>CM065132.1:4742500-4897500 GCA_033026305.1 Cirrhinus molitorella
AGACCCAGACAGCACTAACAGGTATTTTGATAAATAACCATTTACTAGTAGAGAAGGGATTTTTTGCTGTACTGCAGGACTGAATAACTTCAAATAAATCATTTGAAATTCAATTAATAATGTTTTTCAGTCAGAAATCTTCACTACAGTTTACCTATTTGGAGTTGGTACAATTTTTTCATGTTTTTTTTTTTTTTAAGTATTTTATGCTCACCAAGGTTGCATTCCTTGAATTTTAAAGAACTGATTTCTATTTGAATTTATTTTGAAATGTAATGTATTCCTGTGATGCAAAGCTCAATTTTCAACATCATTACTCCAGCCTTCAGAGTCACATTATCCTTCAGAAATCTAATTGATTGTTGATTTGCTGCTTAGAAACATTTCTAATTATTATCAATGTTGAAGACAGTTGTGCTGCTTCATATTAGTATGGAAACCATGATTCAAGACTCTTTGGTGTACAGAAAGTTCAAAAGATCAACATTTATTTGAAACATATCTTTTGTAACACTATAAATGTCTTTACTGTCACTTTTGATCAAATAAATTGTGAGATAAAAAATCTAAAAATGTTATTTAGTGGTGGAAATGGGCTTCCATAGACACGCCGTTATATAAAATCTCAAAAAATGAATTATCCTTCAACGTTTAAAGAAAAACTAATATGAGACGACAATTATCTGTCAGTCCTAAGGAGTGTAATTAAAAGGATTAGTTCACTTTCAGAACAAAAATTTACAGACAACGTACTCACCCTCTTGTCATTCAAGATGTTCACGTCTTTCTTTCTTCAGTCGTAAAGAAATTATGTTTTTTGAGGCAAACATTTCAGGATTTCTCTCCATGTAATGGATATGTATGTTGCCCCCAAGTTTGAACTTCCAAAATACAGTTTAAATCCAGTTTCAAAGGGCTCTAAATGATCCCAGCCCGAGTAAGAAGGGTCTTATCTAGCGAAACGATCTGTCATTTTCTAAACAAATTGACAATTTATATACCTCAAACGCTCGTCTTGTCTCGTCTCTGCGATGCGCATGCGTAGTCTGTGTGAACTGGGTCAATACAGTTTGGGTATGTCGAAAAACTCCCATCTTGTTTTCTTCCCCAACTTCGAAATCGTCCTACATCGCTGCAGAAATGCCAATCTAGTGTTTACAAAGTGAACATACAAAGACGATCAAACAAACAAAAAACAAAAAAAAGGTAAAACAGTATTGTAGGATGATTTTGAAGTTGAAGACGAAAATGAGATGGGAGTTTTTCGACATACCCTAACTGTATTGACCCGGACCACGCAGACTACGCGTGCAGATCGCAGAGACGAGACAAGATCAGCATTTGAGGTTAAAAAGTATATAAATTGTCAATTGTTTCGCTAGATAAGACCCTTTTTCATCGACTGGGATCGTTTGGATCATTTTGGAAGTTCAAACTTGGGGGCACTATAGAAGTTCATTATATGGAGAGAAATCCTGAAATGTTTTCCTCAAAAAACATAATATCTTAGATGACAAGGACATTATCTGAAATTTTTGGTTGAAAAGTGAACTATTCCTTTATGCTGGCATTCCTCTCAGTCAATTACTCCAGAAAACTGTTGCCATCTTAGACATCTGGCCATTAAATTAGTCAGCCTATTGTAACCATTAAACTAAACAGAGAGCCTGCAAACAAGGCCACACATGTAGGATTATGAAATTCCCAATAAATTACTAACAAACACAAGAACCCGTGCAAACATCCTGTTCACATGATTTCATGTAAATACTGTAAGAATCCATCCGGAAATGCTCTGTAATTTTAAAGCACGAGCGCGTTTGTATTAGGCATGCAGTACACTAACACTAAAGCAGACACATCTGGTATCCAGCACTGTTTGTTGTGCGCCCGTCCATCTGTCTACAGTTTTTCCAGTCCATGCTTGAGTGGGCGCTGTGTTTCTTTCCTGAGTGTCTTGAGGGCTAAGGAACAGCACACTACACAACACTAACAGTTTGCTCGTTCTCTCAACAAGGTGAGTAATGTTAGAGCTGAGGCCCGGAGCGGCACTCGTCCTGCGGTGAGTCAGCTGTTGATGTGGAAAGGGCATTTCTCTCATGTTTCTGGCTTCTGCTTGATGTTCGCATTAGCCAGCCATCACTGAGCAGCACATCTTGATTAATTGAGGGTGTTAGTCATGTTTTTGAGGAACTTATTAAAGTTCTGAATGGCCTGACAAACTCATGAGATTTATTTTAGACAACTAGTCTCATTATTATTTACAGTTCTCGCACAGCAGCAGTGCAATATTGCTCATATATTCAGGTTTAACTGAAACCCTACATCCTATCAAACTATAATTCAACACAAACTGCTTAACAAACAGTACAGACTCCATTCAAACTGTTTTAGATAAATAATCTAGTCTCTTCAATTGTAATTCATTTCCAGCTTCAAAGGGCTCTACACGATCCCAGCCAAGGAATAAGGGTCTTATCTAGCAAAATGATCTTTCATTTTCTTAAAACAATAAAAATGTATGTGCTTTTTAACCACAAATGCTCATCTTGCACTAACCCAACCTCATGCATTATGTAAACACGTTGGAAGGTTACAAAGCGAACATGCAAAGACAGCCAAAAGCCCTTTACAAAAAAAGGGAAAACAATGATTTCTGACGATTTAAGTTGGAGGTGAAAATTTTGCCCTACAATATCTTTTTAAATCAAAGTACACAGATGAAGAACTAACCAAGTGTGTGCATCACAGAGCATTTGTGGTTAAAATGTATATACATTTTTTTTAAATGGTAGATTGTTTGACTAAATAAGACCTTTATTCCTCATCTGGGATCGTGTAAAGCCCTTTGAAGTTGCATTGAAACTGTAATTTGGATCTTCAATCTGCCACCATTAAAGACCACTATGGAGAAAAATAATGGAATGTTTTTCTCAAAAAAAAAACATTTTGTGGCGACTGAAGACAGAAAGATATGAACGTCTTGGATCACATGGAGGTGAGTAAAATATCAGGACATTTTTATTCTGGAAGTAAAATTCTTTAATTGTATTGTATCAAAAAGCAGAAATAAAGTGACTAATATATATATGCTTTAATTTTTTTTTTTTTTTTAACAATTGTCCTATTATTATTATTATTAATGCCAACAATAGAACTACTACTTATAATAACAGTAACAAAAAATTTAATGTAGGTTTTTTATTTTTGTAGTTGATTATTATTATTATTTATTAATATTTAGCAAAGGTTTGCATTCTAAATTATCACAGTTACTTTCATTTAAATGCAACATTTTTTTATAATAAACAACACAATAGGCCTATACAAAAAAATAATATTAACATACAAAATAACCTTTAGAATACAACAATAAAAACATAATCTGCATTTAAATTCTTTATTATTGAATAATAATAATAATAATAATAATAAACTTCTGTTGTGATGTTTTGGGCTATGACTAACTGTAGCTTCAGATTCATCACTCACAATAATTGGGCATTGTTTAAGAAGGTGTATGAATACAATAAAACAGTAATACTGTGAAATATTTGTACATTTTAAAGAACTGCTTTCTATTACAATATATTATTATAATATTTTGAAATGTAATTTTTTTTTCCTGTACTGCAAAACTGAATTTTCAGCATCATTACTCCAGTCTTCAGTGTCACATGATCCTACAGAAATCATTCTAATATGTTGATTTGATGCTTAGGAAAAATTTGTAGTTATTATCAATGTTGAAAACAGTTGTGCTGCTTAATATGTTGGTGGAAATCATGATTCAGGATTCTTTGGTGTGCAGAAAGTTCAAAAGATAAACATTTATTATATTTGAAATAGATATTTTTGTAGCGTTATAAATGTCTTTACTGTCACTGTTGATCAATTTAATGCATCCTTGTTTAATAAAATTATTTATTTATTTTTATTTATTTATTAAAAAAAAAAACACACACTGACCCCATCTGTACATCTGTATTAGATTTTGGATATTGGATATTGAGTAGTATGAACAAACAAATGTTTGTGAGTTCATATCACACCATTCTGAGAAATGGCCATTGAATAGGAAGTTGTATAAATATCCAAAGAACAAAAATTACTTTACCTGTGAATATCATAAATCGCTGCCTTTCTTTTAACCTCTTCCAAATGGTGCCAATGGTAGACCTGAGAGTCAAACACAAGTAGAAAAAGTGTAAATATCTAGAATAACAAGCAGTAAATCTCTACTGCTTTGAAAGGTGCATATCTCATACCTGACTTTTGTCAGGTATGAGATATGCACCTTATGTTTTTCCATTATCATATTCTGGAGGTTATCTTCTGTAGCGCTAGGGTGCATAAAAATCATCTCATCAGCATGCTAGATTTTTTTCACTATAAGCTATTCTGGAGCAAAAAAAAAAAAGTTTTCCATTTCCACTGCTCATCAATCATCAAGCAGCTTTTCACTGTCAGTTTAAATCATCTGTCTTATAACTTAACTAAAAGTTAAATTATATTTATCACGCCTGTGTATAATCTTCATCTGTAAAAAGTTTATTAATAATCAAATAGGCTATTTATCAACAAAAATCATGTTGTTGTTTTTTTATCCCATGAAGCATTCTGATTAAGAGTGTTTTGTTGCTGAAGATGAGACAGGGTTCTTTATGAATGGATCATCCAGTATATAACTCTTATGAATAGTTCTGCACTGAATCTTTGTGGCTGTCAGTATTTATCATGCAAATTCACACAGAAGTTCATGCTGCTGCGCTATTGTTAGCAACCGGCAAGCGACTTATTAATGATACAGTCATGCTGTTTCTTTTATAATACAAGTTTGTAATAACTCAATGGCTCATTGATAAGGACAACTTGAATATTAGCTTTTAATTCAATTTTTTCACCATGACTCAACACTGCCATCTACAGAATGCAGTCAGACTTGCAGCGTAGAGCTAATATGAGTAAAATATTTAAACAACAACGACCAAAGTCTGACGGACCAATACTAATGACTTAACATAAAAACCGAAGTATCAAATATGTAATTCTTTAGAAAAATATCCATAATGAGCCAAGACATTTCATATATTTCCCTCTCCCCACAACTAACCTAGTTTTAACTAACTAGCTTATAACAAATGTTAATTAATAAATTAAATAAGTTTAATAAATCACTGTTCTCCTTTGTAAGTCGCTTTGGATAAAAGCGTCTGCTAAATGTCTAAATGTAAACGTAAATGTGTTACCACGTCTAGACCGAAACTGATTAGTATAATTAGCTCACAAAACATTTTTAAGCTATTGTAGCATTGAAATGCTAATTTATTTTACCTTTATCTTGGTTTTAGTTTACGCCATCTTGTTTTCGCGTCTGGGGTAACGTTACGTCCCCAAAAAAGAATCGATTCTTTGATTTCAAAATGTTGGGAATCGGTTGTCGACTCCAAAGATCCATTCAAGGTTTCGACTCCAGGACATGAGTAGCGGGGATTTTGATTTATCCCAATGATTCGAATATTTAGTTTCTTCCCAGTGAATATAATAGTTTGATTAATTTGTTCACTCCAATGACTGTACAGTTCGCTACATCAATAATTAGTACCAGTAGGTGGCGACCACTAATTGTACAACGAATCTTTGAATCATTAATTTAAGAGAGTTGTTCAAAAACAGAGTAGTTCACAATCGATAAACACCACGACTGGCACTAATTTTAAAATAATCATGTTTTTAAATGAGCACGATTAATTGGCTAATCAAGCGGGCTTATATATTTTAAACAAGCAGTAAATTAAAGTTTCCAGAAATCTAGAATCAGAGTCGGAGTCGAATCAAACAATCCTTGAATCAAACAGGCAGGTTTAGACCATTTCGACCAGGTTTGCATTCATAATTTTTATTTTATTTTATTTTTTTATAAGCAATTATATTACATTTAATTTAAACGTTTAATTGTACTTAAATATATTTAAATATTTTAATTATATTTTTTTAATGTAAAGTAATATTTATATGTAATTTTATTAATTACACCTTTCATATGATACATTATTTGAATATTTAATTATATTTAATATTTAAATAAACATTAGATTATATTTATTTTTTAATTTATATGTAATATAATTTAAAAGCTTTTTGTTTTAATAAAATATGATATTATATGATATGATAGTTTTTAATATTTGTACTTTATTTACATTTTCATATAATCTATAATCTAATTTGTTCAGATATTTAGATTATACTCTAAATAATTGTATATTAAAATAATGTGCAAAATAATTATACTGTATTTATATTTTATATTCCACAATTTAAAATGTTATTATATAAATATGTCAAATAGAGTATAATTTAAATATTGAATTATAATTATTAATTATGTAGTTTTAATATATTACTTTATTTAAACTATTTGTACTAAAATATATTTGATAATTTGAATTGTAATTTAAGGATTCATTACTGTTTTAATATGGATATTTATAATATGTAATTTTAATAATTATACATTTCATATTTGAGCATTTAATTATACTTCATATTTAAATAAAAAATAGATTGTTTTATATTAAAATAATGTGTAAAAGTAATTCTACTGTACTGATATTTTTATTCTGATATAATAAATAATGATATAATGTAATATAATGTAATAAATCTAATAATATATTTATTTATTATTATGTAAATAATTTAAAACCTAAAAATTAGATTCTATAAAAAAATCACTACAAAAAATACAAATAAAATAATGTGCTGTCACATCCAAAATAAGTTTTTGTTTACAAAATGTATGTGTGTGCATACTGTGTATATTTCTGTAGTATATATAAATACACACACATACAGTATATAACTGATATTATGTATAAATGTTTTTGATATATAAACATTTTTTTCTTAAATATATACATGTGTATTTATATATACATAATAAATATACACAGTGCTTAGACATATTGTGTGATTTGATATTTTTGCACTTAATGAGACAAAAATACGTAATGTAAACAGTAAATATACAGCTAAATATACAGGACATTTCAGTTCTGTATTTTTCCAAATTATTATTAAAAAAAAAAAAAAATATATATATATATATATATATATATATATAAAGATAATAAAAAAAATATTTCAAAAAATATTTTAAAAAAAGGCACTGCGTAAGTGGGTTTATTTTCAAAATATTTTATTATAACAATTTATTTTTTACAGAGCAGGGAGTTCACTCGCTGTCGAGGGCTTTTATTATGAAGGCTCTTGAGTTGACAGTGAGTTGTCCACCAGCACAGCTTTACTGAAGGTAGTCAAATAACCTTTTCTTTGGTGCATGTTTATTCTGTTGATCCCCTTTTGTATTATTTCAACTGCCAATGTCGTCAGCTTCTAAACTTTTAAAATAAAATGCGTTTTGAGAGCGCATATTGAAGCTGGACGTTTGCGGAAGGCATTGCTAGCCATTCAAGCTAATTTACAGCTGTTCTGTTTTAATGTAAGTTACTTACACCATCTGTGAAAATATAAATCTAAAGAATGACATTATATGGATTATTTTAGAATTTTATGAAACAAAAGTAAATACAAAGACTTAACCTTTCGAAAAATGCCTTGTTCATAAGCTAGGAATGGGTATGTTGTTGACATTAAACTTGAGGAAGGAGTTTCTCCTGTTCTCCTGTCTTTGTAGACTATAGTTTTTTATTTTGAAAAGATAAATCTAAAGAAAGACATTATATTGATAATTTTATGAAACAAAAGTAAATACAAAGACTTAACCTTTCGAAAAGTGCCTTGTTCATTAGCTAGGAATGGGTATGTTGTTGACATTAAACTTGAGGAAGGAGTTTCTATATATATATATATATATAGAATTTAATATTATACTTTATTTGCATATTTAATTATACTTAATATTTAAATAAATATTATATTAAAATAGTGTAAAATTTACTTACTGTATTTATATTTTTATACTGATATAATTAATGTAATATATAATATGTAAATGTTTAAACAGAGCAAAATTAAAATTTTTTAATATAAAATATTTATGAAATTAATTTCGTTTTTAATATTTTTACTTTATTTGCATTTTCATATTACACTTTAAATTATTTATTAGACAAGTTTAATCCATATTTGGATTAAACTTGAGGAAGTTGTTTCTCCTGTTCTCCTATGTCTATGTAGACTATAGTTTTTTTATTTTGGAGGTGTTATGTTATGTATTTTATTTGATGTTTCCATACCCAGCTGGTTTGTAGATTGAAGGATGGAGACCAGTGGCAAACCCTCGACAGCACAGATTGTGTTGTTGGCCACTAGCTCGGCTCTGACTGCTGTTTTTTACACCATTTACAAGAGGAAGTCCAGACATGTAGCGAGATTAAGGGTAACCAAACAACCTAAGAGCATTTCCTTTATTGACACTATCACTAGAAGAATTAGGTGACACTTAAGCATGTTTGTGTTTGACAGGAGGCCAAGAAAATGCCATTAAATCCAGACTTGAAAACCATCCTCGGTGAAGTACCAGGAAAGTGTGTTCCCTATGCAGTTATTGAAGGTATGACTTCTCAAATGAGTCTGATAATGATTCAGTGGAAAGTAATTAGAGGAAAATAGTATTTAAATTGGTGTTATTGTTCCATGTTTACTCATGCTTTGTTTGTTTAGGTGTTGTGCGCTCGGTGAAGGAGACCTTGAACAGTCAGTTTGTAGACAACTGTAAAGGAGTCATTGAGAGGTTGACCCTAAAAGAGAAGAAGATGGTGTGGAATCGAACAACACATCTATGGTACATGTTTGGAGGGCATAACAGTCCATTAATGCTGTTAAATCATTTGTACACTATATGTGTATATTATGTGTATTGTCCATTTCACATGTAAATGATTAGTTCTTTATAGTTTCTTTATTATTTATTTATTATTTCAGCTTTGAAAAGAAATTCATACATGGGCATAGATACATAGATTATTTAAAATGTAAAGTATAATTAATTGAAAATCTGGTATTTATAGTTTGATGCAATATTTATATATAATTTAATATTTATACTTTTCATATGATACTTTATTTGAATATTTAATTATATTTAATATTTAAATAAGCATTAGATTGTTTATTTTTTATCTTAAAATAGTGATACTATAATACTTTACTGTACTTATATTTTATAATGATATAATTACTGTAATATAATAAATGTAATATAATGTTCAAATAGAGCAAAATTAAAAAAATGTAATATAAAATATTTATGATATTTAGATTTATAGATGAATAATTTTACTTTATTTACATTTTCATATTACACTTTAAATTATTTATTAGACTTTCTAATTTGTTTAAATATTTAGATTATATGTATTTATGGATATGTTTTTTTATATTAAAATAATGTGCAAAAATAAGTAAAGTTTATATTTTCATACTGTTATATTTGAAATGGTTTATAATTTAAATATTTGTTATTGATATAAAACCATACACTTTAAAGTTTTTATTATATATTTGGATTATACTCTAATTATTATTATTTTTTATATATATATTAAAATAATGTGCTAAGTATATAATGTGTTTAAAAAAGTTTTTATTATTTATCTATGATCATATTTAGTTTTTAATAATTGTACTTTATTTACTTTCTAATTTGTTTAAATATTGACATTATACTCAAAAAATTACAAAAATATTAAATTATATTATAAATGCTTAAATAGTTTAATTAAAATATTTGTTTTAATACAAAAAGATAATTATGATCATATTTAGTTTGAATAATTATACTTTTCACATTTTCGTTTTTTACTTAAGAATTTAGATATAAAAATATTATTTTTTATATTAAACTAATGTGTAAAATTATTTGTACTGTATTTATATTTTATACTGTTATGATTTAAAATAGTATTAAATATAATTAAATGTTTAGAGTATAATTTAAATATTTATTTTTAATAGAAACTGATATTCATGATATTTGTAATAATTTTACATTTACATTTATTTACATTTTCACATCACACTTGAAATAGTTTATTAGACTTTCTAATTTATTTAAATATTAGATTATACTCTGAATATTAAAATAATTTGTTAATATATTTTTGTAATACACAATTATATTTAAGATATTTCATTTTTAATAATTTTACTTTATTTACATTTTCACATTACACTTTAAATTGTTTATTATTTTCTAATTTATTTAAATATTTAGATTATACTTTTTTTTATTGCACAGAAAGAGACACAAATTGACAACAGATTATACTCTAAATATTTCTTTTCATTAAAATGTGTAAAAATAGTTATACTGTATTTATGTTATACTGTTAGAATTAAGTTGTATTATATACATAAATGTTTAAATGGAGTATAATTTAATTTTTTTTTTTTTAAATTAAAAAATGATATTTATACATTTAGTTTTTAATAATTTGACTTGATTTATATTTTCATTATACACTTTATAGACTCATTACACTTTACATTTTTATTAGACTTTCCTTTTTTTTATATTTTGATTATACTAGAAATATTTACTTTTTAATATTAAAATGTGTAAAAATAAATATACTGTTTATTTATATACTGTTATAATTAGAAGTTATATTTATATTTTAATTACTAAATTTAAATTACTTTTTTATATAAATAAAATAATATTTACAATATTTAATATTTTTAATCATTTTACATTTTCATAATACACTTCAAAATTTTTATTAGGCTTTAAAATTTATTTACATTTTTTGCATTATACTTTAAATATTTATTATTTTAATCACTTTATATAACCCTATGCAGCATCAGAAATGTATAATCAAAATATATATTTCATATATATATATATATATATATATATATCAGTAACTGTATGTACCCCATTTAATTTCCTCTACCAATACATCTTCCTTTCAGGAATGATTGTGAAAAGATCATCCACCAGCGCACCAACACTGTGCCCTTTGACCTCGCCCCACATGACGACACTGTTCCCACAACAGTGCGAGTGGTCCGTCCGCTCGATGCAGCCGAATTGGATCTGGAGACCACCTATGACAACTTCCACCCCTCTCAGCAGTCTCTGACCAACGTCATCAGCCACTTCATCAGCGGTGAGCGCCCGCAGGGCATCCAGGAGACAGAAGAAATGCTGCGTCTGGGTGCCAGCATGACAGGCGTCGGGGAGCTGGTGCTGGACAACAACCTGGTTCGTCTTCAACCCCCAAAACAGGGCCTGCGCTACTTCCTCAGCTGCCTGGACTACGACACCCTCCTGAGCAAGCAAGAGGGTCACCTGCGGATCTGGAGGGTCTTGACGATGCTGTTCGGCCTGACCGCCTGCGCCACGCTATTCTACCTGCTGTGGCGGCAATATGTGCAGCGCAAGGAGCGGAAGAAAGAGCGCAGCCTGCTGGACGAGTACAAGAAGTGGCAGAGCAGACGTTTGCAGGAGCTCCACCTGGCGGAGGAGGATTTGTCTCCTACTTCATGCACAATATGTTTGAATCGTGAGCGCTCTTGCGTGTTTCTAGAGTGCGGTCATGTTTGTGCCTGTGAGGAGTGCTATAGGGCTCTGCCTCAGCCTAAGAAATGTCCCATATGCAGGGCTACAATAGACAGGATTGTCCCTCTATATAACAGCTAGAGGCCTGATTAGAAATAGTAGTGTGCACTTACTTTGGGTGTCAGAAAAGCATTTCGTGTGATCTGCCATAATCCAAATTCAGTTGGTTTTCATTCTGTTGATTGATCTTCATGCCTGTGTGAACTGAAATGAAAGGAGTTCACTTCCAGAGCAAAAATGTACAGATAATGTACTTGTCATCCAAGATGTTCATGTCTTTCTTTCTTCAGTCGTAAAGAAATTGTGTTTTTTGAGGAAAACATCTCATATACTGGACTTCTATGGTGCCTGCGACTTTAAACTACCTAAATGCAGCTTCAAAGGACTCTAAACGATCCCAGCCGAGGAAAAAGGGTCTTATTTTCTAAAAAAACAACTAATTTCTATACTTTTTAACCTGAAATGCTCATCTTGTCTAGCTCTGCGATGCATACTCTGTGCTGATGAGGTGGGAGGTTTTTTGACATACCCTAATATGTCCCTAATAGTAATAATTTGATATACCCTAATAGTACACATGCGCATGGCAGAACTAGACGAACATTTGAGGTTAAAAAGTATATAAATGACCAATTGTTTTGCTAGATAAGACTTTTATTCTTTGGCTGTATTCTTTTTCCTTCCACTATACGGAAGGAAGTCCTGAAATGTTTTCCTCAAAAAACATAATTTCTTTACGACTGAAGAAAGACATAAACACATTGGATGACAACGGATGTGTTTATTTTTGTCTCCTACTTCATGCAAAATATGCTTGAATCGTGAGCACTCTTGTGTGCTTCTAGAGTCATGTTTGTGCCTGTGAGGAGTGCTATAGGGCTCTGCCTCAGCCTAAGAAATGTCCCATATGCAGGGCTACAATAGACAGGATTGTCCCTCTGTATAACAGCTAGAGGCCTGATTAGAAATAGTAGTGTGCACTTACTTTGGGTGTCAGAAAAGCATTTTGTGTGATCTGACATAACCCAAATTCTCCACACCAGATTGAGTTGGTTTTTATTCTGTTGATTGAGCTTTATGCCTGTGTGAACTGAAATGAAAGGAGTTCATGTCTTTCTGTCTTCAGTCATAAAGACATTTTTTGAGGAAAACATTTCATATAGTGGACTTGGCATCCCAGCCAAGGACGAAGGGTCTGTCATTTTCTACAAAAAAAAAAGCTAATTTCTATACTTTTTAACCTGAAATGCTCGTCTTGTCTAGCTCTGCGACAAAGGGTGTTTGGTTTCTTTGCACATTCTCTTTGTAAACACTGATTTGGTACTTCTGCAGTGATGTAGGATGATTTTATAGTTGGAGGAGAAAATGAGGCGGGAGTTTTTTGACATACCCTAACTGAGTAAGCATGCGCATGGCAGAACTAGACGAGAAGATCATTTGAGGTTAAAAAGTGTATAAATGCTTTTTTTTTTTTTTTTAGAAATTGACCCATTGTTTTGCTAGATAAGTCTTTTATTCCTTGGCTGGGATCGTTTAGAGCCCTTTTAAACTACATTTTGGAAGTTCAAACTCGCAAGCACCATAGATGTCCACTATATGGAGGGAAATCCTGAAATGTTTTCCTCAACAAAACATAATTTCTTTACGAGAAAGACATGAACATCTTGGATGACAACGGATGAGTTAGTACATTTTCTGTACATTTTTGTTCTGGAAGCGAACTACTCCTTTAAATGGCATTTATTATTTCACTCAAAATCGAAACAAAAGAAAAAGTATAAAGACCGTTTCTTTAATAAAGAATTAAAATGAGCCTATTTGAGGACTGTTACTTTTTTTTGGCATTCTGACATTATTTTTATGACAATTCAGCAATTATCCATGGTGGTTTATGCAAAATTCTCATTATTGTAATACATTTTTTTTATTTCATTAAAAGCTTCTGTAATACAAAACATTATGTAATAAAAAGAAAGATTTTTATGCTTTACACTTATTCCTTATTATTAAAATTTACATTTTATATATATATTTTTATATATAAATTTAAATAAAAACATAAATATATTTGGCATTTCAATAGTGAAAGATTTATGATCAAATTCCTTATATTTTTGTTCTTAAATATTGATTTGCTTATTATAAGACATGTTAACTTAAACATGTTATTTTTATTTTATTTGTTTTAATTTATGTTTTTTGTAAGAGTCTGAAAGGACTGTGGGAGATTTAATCCTCATCTAAAGTTTTAATCTGAATTGTTAAATGGCAATCTCTAAACGCCAGGACAAGTTAAACTAAATTGTTTTGTTCTTCAGAATGAAAATTTGGTTTGATATTAGTTATGCATAATTTACAGTATTACAATGGATTGAAAATTCCACCAGAAAAGTAATAAATATATGGGCCATTCTACAGAACTGGTGCAAATTGCTGTGCCAGAACCAAAAAACACATTTAAAAAGCATTTAAGTACTCAAATCTTAGATGTTTACTAAGATCCTTTTATTATCTATTGACACACAATAATATTTAAAATATCAGAAAGCTTCATATATATAAAATCATCATTTATTTGGTGCTTTCAAACTCCTACATTTCAACTTATTAAATTGATATTGAAATAATTTTTGCATTTTATTCCATTGTTGAAAGTCCATTGGCTGAGACTGATTTTAACTACACCCCTACATTTATGATCAGGAAATATTCATTAACTACCAGAAACATTACTGTCATTACCAAAAATGAGCTGCCACAACTGAAATGTTTGTAAAGTATACTGAATTATCAACTTAAATGTTTTGAATTTTTGGCTCAATGTATATTCAAACTAATCAAATTAGTATGATCAACTTTTTGCCTTTTACGAAGAAAAATTTGATTCAAAATACAACAAATCTCACTCAAAATATTGTTCAATTTGTAAGCGTTAGTGGTTTACCTCTAAAAACATTTTAATAAAATAGAAAAAATATATACGTACAAAAAAGATGTAAGCAAAATCTTAATAAATCAATATAATCCTTCTTATTAAATTATACATTACTGTGTTTTGGGTTGCTACTTTGTGGAGAGGACAAATATTCCAAAAATTTCAGAAAATACAATATAAGAATTAACTGCACAATGACTAGAAATGTGTACCTTGGATATTATACAATTTGCATACATATTCAACATAATAATATATATATATATATATATATATATATATATGTGTGTGTGTATTTTGAATCAAATGTGTGTGTGTGTATATATATATATATATATATATATTTGTTTTTTTTTGGAGCAGCAATTCAAAATACTTTCATGATTTCTGAAGGATCATGTGATAGGAATAATGATGCTAAAAAAATCAGCTTTGAAATCACAGGAATAAATTACATTTTAAAATATATTAAAATAGAAAACAGTTATTTTAAATAATAACAAATATTTCAAAATGTTACTGTTTTTGTTTTGGTATTGTACGATTAATACAAAACCTGTTTTAACAAAGTAAACAAGCTGACAAAAACGTACCAAATATTGAATTCAATATTTGGTACTATAATGGCATAATAACATTTCAAGTGTTTTTTTCTGATCTGGTCATTTTTGACTGGGTTCAAGTGTAACAAAGTGGGAAAAAATCCCCCAAAAAGTTATTCAACATTAATATGCATTAAAATGATGAAAAGTGACAATTAAGGATTTGACTTTTTTAAATGTACATTACAAAAAGCCAAATAGAATTATACCACTAAATATTTAGCAATGTACATTTTTTGTATTTATTTGATTAACAAACAAAATGTTTCCTAAGCAACCCTGAAAGGCCACCATGAAGGTTGGTAGCTCATTTTTATTTTTTTAGTTTTTTTTTTCCTTTTAGTTACATAACCATATCTTTAATCGCTAAGGTACACTAGAAAAAGGGTGGAGCAGCAGCATATAGGTGATATTTATCTGAGTGATGTCCAATCCCACAACACATTCTCTTGTCCATCCTGTTTTTAGATTACATCTTGTTCACTATTTTTATATATAGTTATTGATTAGTGTGGATGGAGAGGGAGCACACCCTACAGTAAGTGTTACCTTGCAAAGAAAACATCAACAACAGAAGCAAATCTCTCACCCAATGTCGTCTCAACAACTTCTGGACATTTCCATGAGAATTGTACTTTTGGAACTCAGGGAAACCTTGAACATCCTCTTTGTTGACAACTACAAAAGGGTCCTGGGAGAGAAGAAGGTGCTGAATCACACAACAGATGGCTGGTAAATGATTTAAAAGAGTTAATATTATATGTAATTAATTATTAATTGTTATGAATATTTTGGATTCAGTTGACTTTAAGTTTACTAAAGAGTCAATTCAGTTACTGACTGGATGTTTGTCATATGAATATATAAATGGGTAATATACTGTATATAAGTGCAAAACTGTAAACTATGGTTTGATAGAACAAAAGGAAACACATTTCAGTAGACAGTTGGCAACAAGTTGTCACACTAAAACTGTTCATATCAATGCAAATTGTCGGGAAATGTTTGCATATCACTTTTTGCCACTCTCAAAAAGTTGAGAGTTGTTTTTTTGCAACATAAATGACCTACTAATTACTTAAATAACTTTTGCGCATTTTTCCGCAGTTAACTTTTTCATGGTTGTATTGTTTGCAATTATTTTTTTCACATCTCCAATCACACTCAAGGAAGTCATTCACTTCCTTTAATGCAAAACACAAGCCATCACTGAAATGTAACAGTGATCTCAATCTCATGTAATGGACCAATTGCAATAAAAGCGAATAAGAATTATATATATACACTACCAGTCAAAAGATTTTTAATGTTTTTTAAGGAAGTCTCTTCTGCTCACCAAGCCTGCATTTATTTGATCCAAGGTACAGCAAAAACAGTACATTTTTTAAATATTTTGACTATTTAATATAACTGTTTTCTATTTGAATATATTTTAAAATGTAATTTATTCCTGTGATCAAAGCTGAATTTTCAGCATCATTACTCCAGTCTTCAGCGTCACATGATCCTTCAGAAATCATTCTAATATGCTGATTTGCTGTCCAAGAAACATTATTATTATTGTTTTACATTATTATTAGTATTATTTTATCTTTAATAAATAGAAATATCCAAAGATCAGCATTTATCTGAAATAAAAAGCTTTTTCTTGGAAAAGAAGTTATAGAAATTAATACTTTTATTTAGCAAGGAGGCTTTAAATTAATCAAAAGTGATGATTAAGACATTTGTAATGTTACAAAAGATTTCTATTGCAGATAAATGCTGTTCTGAAACCTGAAAAAAAAAATCTACTCTGTTCAACTTCAACATAATAATGCTATATTTTTTTTAACAGCAAATCAGAATGTTTGAATGATTTCTGAATGATCTTTTGACTGGAGTAATGATGCTAAAAATTCAGCTTTGAAATCACAGGAATAAATTACATTTTGAAATATATTCAATTAGAAAACAGTTATTTTAAATATTTAAAAAAAAAATCTAAATGTTACTGTTTTTGCAGTACTTTGGATTAAATAAATGCAGGCTTGGTGAGAAGAAAAGACTTTTTTAAGAAAAATCTTCTGTTCACAATCTTTTGACTGGTAGTGTACGATTAATACAAAACCTGTTTAACTAAAAGTAAACAAGCTGACAAAAACGTACCAACTACTGTATCAAGTATAACAAAGTGGGAAAAAATCCCCCCAAAATGATTCAACATTAATATGCATAATAAATGCATGTATTTTAAATGTATTTAAATGTAAGTTACAAAAATTATTTTATTTAACAAAAAAATGTATTACGGTTTCCAAACAAATATTAATTCATATTTATTGATAATAATAACAAATGTTTTTTGAGCAGCAAATCTTTATATTAGAATGATTTCTGAAGGATTATGTGACGCTGAAGACTGGAGTAATGATGCTAATAATTCAGTTTTGTATCACAGGAATAAATTACATTTTAAAATATATTCAATTACAAATTCAAATATATATTTTTTTATTATTCTTATTTTTTTAATTCTTGGTGAGCATAAGAGACTTTTTTTGATTGTTTCTTTTTGCTCTGTTTGTTTGTTGCTCTTACAGTATATGGCTTTTGACAGTTTGAACATCTAGAAAACAATTGTTTTAAAATGATATATTTTGTCAGCTTGACTGGTATAGGCAAGATGGTGCAAGACAGCAACCTGGTTTGTATTCCTCCTCCGGACATACAGCAGTTCCTCACTCTTTACTCCATCCTGAAGAAGCAGGAGAGTGACCTGTGGTTCAGCAGAGTCTTGAAGATGATGTTCGGACTGACCATCTTTGCCATCTTCCTCTACATGCTGCGCAGAAAACCAAGAAGAAGAGTTAGACAGTTCAGACATTTACAGGAGATGTTCAGAATAATGCAGTCTGTCAGAGATGAAGATGTTTAAACCGATTTTACAAGCTGTTATTGTTTTTCTTTGCTTTATTCTTTATGTGGGACTACTGCTTTAATATTAGTATTATAAAACATGTAAACGCTTAATCAACATGCACATTTCTCTAGCTTGCTCATGTGAAAATAAGTACTACTGTATCTGACCAATAGATGGAGCTAAATACCTTTCTGTCTTTACCATCACAGTTTAGTCTTGGAGGATCACTATGGGTTAGTACTGAGATAACATCAACACTTTGCTTTTAAACCATTAAAAAAATCTGAAGTCTTTAAAACTTCTCTGGCTGAAGTAACAGATAAAATCACATAAACCACTAATTATTCATGTATTTTTATTTCTGTAATATTCTATAGCCGTACATTATTTTTTAAGAATGTATATGAGTCATATAGGCCTACAATACTACTGAATATTACTATGAATATGACTTTGAAATAGCATTAATATTATATAATGGTAGGTGATGTTCTTAAAAGTGCTATAGGAGAAATCTGGCTTTTATATTTTACATTTTATCGTAGCATTTTTGTGTATTTGAACCCTTTCCAGCAATGACTGTATGATTTTGAGATCCATCTTTTTACACTGAGGACAACTGAGGGACTCATATGCAACTATTACAGAAGGTTCAAATGCTCACTGATGCTCCAGAAGGGAACACAATGCATTAAGAGCCGGGGGTGAAAACTTTTGAACAGACTGAAAATGTGTGCATTTTTCTTATTTTGCCTAAATATCACTGTATCAATATTTTTTTCATTTAGTACTGCCCTTCAGAAGCTACAGAAGATACGTACGTGTTTCCCAGAAGACAAAATAAGTTACATTTACCCTGATCTTCAAATGCAATAAGTTTTCACTCCCCAGCTCTTAATGCATTGTGTGGATCTCAAAATCATACAGTCATTGTGGGAAAAGGGTTCAAATACACAAAAATGCTGAAAAGCCAAAGAATTTGTGGGACCTAAAGGATTTTTCTGAAGAAAAGCAGGCAGTTTAACTGTTCAGGGCAAACAAGGGACTCATAAACAACTATCACTAAACAAAAAAACAGCTGTGGATCATTCAGGTAACACAGTACTGAGAATCAAATGTCAAATTCAACTACTATTTTCTCTTGTTGACTGTATGTAAACATATTTAATGTGAAATATTTTATTCAGGTCAGTGCTAAATAAAAAATAACATGCATTTAGTGTGATCCCTCTTATTTTGGTAAAATATTTAGCAGATTCTGCAAAACTATGTACATTTTTGACTTCAACTGTATATTTCAGCCTACAATAGCAGTCTTCCTTATGGCACGATGATGATTAGATTATGTATTTCAAGGAAGGGTTCAAAAATAATAATAATAAAAAAAAACCTTTCTCAAGATGAGTTTATTTCTTCATTTTCACAGATCTGGAGACATTTAGCATTACATCACTTGCTCACCAATGGATTTGTCACTTGTGGATGTTTTTATCAGTTGTTTGGTCTCTCATTCTGACGGCACCCATTCGCTCCAGAGGATCAATTGGTGTGCATGTGAGCCTACATTTCTCCAAATCTGTTTTGATAAAGAAACAAACTCATCTACATCTTAGATGGCCCTGTGGGTGAGCAAATTTGAATCATGATACAGCATATTCAACCATGAATGTATTCAATCCCATGTCTTTTACCACAAATCCACAGTACCCACGTGCACAAAGTCAACAAGCTTCTGTGTGGCAGTGATGGCAAGTCACGAATCAACTCTAGTGGGATTCAAACCCACATCCTTTGACCACTACACCACAGCACCCAAGTGCTGCAGGCAGCAGTGTGAGGTGAAGGGAGGGGGATGAAGCTTCTGCATGCAGCACGGAGCACCGAGTCTGAGTGACGTCTCTCTGCTCTCTGAGGATCCGCGTGTGTGTGTTTGCATTGCGCTCCTGTTTTGCATCTACATCAGTTTTTCCGAAAGGCTCCTGCTCGCCGCCTGTAAGAAAAGACGGGAAAAGTGAAAGTGACTCCCTTAGTATGAAGGTAAAATACAGCCGCATCTAATCGTGACAGCTGAGATTCGCGCTCGCCGTTCGACTCGATACCCGTTATCTCGTGATCGATTCTCGTGACCGGGATCATGTCAGAAGTGCTCCCCTACGAAGAGAACATCTCGCATTATGGCGATGATGGAGACGAGGAGCAGCTTTCCCTCACCTGTCGCCTGCAGAACAACAGCAGTAACTTCTTCAGCTCGACGCAGAACAAACGAGCTCCGAAACTCGGGCAGATCGGACGCAGCAAGAGAGGTGAGGAAACAGCTTGTTTACATGGTTTCGTAAGTGAAAGACGACTAAAAGTGCGTGTAAAGGATATATTAATGTTGCCATATTCAATAAACTGTAAAAATGTAATTAAGGAGTCGAACTAATGCTTCGTTTCCAATATTACCTTTAATCTGTTACTGATGACTTAAATACGCAAATGTCTGGCATCACGTGATGATGTCATCGCGATGCGTTTGCATTAACTTGCCTGCTTCTGAGTTCATAATGAGTTTTCATCTAATGGCAAAGTGTTTAACTTATAGACTAATAGAAACTTTGTTTTGTTCATTTTAACACGTATAAGTATAGTAATACATTAGTAAAGTGTACATTGTAGGTGCTGTAACAGTTATTATTATAGAAATGCCCAAAAAGAACAAAAAATACACAATAAAACAGTTTTTTTTATTTAAAGTCTTCAGTAAGTTGTCTGATAGCTTTGTGAAAGGTACTGAAATGTAGGTTATATAATGTTAAATTGATAAATATAAAGTAATATCAGCTGTGATTATATATATATATATATATATATATATATAAAGTAGCTTCACAGATTAAGTGCTGCTGTACAAAATAAATAAACTAAAATTAAATTAAAATATAAAATCACAAAATGCTTTCTAATGCTTGAAAGACATGGACAACATTCAATTTTGTATAAGATATTAGATATTTCCTTTTATATTTTATTTCCTTTTTATGTTAGTTTTTTTATTTTTTACTTTTATAAAAACAACATGAAGAGGTTTTTTTAGATATTTCCTTTTGTTTTTTATTCTTATTTCATTTCCTTTTTTACATTTTATTTTACTTTTATAAAAACTGCAAAACATGTTTTTTGGATATTTACTTTTATTTTTTATTCTTATTTTATTTCCCTTTTTATTATTTTTACTTTTATAAAAACTGCATGAAGATTTGTTTTTAGATATTTCCTTTTATTTTTTCATTCTTATTTTATTTCATTTTCAATTATATTTTACTTTTATAAAAAAATGCATAAAGAATTTTCTTTAGATATTTCTTTTCTTTTATTTCCTTTTTTAAAATTTACAACCTTTGAAATTTAAAAGTAAACTAATAAGTAAAAAAAAAAAAAAAAAACACTACAGTCTAAGCTGGTTTGCTATGTTTTTTGGAGCTTGAAAATCAACAAGACATTTTGTATTACATTTTTTTAAAGATATTTCCTTTTTTAAATGTATTTATTATTATTATTATTATTATTTTTTACTTTACTATTTTCTTTTATTTTTTCTTATTTTATTTTTTATATATTCTTATTATATTTATTTTTTAAATTTTATTTTATTTTTATAAAAAATGCATAAAGATTTTTTTATTTACCTTTTTAATTTTTATTTTGCTTCTATCTTGTTTTTATTCCACAGATAGCTGACAATAAATAAATCAATTAAATAAAACCTTGTCACTTTCTGCAGTTCAATTAAAAGTAATTTTAATCTAATTTTAAAAGTAGAAATATTATATTAAATAATAGTCCATCATCCAGTATTATCAGGTCATACAGGTCAACATAGTTATATTTTCATATAATTAATAAATTAGCATGTCATTCAGTTTCATTCATTATTTATTTTTATTTTTAATGTATTTTTCGCAGTCTGCAAAGCCTGACTGTCCCAGTCTTGTCCTAAAGTCTTGTCATTTCTTCAAGGGCATCACGTTTGACCCGAGTGCCTCTTGTGATTTCTCTTTCAGTTGTCATAGAAGATGACAGAATTGACGAAGTCCTGAACAACACAGCAGAGAAGTCATCGGCGGGAGTGTAACGCACAAGGACGTTGTTAAAGCGGCAGGAAAACGTGGGTTACGTGCATTCTGCATCGAAAGCACTTTGCAGTCCCTCTTAGTATGGGTTGAATTACATGGTGCGGCAGCAGGCGAGAGGAATGTCCCTGCTGCTGGCATCCAAATGGAGGAAGCGGGGGTCTTTCTGCTTTCTCTCTTTAAGGGCATGTTTCATATCCCTTCTTATAAAGTGACATCCTACGCTGGACAAACAAGTCCTATGTTGTTTAATACATGTGGAGTTGGTCTGTAGTGGTCCAGATTCAGTTTATATTGTGAGAGGAATGCATTGATATCACAAGCACAAAACATTCGTTCTTTATTTTGCTGTGAGACTGAGCACTTGGTTTCTCCGTATCTGTTCGTGCACAATGAAAGTATTTTTCACTATAAATATCTTATTTATGGATACATGTTTGTTCTTTTGCAGAGATGACAAACTGAGCAAATGTTTTTTATAGGACGAGAGAGGAAAGACTACTTTTTTTAAAGCGATTTTTTCATGTTGCATATTGTAATTTTTTGATGTGGCTGCAAACTGCCTGCTTATAGCCTGAGTTCAAAAGCTTATTTTTATATCAAAGAGCTATTTCTGAAAAGGAAAAAAAAACCTGCTTATTTGAGTTGTAGTCGTAGCACTTTCAAACGTGGTTGTCACAACTCTCCGCTCAATGGATTTTTGATCACTTCTGTGCCAAAATTTCGCAAAATATGCCAGTCGACTTGTGTTTTCGTTCACCTGAGTAATGTGAAGTTTTCTAGGCCTGCCTCTCATATATGTTTCAGGGCTTTTTTAACTGCTCCTTTTTGCATGAGACGGGCACAAACGCCTCCTTCTGTGGCAGTGAGTTACTAATATATTTCCAGTAATGTTACTCTGAATGACAAACCTCAGACTCTTGGATATCGTATATGTTGCACTTCTCTATACTGTTAAACAGGGCTATATTTGCAATGAAATGTATGACCAATAAAATGTGATTATATAACAGAACTCCACCACCCTGATTGTACGCTTTGTGAAATTTCTTCCCTTTGTTGAAGACGAAGCTTCGACCTTGATTTGACTCTTTTCTGTTTGACAGGGCTGTTCGGATGTAACAGAAACAGAAAATAAATTTTGACCCTAAAATGAGGATTTCATTGCACAGAAATAGATGTTAAAATACACAGTTCCTAAATATAACCTTGAGATTTTAAAATATTATATACAGTTGAGGTCAAAATCTGCAAAAATTTTTACCAAAATAAAAAAAGGATCATGCAAAATGCATGTTGTTTTTTCATTTAGTACTGACCTGAATAAGATATTTCACACAAAAGATGTTTACGTATGTGACCCTGGATGACAAAACCAGTCTTAAGTTGTTATCGATTTTACTTTTATGCCAAAAATCATTAGGATATTAAGTAAAGATCATGAAGATATTTTGCAAATTTCCTACTGTAAATATATCAAAACTTCATTTTTGATTAGTAATATGCATTGCTAAGAACTTCATTTAGACAACTTTGAAGGCAATTTTCTCAACATTTCATGCGCCCTCAGATTCCAGATTTTCAAATCGTCGTATCTCGGCCAAATATTGCCCTATCCTAACAAACCATACATCCATGAAAAGTAATTTACTCAGCTTTCAGGTGATGTATAAATCTCAATTTCAAAAAATTGACACTTAAGACACTTTTGTGGTCCGGGGTCACATATAGTTCACAAGATAAAATAATAGTTGAATTTATAAAAAAATGACTCTGTTTAAAAGTTTACATACACTTGATTCTTAATACTGTGTTGTTACCTGACAAATCCACAGATCTATAAGAAAAAAGCACACATCTTCATTCTATTCAAACGTTTACACCCCTCTTAATGCATCGTTTTTTGCTTCTGGAGCGTCAGTGATCAGTGACCATAAAAAAGCAATGGAATAAGCTCCACCAACAGGAATTACACTGATATTTCATAACCAGAAGTTCATCTGGCTGAAACAATAGTCACAATGCTTAAAAGATGACAATGACAGCTCAAATAAAAACATTTTTTGTACAGAAGAATTAGCCTAATATGTGTCTTGCTTTTATTCAGCATGGAAAAAAATTCTAAATTCTGTCTAAAAATTTTGGAATCGATTTTGATTCCTGGCTCTGGAATTGATGGGATTCCTCACTGTTGTTTTCGATTCTTGTTTTTTAGATTGGAGTAACCATGTGAGGAAACGAACAACTTTTTGAACTAAAATGTCTCTGAATGAGGAGTCGATTCCCCTTGATTCCAAACTTTGGAATCGACTCTCGATTCCCAATGTGTCGGAATCGATTCATTTTGGAATCGATTCCCAGCCCTATGGTTAATGTACTACTGAATATGTTGTTCTGCTAATTTATGCTGTGTAAACCACGGGGAAAAAAACGTGTGGAAGCAGCTAAATCATGTAGAGAATATTTTGACAAAATGGAGCGCAGCGTTAGTTCTGGCAAGTCATGTTAGTCAAGCTCGCATCAGCTGACGATCAGCTGATCCACATCTACCTATAGGAATATGACACTAATCATAATTCCCTTTATAAGGTCAATTCAGTCATTATTCAGCAGCTATTGCTTTGCTCAGGAGCTAATCACCCACCTCCATCCCCAACTCCTCCTCTCGTCCAGTAAGGACTTGGCATTAGATATTTCTTGTTGAGTCAGGCCACTGAATTGTTGTTACATAAAACGACATTAATGATATCTGCTACATTAATCATTAATGTTGGTTCTGTTCTGTTTACCCTAGGGGGGTTATTCATGCTCTCCCTGCTCCTATCCATGCTAGGCTGAATGGATGATCAGTGAGTGTTTGCTCAGAACAGAACCATACCCCCAACTTAAAATACATGCTAATTGTAAGTTATCTTTGACGATAGTGGTCCTGAAAGAACTAAAGTTAATAGCAGTAGTTAAAAGTCTAGTAGCCTACTCCAAATGTTTTTCCCGGTCCGACCAATTAGTACAGCCTAAAACATGTCAATAATTGACATGTTTAATAATGTAACAATAATTTCAGCAGCAATAATCAGCAAAATATGCTGATAAGTTTTGTTTGGTTCAGTGGCATTGTTTACATTCAGTGTGATGGTGTGTCGTAAAACTCTCTATATTGAATCAAATCAGAAACTTGCAAATCAGAATCAAATCAAATCGTGAAATTTGTGTCAAAACCCAGCCCTACCATTGATAATAAGAAATGTTTCTTCAGCAGCAAATTAGAAAAAATTCTGAAGCACAGTGTGACAATGACTGAAGTAATGTCTGCTGAAAATTCAGCTTTGCATCACAGGAATAAATTACATTTTAAAATGTATTAAAACGGAATAGATATATTTTAAATTGTAATAATGTTTTGCAATATTTACTGTATTGTGAGCATGAGAATTCTTACCCAGAACATTTAACGGTGATGAAAGTGTTACATTTCCATTTTTAATCTCTGGAAACTTTCCTTATATTTGTAAATGTTTATTTACTCAGAACTGAGTTTGTTGATCCACCAAGTCCAGATTCTGCTAAAAGCAACCTGGTCGTGTATAGAAAGTAGGGGTGAAATGATTCATCGATATGGATCGATACATCGATATGATGTCTGGCGATACGATGCATCGATGTCACGCTTAAAATATCGATATCTGTAGTATAAATAGGCACCTTTGTTTTGGCACTGTCCACATTTTCAAATAATTACCACCAACGCGTATCAGGACTCGATCTAAGGACTTTCCGAAGGCACAGGACGAGCATAAAATGCTTGGGATCATTGGCGGAAAAGTCAGCGCAGTGTAAGAAGTTTTCTGCGGACACATACTAAATCGAGCTCTCTTGTTTTTTGGGGCATGAATGAATAAATACAGACAAAATTACATCAAAATTAGCGTTTTGGCGAATATCCTAGTAAACGCAGTCGGTTAGGCATATGTCTTAACGCAAACAGTTGAGAAAGAACTGTTTTGTTTATTGTGCTTTCGTTCTTAAGGTGAAAGCAAACTAATAATAAATCTAATGCTGTCAAAGAAAAATACTTTGTAACATCGAATATGATTAATCTATATTTAATTTATACAGTGAAGACTGCAGTTATTTTACATTTGATTATTATATTTCTGTAGCGTACCTGAAAATTTCTTTTAGGCTGAGCTGAAAAACCTGAAAAGCACTTTTACTGAACTTGTGTCTTTGTTCTGTTGTATTTATTTACTTGTAATTTGGTAATCTGTAGAAAAGTGTTGTGAATGTCCCAATTGACAGGATGTGAAAATTTCAGATAAATGTTCATGTTATATATTTTGGTTGTATTTGTGAGTTAATAAAGATGTAGATGATCGTTTAAAATAGGTATATATATATGTATATCATAATATCGAAATATCCATCAATATATTCCTGTATCGAAATTATCGAAAATATCATTTTTTGAGGTATCTGCAAATATTGTATCGCTGGGTATGAGAATCAATATCGATATCATGACGAACCCTCCGATTTACCCCCCTAATAGAAAGTGTGCAAGTCCTACCAGCTCATTAGAGCCCCAAGGATAAGCAGGTAATCAGGTGAGAGAAACGTCACAACACTTCATTCTCTCTTTACGCCTAAAAGCCTCAATGGCACCATTTGGCCAACATGAGAACTAAATTTACTTACTCAATTACAACATTTCCACTCTATTTCCTTAAAGGAAATGAAGCAGAGCTGTTCAAACAAGCGGTTTATATAGAAAACATGAGGGAAACAGCAAAGAAATCTATGAAGAACTCAGTGTCTTTGTGTTGCTTTGAAAGGCTGTGAGGTATCTGCTCTCTCTCCCACATTACTGAACTCTCTCTACAGGCTTAACACACTTAGAAATCACTAGAGCAACTTTACAAACTGTTTTTTAACTTTCATTTTTATTTTAAACTGCTGAGTGCAGGAGGACTAAGACTGTGATGTTCCTTTTCTGAACTTGTCCTCATAACCACATTTTGCTGATTTACTAAAAAAAACATTTGGTTTTCACTGAACAGCACCATCAGGAACAAATCAGAGGAAATCAGAGACACAATATAATACTTGGGTCTTTGAATACTGTTGATTTGAATATTGTTATAAATATTACTGTACAATTTCTGTAAAATATTAGTAATTTTAATGGGAAAAGAATACAAGAAAGCCATATCCAAATCTTTTAATTAATAACTTCAAATTACTTTAGCATATATTTGTTATAATTATGGTTAAGTTATGGTATAAATATTTTTAAGCACAACACATTTAAAAGAAGATTAAGTGTGTAATTTCTTACTGGGAACTTCAAAAATAATTATAAATATTACATTTTATAACTATAAATAAATAATATATAATAAAACTGCTGAAATATTATTCATTTTTATTAAATATTAAAAATATACTAGTTTTAAAGATGTTTTCTAATATATATATATAACAAATATTTACTTTTTTTTAAGATAATTATTTTGCTATTTTTATTTATGTGTGACTAGTGTCACCAAAAGAGACTGCAAAAATATTATTTTTTATTAAATATTAAAAATATTTACTATTTTTTTAAAGATATGTTATTATTTTGTTATTTTTAGTTATGTGTGACTAGTGTCACCAACAGGAATATATATATATATATAAATATATAATATATATCTAAAATATTTACAATTTTCAAAGCTGTTATTATTTTATGACTTTTTTATTTATGTGTGGCTAGTGTCACCAAAAGAAATTTCAAAAATATTATTTTTATTAAATATTACAAATATTTACTGTTTTTTTAAGATATGTTACTATTTTGTTTTTTTTATTTTGCAAAAATATTATTAATAAAAAAAATACTTACTATTTTTAAAGATATGTTATTATTATTTTATGTTATTTTTATTTACGTGTGACTCGTGTCACCAAAAGGAACTACAAAAATATTTTTTTTTTTTTTATTTTAAAAATATTTACTATTTTTTAAGATATGTTATTACTTTATATATTTTATTTTTATTTATCTGCCCATGGTTAAAAATCATGTATACTTTAATATACTGATTAATGTCAAATTCAGCTTATTGTTATTATATATATATATATATATATTATTGTCAGCAGCATTTTCTATTAGGATATTTTATGTGAATATTTTTTTAAATACAATAAAGATTTAAAGGAAGGTTGAGTGTGTAATTTTTATGTGACTAGTGTCTTCTGGGGTGTCACTGTCAACAAAACACAATTAAAACATCTTTAATTAAACAATTAAAACAATGCAATGCATCTCACAGGCCTACTGAAGAACTACCAAAAATGAACACATTGTGGGACAAAAACAAGAAAACAAATGTGTTATTGTGTGTCGGCATCTCATTAGAGCTCCAGGAGGAGATGATCCGGAGCTGCGCGTGAACGGCGTGTATGATGCGCGGCCGGGCATCCGCTTTTTCATTATTTTGTCCACTCTGTAGACATAGAAGTGCTAATGGTACAGTTGGCTGCCATGGCAACAGATGCGCTCAGTGTTGTCTTGGAGCAGCGATGTGAGCAAAAGCCCCAATTGGCGCCCTTTCTCTATGCAAATAATACAGCTTTGCATCAAAGCCATGTGTTTTATTATTCCCCACTTAAGCTGGCAGCCGTCTCGCGAGCGTCATCTCTGAATGATATCGCTCTCGGGAGCCACGTGGTTCGAATGAAATCTTTTGTTGCTGTGTTTTGCGAACAGTATGTCACTATTCGATAAAGGACAACAGAATGCATCCTTAAAGTGATGATTCACCACAGATGAAAAAGCACTTACTCACCTTTGTGTTGTTTCAGACCTGTTTGAATCGTATTCTTGTCTATATAATATGAATAGGGGGCTGTAAAGCTCTAATGAAAATAAAACACCAGAAAATACTCATAAAAGTAACTCATATGACATGCGTTAGCATCTCTCTTGCTCCCCCTAAGCCCATTGTGTTTTACAGACCCACTAAAGCCTGCGGTGAGTTTTTTAAAGGGGTAATTGAGAATGAATGGTTGAAAGTCACGTGGGAGGAGGAAATGCCTCTATGGCGATATGATTGGATATGACTGGTTATGTTTGACTGTTATTGGTTCATGCGATAAATCCTGCCTTTTGTGTTCATGCATGTTCTGCATTGGCGAATCAGTCTGAATGAACAATATAATGGTGTTAATGGGAAGACTAGTTTAAAAAACAGTAAACAACTCACTTAGATATAACCACTTTATGTCAAAATAAGACTTGAAACGGCCTGAAAACACAATCTGTGAGAGTTTTTAGTGAGTAATCTATGTCTGTGACCAATATTTCCCTAGTTTTGATGACTGATGATCAGAAATATAAAAAAATAGTTAGAAGGTAACTATTAAAAAGCATAGCTGAACATACAGTTGAGGTCAAAAGTTTACATCCCCCATTTTAGAATTGCAAAATGTTAGTTATTTTACCAAAATAAGAGGGATCATACAAAATGCATGTTATTTTTTATTTAGTATTGACCTAAATAAGATATTCTTTCAAATATTTTTTTTTTGTTTACATATACACTGTAATACAAATAATTAGTTGCTGGCTAAAAATTTTAAGATCAGTAAGCTCATAAAAGTTTATTCTACTTGAAATGTTAAGTTGTACTAAGTGACAGCTTAGATATTTGAGTTGGCTTAACAAAAAATTGGTTTGTTAAACTTAAAAGTTGGGAAAGTTACATAACTGCCTTAAAATATTAAAATCTCATTTTTGTGTATATGAACGTTTTCCAACAATGGCTGTGTCAGGGTTATGAACTCTTTGGTTGTGTTTTTATTTGGTTCAGTCCTTTTTGAGTTTGGTTTCCTCCACTTCCTGTCTGCCCTTATTTGGTTTTGTTCCTCCCCTCATTAGATCATTATTAGTTAATCCCCTTCACCTGTCTGTGTCTCGTTAACCACCCTTCTTAATTTGGATTCTGTTCAGTGTTTGATGGTCTGTTAAGTGGATTTATTAAAAGACTTGTTTTTCATCTGACCTTCATCTTGCGCGCCACCTTCATCCTCCTCCACACGACCCGTGACAGACTGTATGATTTTGAGATCCATCTTTTCATACTGAGGACAACTGAGGGACTCGTATGCAACTATTGATAGCTTTTAGTCACGTGACCGGCTCGGCAACTTGGAGACTTGAAACTTTGCACATTGCGTTTACATTCCAGGTTCATCTGCTTGACTGTACAAAATATACATGATCAATAAGGTGTTTACTGAATTTTGCCTTTTAATATCTACGTTTTACTACTTAATGCAAATTGCATAAAAATAAGTGGCGGTCAGTGGAGCAAAGCTTAGTTTTGCCCTCCAGGTGGCGTTTCTATAAACTTGCCACGTTACCTGAAAACTATAAATTACAGAAGGTTCAAACGCTCACTGACACTCCAGAAGAGAAAATGATGCCTTAAGAGCTGGGGATTGAAAACTTTTGGAATTTGAAGATCAGGTTAAATTTAACTTATACACTACCGTTCAAAAGTTTGGGGTCAGTAAGACTTGCAATTTTTTTTTTTAATGAAGTCAAGGCTGCATTTATTTTATCAAAAATACAGAAAATAAACTGTAATATTACAAAATGTTATTACAATAGAAAATAATGGTTTTTATTTTCATATCCACCTTTTTCCTGGGCAAACAATGAAGCGCTATTAAGGACTCTCAGCTTCCGTTTTGATGCTCTCCTGTTCCGGTCTCCATAGAATTCCATGTTAAAAAAGGGGTATCAAAGATGACTAAATTAATTAAACGGAAACGTTTTCAATATAACTAAATATCAATATGTGCGCCGGTTTAAGCAGTGCTGTTGTTGGCTGCCACCGCAACAGCAATAAGCTGGAGGAATTTATGTAAAGTCAGACTCTGTATGCCTTATATAAATGATTACAAAAGGAAACGAGCATGGCTTGCAGAGCTTCAGTTAAAATACTGTGTGAAATAATAAATTATGTGTGCTCAACGTTTTGTGGACAAAAATCCAGCTAACTTCGCAACGTTCGGGAGTTGTATGTGCACTCATCTGTTTTCGCGTCGCGTCTCCTTCCCGCTCATTAAACTATGACAGGTGAGTTACTGCAAAAAGACAGTCATTGCAACACTTTAAAGTGATGAAACTATGGCGCCATCTGCTTCTCAAACTCATTTTAATATGTTTAACGTTATATTATGGGCTTGGAAAATACGTTAATTTGACTAGAACTGGAGACCGGAAATGTAAAGCATTCCAGACTTCCGCGTTCAGGAAAAAGGTGGATACTTTAAAATATAATTTATTCCTGTGATGCAATGCTGATTTTTCATCAGCTGTTACTCAGTTTCCAAGGCTTAAGTGTCACATGATCTCTCAGAAATCATTCTGATATTCTGAATTATTAGTAGAATTATCAGTTTTGGAAACAGTTGTGCCGCCAATGTTTTTTTTTTTCTTCTTTCAAGAACAACATTTGTTCAAACTATAAATCTTTTCTAGCAATGTAAATCTATTATGTCACTTTTTATTAATGTAACAATTTATTCATTTCTTTAAAAAAAAAAAGAACGAATAAACATTTACTGACCCCAAACTTTTGAACGGTAGTGTACATGTAAGAATCTACTGCAGCTTCTAAAAGGCAGTAGTAAAGGAAAAAAAATATGATATTTAGACAAAATATCATAAAAGAAAATCACAGGTTTAACAACATGAGGTAGAATATATTGTTTCTTGAACAACTTAAAAGAGTCATATGTGCACATTTTTGCTCCCTGGAGACTTGCTGTTTACTTAAACTGGTTTAAAGATTACTGATGTAAAGGTTAAATACTGCTTCGTTTAACAAAGAACCGCAAGCGAAACCAGCAGTTTCGCCATTCATTTTGACCACTAGATGGCCACAGTGTACACTATTTCGAAAACTTTTTACAATAGTGTTTCGCCATCACTTATGTTTTGTATCAAATGCTGTCAGCCATTTTTGCAGTTTGCATGACTTTGTAGTCCATCTTGAAGTAAGATTTTTAATATTGACTTGAACAAAGCAATTGTATGACTTAGGACAACTTGGAATATATAGCTTACAATTATTATCACAGATCTCAGCATCACAATCCTCATCAACTTTCTTTTTTTGAAAAGAAAAATGGCCAGGATAAAAATTCACCTTCTTCAGTAGAAAGACAATCATGGGTTTAGAAACACGAGGGTGAGTAAATTGTTTCTTGAACAGCTTAAAAGAGTCATACATGTACATTTTTGTTCTCTGGAGACTTGCTGTTCACTTAAACTGGCATATATCTTTCACTAACAGATTACGGATGTAATGGTTAAATACTGCTTCTTCTAACGAACCACACAAATCATGGGTTTGGCAACACTAGGGTGAGTAATTTGTTTCTTGAGCAACTTCATAAAGTCATACATGTACATATTTGCTCTCTGGAGACTTGCTGTTTACTTAAACTTGCATATATCTTTCACTATCACATACTGCTGTAAAGGTTAAATTCTGCTTCGTTGCAAGGCATCATGCCACTAATTACAGTAAAAGACCGATTTCGCTTCGGGACCATGTTTATCTGAAAGTTCCACAATGGTTGCTATGGAAATGTGTGCTGAGAAGGGAAGTTGTCCTAGTTAGTGCACCGCTTGTGTTGGCAGTGATCCGTAGGAGGCTTGAGAACGATGCTCCTGTCTTATCATTAATTCTCCTTGATGCATTTCCAACAACGGCGCAGGTCATCGCACAATGACTAGAGCGCTATTGTGATAAAAATCATCCTTTTCTCATTTGCTTCTGAGAGGGCTACAGAGTTAAATGCTCTTTGCTCACCTCTGTGCTTCTTTTAAAATGTCAAAAATGTCAGTGACCCAATAGTAATGTCAGATATTTGCAAATGAGCCTGTTTGATCTAACAAGGCTCAAACATGACACCAAACCGCAGGAGACTGTGTGCTTCTTGACATGGCAAAACTGGCTGAAAATAATAAGGAAACCATCTCAGGGTTGGCATCTTCCGCAATATACTTTAGAAACAGATGCAACTGGTTTGAGATGAGCTAAAAAGCAGTTTGTTTGAGTCCTGTGGTGCACGATCAAACTTGCACTAGTATTGTACACTATTAGATTTCATGCGTCATTGCTTTACCGCAATAAAACTGAATGTGGATTGATTTTGACCTTAAATGTAGCATCACGTTTTATTTTTTATTTTTTGAAGCACACTGATTAGTATTTTGAATTTTAATCACCACCTAGATTTACATTTTCTGATGTGTCTCAGTCTATGAGATGATAAAAGCAGCACACCATCATTCATGTTTGTAGTAAAACCACTATGGTATGAGATGAGATACACATTAAAGTTTAATAACAAATAAGTGCGTATGATGCAAGTATACTAATTAAGTTTGCAATATAAATTAAGTTCTTTTGTAATTAAAGTCTCACAAAAAATAATTTGACCCCCCTGATGTACCGTGAGTCATCTAATCTAAAACAGACTGACTTAAAAGGTTATTCAATTAAATGTGCTGCAGCCAAAGGTATTAAAGTGTGTGACATTTCACTTAAAACTTTAATTATTCTTAAAGGAGTAGTTCACCCAAAATTAAAATTGGCCCCCTCAGGCCTTCTAAGATGTAAAGGAGTTTGTTACTTTATGGGAACAGATTTGGAGAAATTTAGCATCACTTGATTATCAGTGGATCCTCTAAAGTGAATGGGTGCCGTCAGAATGAGTCCAAACAGCTGATAAAAAGGTCACAATAATTCACAAGTAATCGACTCTACTGACATATTTGTTTACAACTGTTTTGTACTGTTTAGCTTGTAAACCGTGCTTGTTCTGTGCATATTTCACTGGAGGAAGAGCGCTCATATTTTTGCCAGAAGTAACGGTTTGAAGTTAAAAATGTCTTGATGGATTTGTTTTTAAAACACAGTTTTTCACTTCACAAGATGTGAAGGACTGGAGTCATGTGGATTACTTGTGGATAATTGTGATGTTTATATCAGCTTTTGGGACTCTCATTCTGACGGCACCCATTCAAGTGAGCAAGTGATGTTACACTACATTTCTCCAAATGTGATGAAGAATCAAATTCATTTACATCTCGGATGGTCTGAAGGTGAGTACATTTCAAGCTAATTTTTATTCTTGTGTGAACTACTCCTTTAGTATTATAATAAAAATGTATGGGGAAAGCAAAGACAAGCCATTTTTTAATACAGTGATATTGTTTGGGATACTTTAAGGTACCAAATAATTATCATGGTATATGAATATGGTAGTCAACTATATATCAAAAATACCATGGTATTATAATATGATACCATCACACTGCTTTTTGTAAGGGCAAAAACCATGAAGTCAAAACAAAAAGGCCAAGCTAAACATCATTATAGAAGTCAGAGGTTGAGTCATTTCAGCAGAAGAGTTTTTAATTGCATTTGATCAAACAGAAGGTTAACTTAATTCACACTAATGCATTCTCTGTGCGCTTGATTGAAATCTGACATCATGACCCTGTTTGCTTTGATCCAGCAGACAACATCCTGTTAAAGAATTTGGAACTGATTATCAAAAATACTAACACTGAAAATCTTTTTACGTTTATATTTACAGTATTACTGAGTTGATTTGCACAGAAACCTTGCATAGCTGGAATAACTACAAATGAGAACATTTAAAAATAGTATTTACTCATAGTCACATAAGTGACAATTCTGAGAAACTGTGAATCTGACAAATATGGATAGCAAGTCAAAAGTCATTTATTCTTGGAGAAACCTGTAAGACCCTCAGCTCATCATCATTTGGACAAAAACAGGCTTCAGCTTTGAAGGGAGCACAGTATGTGGCTGTAATTGGTTCTGGGAAACACGTGTTTTAGCAACAGCGCTGGCAGAGAATGAAGGAAGAATTTAATTCATTATGTCCAGTGGCTTCACAGATCCCTGATTCAATTCAAGAGGTATTTTTTAAAGGCAATAAAAGGGTGAGTCACATATGTTGTGTCATAATTAGATCTGATTCACAACTCAATCAGCGATCATTAGGAGAGTCTGTGTCAAGCTTGCCGTTCAGATCAAAGTCTGGGATGTCGTGGGCACTAATAAGTCTCTGAAAAACACATACCGAGGAAAGACTTCAAAAAGAGTGTGAGAAAATCAAGTCGACAGGTCAAAGAACTCTTAAAAAATCCTTATCTCGTAGCAAATCCTTATTTACTGTATGATAAGTGAGAAAATATTAAGCATGATATTATAAAGACAATATGTTAGTTCCAAGATAATAAAAAAAGAACACCTTGATTAGCTGGTCCAGTGTTGGACTCTGTATGGTAGCTCTCTAGGAGCAGGCTTGGAGACATTTGTTTTGAGGCGATTTTACTACAAAACTCCCCCAAAAAAGGCCAACATAAGAAAAATGTGATACTGTTCGGTGTTAGATGCTGTGTTTGGTCAGAATCCACGAAAGCGCTGCAAAGATATAGCCTCACGTCCATTTTTGCACAAATTTTATTCAATTTGTTAACATGCTTAATGAAAATCATTTGCTATATCAAAAAGCTTTTGATAACTTTGTCTGTCTGAAGATATTTTGAGCCAATTTTGGCAAACAAGTTTGGAAAAATAGATTTTTTGCAAAATTCTAAATTCGAAAAAACAATAAACTAATTTAATTTTGGTATGCAGGAAACAGAAGAAAAAAATGTATTGTTTAATTGTTTACACTTAATTATTGTCCTAACTAAAGGTCATTGCACACTGAGTCCGAATTTTTTCGTATTTGTAATCCTAAAAATTTGTCACGCACAGAAACCTTGCACACTGAATCCATATTAATTCTTTCGTTGCGAAAAAAATTCGCAAAGCAATACAAATGGAATCTCCAACCAGCGAGGATGATTTGGTTGTCCACACTCTTCTTAAAAAGAGAAAAAGAAAGGGCATATTATAAGATACTGAAAGGAATGAAAGAATGCTTTTTATGCGCACCTCCTCATAAATGACCTGCGGGATTATCCTGGGTGATTCAAAGTTTACTTCAGGATGTCAGTAAACTTTGATGCTTTGCAAGCATTACTAGAGCCACATATTATCAAGAGGACAACTAATTTCACTGAACTCAATGTACCTTGCAGTGCTTTGTGCTGCGAGACCAGGGTTGCCAGTTTTTCAGATCAAAACCCACCCAATTGCTACTCAAAACTAGCCTAAAAGTAGCCCAATGGCGTTTAGCCCTTTAAGAACAGCGTTCCAGGGGTAAAATACACGTTTTTTGGCAGGGTTCCCGTGGTAAAATTAGCATTCCAGGAACTAAATATTGCGTTATTGGGGTCGCTTCAACCAGCGGACATGAAAAACAATCTGCGGCAACAGTGGTAAAGTAGCCCAATCCGTGGACTTGGCAACACTGTGCGAGATGAAGCGAATGAACTTGTCAGACGCAGTTCTGGATTTTAGCATTCGCTTGAACGGTGGCTATCAAAACACCTCTCAAAGTGCTTGCTACGGATGCGAAAAATGCAAAAAATCAAACCCGATCCAATTTTTTTAGGACGGAGGAAAATTTCGGAGGCAGTGTGCAAACGTGATTGACTCAACGTGAGGTCGTTTGAGGTAGTTTTTTTTAACGTGCAAAAAATTCGGATGAAAATTTCGGACTCAGTGTGCAATGGTGCAACTCCTAACCCTGAACATAACCATTGGTAACCCTAAAATATAGCATATATATATATATATATATATATATATTCTGGTTTTAAATTCAGTTTTCTTGGAAAGAAAGGCTTGTATCTTGGAGACTTCAGTGCATTAGCCGTCTGATGTGTGACACATATAACAAAGTGCAGTAAACGGTAAAACAACTGCGTGACAAATTAGTGTGTTTATTAGTATGTTAATAAATGTAAGATAATTTGAAAACAAATACTAGAACCCGACTGATATATTGTTTTTCCAATTTTATCGGCTGATATGAGCCTGTTGCCGATATATCGGTATCTGTGAATCTGCCACCGATATGCGCCGATATTAACTTTTTTTACAGAACATATAATGCAGATAAAGCACCTGTCGCTTACTGAGACTGTTTGGACTTATAATTATGAGTATAGTTCGTCTGTCATGCACCATTATGATTTTATCAGAAGATGTTGCAATTATAAATCAGAAGTAAAGTGAGAGTGACTCCTGGTTAACGTACTATTAATGGTTTGTATATAGTCACTATTTATACTTCAATTAATTACCTTTTTGATTACTAAAAATGTAATCTAACCATTAAAACGGAGCCCATTAAGCTATTTTTGATATAACATTACTATAATAAAAAGATGAAATCATTAGTAAAGATGAAGCGATAGTATTTAGAATATAATAGAACAGAACATCCCAAACCAGTTTGGTTTCAGCTCAAATATATAATTCTGGTAATGTCTCATATCTATCCATGTGTCCATCCATGTTTTAAAGTTATTTATAATAAGTGAAGTAAGGTTTACTGTTTAGCGCACTGATGCCATGCTCATTTTGGATAATATAGTTTGCTAAATTGTTAAATACCCTGCCTCCATTATGCCTCTTTGTGTTGAGTGATCATTGCAAAAAAATCTGTTATGTATACTGTGTTCTATATACAATACTAGACAAAAGTTTGGACACACAAATGGGAAAGTGTCCTTTTGACTGGTACTGTACTATAATATACATATAAAGAAAATCTACCGATATATCGATATCAGTATTTTTTTACTCCCTGATATCGGTATCAGCATCACCCCCCAAAAACCCATATTGGTTGGGCTCTAACAAATACCAGTTTATAACATCCAGCAGGACAATGAACTGTTTTGCACAGCTAAATTGGCTAAATGGAGATTGCTGACAGTGCCTCGAACACTCAAGTTCACGCTAGCTCTTACATTAAAAAAAAGCTTATCTTTGTTTTACTTACAAAATCATAAAACGTTTTTAACTGTAGATATTTTCGCAAATAATAATAATAAAAAAATCCCCTGAACCAAAATCAAAACAAACAAAAACTGATAGCCAGTTACGGATGTTTTTAACTAACTACAACCAATTAGTAAGTAATTTCGCTAGCTACCTAGCAACATCTGAGTTTTCTTAACCGCTGACAGGTGACCAATCAAATTATGCATCACTAAAGTCATTCCATTGCATGGTTCTCCTGTTTTAAATCATGACAAAAAAAAACAACAACCACAAAACAACTCTCCATACAATTTGCATCAGTTTAGTCTGTTTTATGTTGCCAGATATTATATAAATAATACATAACATCATCTGAGCTCACCTCTGCTTCATATGCACATAATACACACATTTCTGCAGAATCAGTGTGTGTTTATGACTCTGTCCCCTAGGATCCTCTGACAACACATGCTGACATACTCTTGGCATGATAGCTGTGAAACAGGGCAACAAAACATGGATTGCCAGCACTGTTGCCATAGTAACCCCACAGCCTCTCACGCTTCAGCGGCCGCCTGTGCTGGGAAGATGAGGCCGTGTTTGTTTTTTTATGGTGGCTCAGTGAGTCTCCCACACAGAGTATGAAGCATGTATCTCGCAGACATGTTTTCAGTGAGCGACAGTGATTTTTCAGCCTCCATGTCTTTATTTTGACTTTCCGCGGCAGATACTGTAACGCAGTCACGCTAGAGCCAAATGCGTTTCCTTTCGCGGTCGTGTATTATGTAAAGGTGTATTATGTAATTTTGCGCTACCAAAAAAAGTTTAGAGCTCTGCCGTCAGAGTTTGTCATGGAAAAGGTCATGCAAGTTTTCACTGTTGAACAGCTATTTACAAATCTGAACACTAAGAGGGCATTTGGACAATTTAAGTTGTTATGAAACCTAGTGTGCTGCCTACGAAGACGGTATTTTGAGAAAGCATAAGTGCATTCATAACTCACTTATGACTTTAAGGGTTAGTTCATGCAAAAATGAAAATTCTGTCATTATGGTTATGAATTCTGTCATAATGTTACTTTTTTTACTAGTAAAGTAACGCATTACTTTTTAATTTCCAAGAAAATATCTGAGATACTTTTTTAAAAACAGTAACGGCAGTTACTTTTTGTTTCCTTTATGTATTTAATCCCATTTTATTAACCAAAGACTTTGCTGCTGACCTTTGTTGATCCAATTCAACCGTACACTGCAAAAATACTTTTCTTACTTTTTTTTTTGTCTTGTTTCCAGCCAAAATATAAAAAAATTCTTAAATCAAGAAGGATTTTCTAGACAAGTAAATAATTATTTTCTTGTTTTCAGAAAAAAAAAACAAGTCAAAATTAAGTGAGATTTTGCTTAGAACAAGCAAAATAATCTGCCAATGGGGTAAGCAAAAAAATCTTATTTCAAGCAAAAACACACTTAATTTTGACTTGTTATCAGAAAATCCTTCTTGATTTAGAATTTTTTAGATATTTTGGCTGGAAACAAGACAAAAAATCTAAGTAAGAAAAGCATTTTTGCAGTGTACTAATAAGCACTTACTTTACTTACTTTAACGTTTGTGCTTTTTTGAGTGTTGAAATTTCTTTTCTTATAGTTCTGTTACAGACGTCAATTTAATTTTCCTTTAGCCTTAGCCTTATTCACTTCATTTCATTTTGGTGTGAAAGGGCTTTTACATTTGCTAAGAATTTTAACGTTTATATTAAAAACAAACGAGCAAGCCCTGCCCAGATTTAAAAAGTAACGCAAAAGTAATGCAACGCATTACTTTCCATAAAAAGTAACTAACGTAATTACTTACTTTTTTAGGGAGTAACACAATATTGTAATGCATTACTTTTAAAAGTAACTTTCCCCAGCACTGCCTGTAACACAAATAAAGATGTTTTTGATGAAATCCGAGCGCTTTCTGACCTTGCATAAACAGCAATGCAACTGACGTGTTCAAGGCCTAGAAAGGCAGTAAAGTCATTGTTAAAATAGACATCAGTGCTTCAACCCTAATGTTATGAAGCTACAAGAATTCTTTTTGTGTGCAAAGAAAACAAAAATAACAATTTTATTCATAAAATTATGAAATATTTATTCATAAAATAAATAAATAAATAAATAAATATATATATATATATATATATATATTTATTTCTAGGATATATATATATATATATATATATATATTTCTAGGAAGGTCTTCTTGGGTAAGTCTGTATGAGCTTTGCTCATTTCTTCCTCATTCTTCAAAACAAATGTGCTCCAGCCACATTATGGAGAGAGCCAGTGGACAGCCATTTTCAGGTCATGCTGCAGATTTTCAATTAGATTCTGAGCTCTTTGTGCGCTTACTTTTTTCCAAGCTACTCTTCTATGATTTTGCATTGTGCTTCAGGTCATTGTCCTGTTAGAAAGTGGATCTTCGCCAATCGATGGCTGAGTGAAACTAGTTCTGCTTTTAAGAGGATTTACACCATACAAACTTTTCAATAGCCCTGTTTCAAACGAGACAATAATGCTGCCACTGCTTGGTATTTAGGATAGTGTTACCTAACAGTGGACTGCATACTGTACATGATACTTTTCATTTTCAGGCCAAAGAGGTCAACTTTTGTATCAGCTTTAGTTTTCTCACATGGCTTTTTGCAAACTCCATCCGCCCACCCATAGGTCTCCCGTGCCGTAAACCTGTTTGCCAACTTTGGAGCTGCACCAACTTGCCGAGCTTAGATGAGCACCGCATGAAACCACGGTTTGCCGCAGTACTTCAGACTCTGACATCTGTAGCTTTTGTTTCTCTCATTCTAATGCAGCTCTCAGCGCAAAGCTGAACCCCTCCTATATGAAATATCCTATATGAATCTTTCTTTCTGTCTTCTGTGGTGTAGACATTAAAAACTGGTGCTTCAAATTAACTTGCTTTTTAACATTTGCTGTGCAACTGCTCAAAAAACCTCTGCTGGACTGTCTGGGGTTCCACCATAGCAACTTTTGTTCAGCCCCATCGGTCCCTCGTGCCTCTTATTTGTGGTTTTCTACTTACTGTGGATGCTTGAAGTGATACCATTTCCCTCTTATTTTTTGCCCGCTGTGACCTTGCTGGTTGCTATGGTGCTCACCACATTTTCTTTCCACATAGCACCTGCTACACTCAGCTATTGCAGACTGAACATGGGGTAAGTCCAGTTCTCACTACTAATTACAGTCCACTGTGACTAGAAAAGTCTTAATATATATATATATATATATATATATATATAATCACACCAAAATCATAATCTGAAACATATAATTCGCCATGCTCCTGAACTGAATCAAATGATTTTTCGAACTTGCACCAAAGTCCCGATCTGAATCTAATGATTTGTGATCCACGTTCCAAAGTTCTGATCTAAAGCAAAAGATTCTGAAGTCCCACTCTGAATAAATTCCCGATCCACGCTCCAGGACTTCAAATTACAAATTGCGAATGATTCGATTTGAATCATTCAATTTGAATTATTCAATTCGCAAAATGATTCATAAACCCGTTCCGATCTAAAGCAAAAGATTCACAAACCCACTCCGAAATCCTGATCTAAATCAAATGATTCCAGATCCACGCTCTGGGACTTCAGATTACATATTGCAAATCATTTTATTTGAATCATTCAATCTGAATTATTCAATTTGCAAAATGATTCACAAACCCATTCCGATCTAAAGCAAAAATCTGCAAACCCACTCCGAAATCCCGATCTAAATCAAATGATTCAAGAGCCATCATGTGACTTATTCTGTGACTTATCATGTGAATCATGTGACTTAGATCGGAATTTCAGGTATCGAAAATAATTTGATTTAGATTGGGACTTTAAATCGCAAATAAATCATTTGATTTGAATCATTCCATTTGCAAAATGACTCACAAACCCGTTACGATCTAAAGCAAAAGATTTGTGATTTGTGACTTATCATGTGAATCATGTGACTTAGATCAGAACTTCGCGTATCGCAAATAATTTGATTTAGATAGGGACTTCAAATCGTGTATAGCAAATCATTTGATTTGAATCATTACATTTGCAAAATGATTCACAATCCCAATCCAATCTAAAGCAAAAGATTCACGAACCCACTCTGAAATCCCGATCTAAATCAAACGATTCTCGATCCACGCTCTGAAGTCCTGATCTGAATATTGATTCGAGAGCCATCATGTGACTTATCTTGACTTATCATGTGAATCATGTGACTTAGATCAGAACTTTGTGTATCACAAATATTTTGATTTAAATTGGAACTTTAAATCTTGGTTTGCAAATTAATAATTTGATTTGAATCATTCAATTAGCAAAAGATTCGCAAACCCACTCCGAAATCCCGATCTAAATCAAATGATTTGCGATCCATGCTCTGAAGTCCCGATCTGAATAATGATTCGAGAGCCATCATGTGACTTATCCTGTGACTTATCATGTGAATCATGTGACTTAGAACGGAACTTCGGATATCGCAAGTAATTTGATTTAGATCGGGACTTCAAATCGTGTATAGCAAATCATTTGATTTGAATCATTACATTTGCAAAATGATTCACAAATCCATTCCGATCTAAAGCAAAATCTTTGCGAACCCACTCCAAAATCCCGATCTAAATCAAATAATTTGCAATCCACGCTCTGAAGTCTTGATTTGAATAATGATTCGAGAGCCATCATGTGACTTATCTTGTGACTTATTGTGTGAATCATGTGACTTAGATCGGAACTTCACGTATTGATTTGAATCATTCAATTCGCAAAATAATTTGACAAACCCATTCCAATGTAAAACAAAGGATTCCGAAGTCCTGATCTGAATGAAATGATTTGCGATATGCGATTCAATTGGAGTGCGTCGAAAGAGTGAATCAGTGGTTTAACTGCTTCAGAGTTTTGAAAAGCTCCATTTCACCAATCATTATGTGCTTATTAAAATCATTACAAGCAATGCCAGCATTCTAAAATGTATGGCTCTTTTAATTTGATCAGGTTTTTGCTAGTGAATCGCTTGAAATGAATGATCAACGTCACAAGACTGAATCAATCAGAGCGGTTTCAGTGTAAATGACTCATTAGATTTGGTTCATCTGTTCCTCTTTTCGCATCTTCAGCCATGTTTACACATGAACACTGTCAGTACTAGTACTGGCTTAGCCACTAGTTTTATGACATTAACTGAAATAAGAGAAAAATAAATGTTTTTCCAAGTGTTGATTTTTGCGTAAAAAGAATATGTGTTTATTGATCAAATTAAACACTTATTTCATAGATACATTGTCTTTCAACAATTCAAGCGCTTTTCAAGTAGGAATATTGGAATATCAGGAATATTGCTATTTTCAAGGGTTTTCCAGGACTTCAATTTAAAAGAAGTCAAATTCAAGCACTTCAAGCTCCTTGTACGAACCCTGATTCGTATTACGTTACTGCGCCGAATGAATAGAGACATTATTTTAAATTCTTAAAAAAACAAGCTTTTCTGTATCACGTTTCAGTGCACTTAATTTTAGCATGAAACGGCATTTAATGTTCGGTGAATCCTTTGGACAAAAAGGAGTAGGTTACAAAAGATGTCAACGTTTTATCCAAACGGTAAACAGTAGTGTCATCTAACACCTGTAACAACAAGCTGCATCAATCATTTACAGTCGACTGGAAACTCCCCTTTGTAGACATCTTGTGTTTTCTTGCATTGTCTACAATAACACAACTGGGCTGGTAAATTAATAATAGTCTATCAAATATCATGAAGCATTCTTGAAAAGCATCGTACAGACACTTGATCCTCAGCTTCTGCAGGAGTAAAGCCCAATGTATTCGTTCATGTGTCCAACATGATTAATTTAGAGCTGCCACCTGCCTGTGGCCCATCTGATCAGTCAGACATTCATCTGTGTGGTGAACGGTGTTAATGCAGTGCCACGGCTCGGGCTCATGGGAGACACTTGATAAACATGCTTTGCAGATACCGATGAGCATATTTAAATATGGAGCAACTGGAATAAAGTGAAAAGCTGTAATGTGAAAGTTAAATAATAATAATAAAAAAACTGCCCTAATTTCTTTTCAATATGGTTCCAGAAATTGAGTTTTACAGTTTCACTACTTAGCAGACCTGAAGCTAGTCTCAGCCTCAGGCGGCACACCCACAAACCGCCCACAAACCATTCCTCAACCATCTGATCATGCTGCACACAAAATAAAAAAAAAAGAATTTCTCAAAACGTCAAGCTTTAAGCTTCTTCAGCTACACAAAAAGAAAAAAATCTCTTTTCAATGCAACTGCAATGCAGACTGAGGCCTTTAGACTTCATAAAATCTCCATTCAAAGTTTAATAAAAGTCGTCCATTCAAGTGTTATGTAATGTATTTCAAGATATATGATAGCTTTGCAAAAATTTGGGTTGTTAATTATTCCTCCAAACTGTTCATGAACACAAACCGAATTGAGAATGAATAATTCAGAACAGGGTAAACCAGATTAACTGACTGATTTGATTCAAGAAAAATGATTCACTAATGAATCAGACATCACTGAGGTGATCTAGAGCAGCTGTAGAAATCTTCTGTGAATATTAACTTCAGTTTTGGTCTGTACTTTATACAAAGCTACCATTTAGCCTTGAAATATAGTGCTTGAGCCACTTCGATGGTTATTTTGTTTTAGCTTTATAATGCAGTTTTCATTCACTTTTATAATATGAAATGGATTCTCCACCCAAAAATAAAAACTGTCATCATTTACCAAACCTGTATGACTTCTAATTCTGTGGAACACAAAAGATGATAGAATGTTGGTAACTAAAGAATGTTGGTAACTAAATACGCTCAGTTCCCTTTGACAAAAATTACAATAGCGGTCAATAGGAACAAAAACTGTGTGGTTAGCAACATCTGTCAAAATATCTTCTTTTGTTGTTAAAGCAAGTCAGTCATACAGGTTTGGAACAACATGAGGATGAGTATTTTGATTACACAGAGTGATTAGAGGTATATTTCACCCAAAAATTTGAAAACTTCTTTATTATTTACCTTCCGTTTGACGTAGCCATTGCCGTCTATACTGTTTTTTTCCATTAAATATAAGTCAATGGTTTCCATAAGCTGTCTGGCTACAGGGTTCGTACAAGGTGAGTAAAGTAGTACTTGAATTTGACTTTTTGAAATTTAAAGCCTGGTAAAACCTTGGTACTTGAAAAGTGCTTGAATGATTGAAAGACAATGCATCTATGAAATAAGTGTTTCATTTATTCAGTAAGCGCATATCTTTTCATGCTAAATACAACTATTCAAAAAACATAATTTTTTCGCTTATTTCAGTTAATGTCATATAAAACCAGCAAGCTAAGCCATAGTATTACTGACGGTGTTGTGTAAACATGGCTGAAGACACAAAAAGAGGAACAGATGAACCAAATCAACTGGAACCGCTCCGATTGATTCAAACTTGTGACTTTGATCATTCATTTTAAGCGATTCATTAGCAAAAAACAGATCAAATTAAAAGCCCTTCATTGTTGAATTTAAACATCGCTTGTAATGATTTTACAAAGCACACAGTGATGGGTCAAGTGGAGCTTTTTGAAACTATGAATCAGTTAAACCACAGTGTCGCAAAATGATTCACTGTTTCGAAGCAATTCAATCGGATTGCGTATTGTGAATCATTTAATTTACATCAGGTGTGATACACGTTTTGAAGTCCTAATCTAAATCAAATGATTCGTGATACGTGAACTTCTGATCTAAATCACATGATTCGCGATCTGCGCTCCGAGTCCTGATCTGAAATGATGGCTCTCAAATCATTATTTAGATCGGGACTTAAGAACGTGGATCGCAAATCATTCGAGTTAGATTGGGAATTTAAATCGCGTATCGCAATCATTTGGTTCAGATCGGGACTTTGGAGCACGTATCGTAAATCGTTTCATTTAGATTGGAACAGGTTTGTGAATCATTTCGTGAATTGAATGAATCGACTCAAATTTGATTTAAAGTCTTCATCTAAATCAAATGATTTGCATTAAGTCCAGAGCGTAGATAATGAATTGTTTGATTTAGATCAGAACTTTGAAGTGCATATCACAAATCATTTGTTTAAGATGGGTTTGTGAATCATTCCACAAATTTAATTGTTCAAATCAAATGATACGCGATTTGAAGCCCCGATCTAAATCAAATAATTCATGATACGCAGAGTTCCGATCTGATTCGCGATCCACGCTACAAGTCCTGAAATTATGCTTTTTTAAATCATTATTCAGATTGGGACTTTAGAGCATGGACTGCAGATCATTTGATATAGATCTGAACTTTGGAGCGCGTATTGTAAATCGTTTCATTTAGATCGGAACAGGTTTGCGAATTGAATGAATCGACTCAAATTTGATTTGAAATCTTCATCTAAATCAAATGATTTGCAGTATACGATTTGAAGTCCTGATCTAAATAAAATGATTTGCAAAACATGAAGTTCAGATCTAAGTCCAGAGCGTAGATCATGATTTGTTTGATTTAGATCAGAACTTCGAAGTGCATATCACAAATCGTTTTAGATCAGAACAATAAAATGAAGTCCCGATCTAAATCAAATAATTTGCGATACGCAATGTTCCGATCTAAGTCCGATGATTTGTGATCATTTGTTTTAGATCAGAATGGCTTTGTGAATTATTCCATGAATTTATAATGGTTCAAATCAAATGATACGCGATTTGAAGCCCCATTCTAATTCAAATAAATCATGATACGCAGAGTTCCGATCTAAGTCCAATGATTCACGATCCACACTTCGAGTCCTGATCTGACATTATGCTTTTTTAAATCATTTTTCAGATTGGGACTTTAGAGCTTGGACCGCAAATCATTTGATTTAGATCGGAACTTCGAAGTGCATATTGCAAATCATTTGTTTTAGTTCAGAACAACTTTGTGAATCATTCCGCGAATTAAATGGTTCAAATCAAATGATACGCGATTTGAAGCCCCAATTTAAATCAAATAATTCACGGTATGCAGAGTTTCAATCTAAGTCCGATGATTCGCATTCCACGCTTCAAGTCCTGATCTGAAATTATGCTTTTTTAAATCATTATTCAGATTGGGACTTTAGAGCTTGGACTGCAAATCATTTGATTTAGATCAGAATTTCGGAGCACATTCGCAAATCATTTGACTTCAAATCACATACCAGGAATTATTTGGTTTAAATCGAAACTTTGCATATCGCAAATCATTTGTTTTAGATCGGAATGGATTCATGAAACTTTTTGCGAATTGAATGATTCAAACCAGTATGCCAAGTTCCGATCTAAGTCACATGATTCGCAATCCGCGCTTCCAATCCTGATTCGAAATAGGCTAATGCTTTTCAAATCATTATTCAGATTGGGACTTCAGAGCAGTGCTCGAATTGAGGGGGGGCTGGGGGGATCCGGGACCCCCATAAGAAGTAAAAAATAGATTTAGGGGGGACGTCCCCCCAGATATTTTATATTAGTGGTAGTTTTTGAAAATGTGAAATTGAATTAATGCAACAGTTTTATTAAATTTGGAATTTATTCAAAAGTTAACATAAGGACTTGCATTTCAGGAACTTGTCTGATTGTGATGTATTTATTCAACGAAAACAGTTTTCACAGCTGATCCGCTGCGCATTTCCAAGCAAACACATTTCTGTTTCGTTTTTTAAATAAATCTTTTGAACAGCCATTTGAATGAATCGATTACATAAACGATTCGCTGACAAGACAATGACATGCTACCATCTACTGGCTGTTTGTTTCATTTTTTAAGTAGCCTATAAATTGAGTCATTTAAATCGTTTAATATTTCTAGATTCAAACTTTATATTTAAAACATTATAATTAAGAAATGCATTAATGCCCCCTCTGATTCTTGTTAAGAAGTCTGTAAATAGTCCTTAATGCAACAGAATGTTTTGAGGGCTTAGCTAATCAGGCCAATTAAAGACAATTAGCCTACTAATCATTCTTTTTTTTTTTATTAAATCATTCATTCATTTCATTAATAATTATTTTATTTTATTTTTTTTATTAAACAAAAGGGGGCATTAATGATGCTTACATTATAGCATGTGCAAATTCGCACACAAAATATCTTTCATTTGGCCAGAATTGATAGAATCAGTTGACAGAATCAATAAAGGCCGGCTAGAAAACGGTCCTTCTGAATCAGTGCACGGTTTAATCTGCAACAGATCCTTCTTTTTATCCGTGTAAGGAAAATTGCACTTCATCTGCGGTTCACCATAACTTTCCCCCTCAAATTACATCACTGTTAGATGACTGCCTGATCAAAAACATCCTTTGGATCAAAGGGTCAAATAAAATATCTCCGTTTCATTGGGGTCACAACCCATTTGAATGTTTCCACAAAGACACGAGACATTGAGGCAATTCACTTGAGAAGAAAAGGGCTCTTCAAAGGGTTACTCAAAAAAAGGCTTTAGCTCTAGCACATAAAATGGTTGCCTAGAAACAAGATAAAAATTTCAATAGCATATCCATTTACAGATAAAGCTGTTTGCTAGTATATTTTCATTAAACTCTACATGGAGCTCAAAAAGCACCACCCACTCCATACAGCACGGCCTAAACGACGCTTTCTCATTAGACTGAATAACTCTTTAGTAAGTCTCTAAATGAGCTGTTTAGGTGGGTCAGATCTTCCATAGCTTCATAAAGTGTAAAAATTTGTATCAAGCAGATCTGTAATAATCGCAAAGGCATATGGGTGCCATCAGAATAAGAATCCAAACAGCTAATAAAAACATCACAATAATCCATGAGTAATCCACACCACTCCAGTCCATCAAATAATGTCTGGTGTAGCGAAAAGCTGTGTGTTTGCAAAAAACAAATCCATCAAGATATTTTTATCTTTAAACCGTTGCATTTCCATCTGAAATACAAGAGCTCTATTGCGTTCTACATTGGAAAAGACGTTTCATCTGAATCAGGAGACAAATATGCACATTTTAAGCACTGTTTATAAGCAAAAGCAATCCAAAACAGTTTGAGAGGACAACAGAAAAATGTACTTTTTAACTGGAGGAAGTGTTATCATGAATTATAGACATTTTGGCCAGGTTTTAAGTTGAGGTCAAAAGTTGAAATCCCCCTTTTAGAATACGCAAAATTCTTAATACTCTGTTCTTACCTGAATTATTCACAGCAGTGTTTTTTTTGTCTTGAACAGTTAAACTGCCTGCTGTTCTTCAGAAAAATCCTTCAGGTCCCACAAATTATTTGGTTTTCCTGCATTTTTTTGTATTTAAACACTTTCCAACTATAACTGTTTGATTTTGAGATCCATCTTTTCACACTTAGGACAACTAAATGACTCATATGCCAGTATTACAGAAGTTTCAAATGCTCACTGAGGCTCCAGAAGGAAAAACAATGCAGCCGGGGGTGAAAACTTCTGAACAGAATGGCGATGTGTACATTATTCATATTTACAATATATATTTCAAAAGTTTTCACCCCCACGTTATTAAAGGGTTACTCCACCCCTAAATGAAAATTTTGTTATTAATCACTTACCCCTATGTCCCTTCAAACCCGTAAAACTTTGTTCGTCTTCGGAACGCAATTTAAGATATTTTGGATAAAAAACCGGGAGCTTCAACATCGGGCTCAGAAAAGTATGAAAGGCGTCGTCAAAATAGTCCACCTGCTATCTGTGGTTCAACCATAATTTTACAAAGCTACGAGAATACTTTTTGTATGCAAAGACAATAAAAATAATGACTTTATTGAACAATTTACAGTGTTATTTACTTTGCAGTCAATGGGATAGCCACAAAGATCCCAGTTTTCGTCTAAAATATCTTAAATATTTACAGGTTTGGAATGACATGGGGGTAAGTGATTAATGACAAAATTCTCATTTTGTGGTGGAGTAAACCTTTAATGATTTTTTTTTTCCTTCTGGAACATTAGTGAGCGTTTGAACCTTCTGTAATAGTTGCATATGAATCCCTCAGTTGTCCTCAGTGTAAAAAGATGAATCTCAAAATCACAGTCATTGTTGGAAAGGGTTCAAATACACAAAAAATGCTGGAAAACCAAAGAATTTCTGAAAAACAGCAGGCAGTTTGACCATTCAGGACAAACAAGAGACTCATGAACAACTATCACTAAACAAAAAAACACAGCTGTGGATCATTCAGGTAACAACACAGTATTAAGAATCAACTGAATGTAATTTTTATAAATGTAACTATTATTTTCTCTTGTTAACTATATGTAAACATCTTTTATGTGAAATATTTATTCAGGTCTGTTAAATTAAATTATTTTAATTTTGGTAAAATAACATTTTGCAGATTCTGAAAGGGGGGTGAAAACTTTTGGCCTAAACTTACCTTAAATCTTAAAATCCACCTTATTTTTCAATGTACAAGTGGAGACTTTATTAATGACTATATGGAAATAATGAGAAAAATAAACTATCGTAAACTATAAAACAGTTTGCACTACAATCCAGTGTGTTCATAATTAAGATAATACATTAAAATAATATGGTAAGACACACCAATTTGCAATATCAAGCAGCAAAACCAGCTGTTTTGTACAGCTAACAATAGCTGGAGGCGGATGAGACTGGAAGCCAGATCCATAAAATTGACAAAGGGCCACTTTTTCTTACGGGAAAAAGATTCAGAGCTGGCGTTGGTGGTTATAGCAAAGAAAATTACACAAATTCCACCATTACTGCCATTTACAGGCGTGAGGGTGGACTAATTGAAAGTCATTTAGGGCAAGCTTGTTTCCTCTACGTCTTTTCTTTTAATCAAACCTCAGTCTTTTAATGAAACACTGGTTCGCAGCTATTCGTCAGACTCAGCCCTGGACCCCAGTGGAACCAAACTTGTCGGACATCATTAAAGCCCTGTGTATGTCCCTCGGTTGATGCGTCTGCTGAAAGTAACTCGGCTAATTAAGAGCTAAAGCTTCTCTCTGATCCCCCGACGAGCACAAGGGTCCAAAACGAAAGCTGCTTTGAGATTACCCGTATTGTCATGCCGAGGAACCCACTGGGAGAATTTCCACTAATTGAGCTTCACCTAATGGGACTGATGACATTTTTTACTGCCGTGTTTTCGGAAAAACCAAAACATCGAGCTCATTTATGCCGTTTCACTGACATCAGTCGTTGGAAAGCACAAACAAGCTGCTATTTAAGGAACGGACTGCTGACGAGCTGCTATTAGCAGTTTAATTAATTCAATTCTAAACCAACTAATGTTTCATGGCAGTGTATGGAAGATTAGAAGACTGATGTTGGATCGATATAGATGAGGAGGCGGCACTAATGTCAGTGAAGTAGGTCACAACTTGACAGCCATTGATTTTGATGACAGCGATGCCCAAAATACTGAATCAGTTATGGTTTTTTAAAGTGATCTGTCGCAGTCCACTTTTGACTGACCCTTGAAGGAAACTTACTTTGACAATGAGAAGAAAAACAGCAAACGTAGCTAGATCGTGAATAAATAAGTAAAATATAATAATAAACATAAATAAACTATAAAAAAGTGAAATTGTTGCAGCTTGCAAAGGCAAAATTTCTAATTTACATTGTTAAAACATAAATAAAAATGACAAAAAACAAGAACATTTAATTGAAAACTGAAGATTAAATTTGTTTATAATGATAAAAACGAATTAGTATCTCAATTGTAATAAAATGAAACTGTAAAACTCCCTGCCACAATGTCACAAAAATGGTATTACGAATAAAACTGCATAGAAACACCAAGATGAATCAATTAAAATAACAAACCAGAATAAATAGTGAACAAACGTATACACTCTCAGTCAAAAGTTTTTGAACAGTAAGATTTTAATGTTTTTAAAGAAGACTTCTCTGCTCACCAAGTCTGCATTTATTTGATCCAAAGTACAGCAAAAATAGTAAAGTTTTGATATATTTTTACTATTTAAAATAAGTGTTTTCTATTTGAATATATTTAAAAATGTAATTTATTCCTGATTTAAAAGCTGCATTTTTTGCATCATTACTCCAGTCACATGATTCTTCAGAAATCATTTTAATATGCTGATTTGCTGCTCATTTATAAATATTATTATGTTGAAAACAGCTGAGTAGAATTTTTTCATGTTTCTTTGATGAATAGAAAGTTCAGAAGAACAATAATAATATTAAATGTTTCTTGAAGAGCAAAGCAGCATTTTAGAATGATTTATGAATCATGTGACACTGAAGATTGGAGTAATGATGCTGGAAATTCAGCTTTGATCACAGGAATAAATAACATTTTAAAATATATTCAAACAGAAAACAGCTATTTTAAATAGTAAAAAATATTTCAAAATTGTACTGTTTCAGCTGTACTTTGGATCAAATAAATGCAGGCTTGGTGAGCAGAAGAGACTTCTTTAAAAAACATTAAAAATCTTAGTGTTTAAAAACTTTTGGCTGGTAGTGAGTATGTAATAGCACTAGTGATACACCACTAATAAGTCTCACTATGACTTGATGGTCAAATTACCAAAAGTTTTACTTTTAATTTTTTAGCTCTTGTCAAGTACGTTATTCAAGGCCTGCTTAACAATGCTTATAGTTGCCATAGAAACTAGTTCAATACAGCATAAAAAATATCTCTTGTTTTTGTGCAGCGTAAAAAGTACTGTCTCTAATTTCTTATGTGCTAACTACAGACCTGTCATTACCATTCCGCTTCAGTTTTATCTTGGCCCCTTATGCTCGGCAATCATTATCAAAACATCAAATAACACCTCACCGCTGATTAACAACACTGTGTGCAAAAGTGTGAAAGAAGTCAAGCTGAGTGTGCACCCATTCCACACAATGAAGCCTTGCTAAATAAGAGGCTTTACATAAGAGAAGAATATCTGTAATGAAGCACAAGGGCCAATCCGTCAGCTCCGTAGCTGCTCATGTAAAAGTGTTGGGTAATACATGTGGGACTATCAGTATAACACTTCAAAAGTTCCCGTCGATGACATACTCCTACTTCTTGGGATCAGTGGTTTATTGATGATATGTGCACAGCTGATGAATGTTTGATGAACGTGGTATTCAGAACAGTGAACCTAACTTCCTGTATGCAAATGGGTTTGTGCAACTCAGACTGCTAGTCACAAGTCATTTTAAAGAAACTGCAAGTAACACTTTAAATTACTTTGAAATACTCCAATAATCTTCTAAGAGATCTTAAAAATGAATTCAGACTATCCAAAATGTAGATGAGTTTGTTTTTTGGTCAGAAAAGATTTGGAGAAATTTAGCATTGCATCGTTTGCTCACCAATGGATCTGAATGGGTGCCGTCAGAATGAGAGTCCAAACAGCTGATAAAAACATCACAATAATCCACAAGTAATCCACACCACTCCAGTCCATCAGTTAATATCTAGTGAAAAACTGTTTTTAAGAAATAAATCCTCCATTTAAGTGTTTTTAAATGTTGCTTTCAAAAGTCTATTATCCATAATATTGCTTTCTCCAGTGAAAAAGTCGTCTCGTCTGAATCAGGAAAGAAATAGTCACAGATCATACCAAAATGGCTCTCTGATGATGTTTTTATCAGCTATTTGGACTCTCATTATGGAACCCCGATATAAACTCAATTGAAAGAAATAAAGTCAGAATTGCGAAGAATTTTAACAGATATAAACTCGCAACTGTGAGTTATAAAGTCCAATTTTGAGGGGGAAAAAAGAGTTTATATCTCAAAATTCTGAGAAAAAAGTCAGAATTGTGTTTATATCTTGCAATTGTGACTTTTTTTTCTCCAAATTGTGTGATATAAACTGCCAAATGCGAGTTATAAAGTCAGAATTGCGAGACAAGCTCGCAATTTTGAGAAATATAGTCAGAATTGCGAGATAAAAACTCCCAATTATGCCTTTTTTTAGAATTGTGTGATATAAACTGGCAATTGCAAGTGGTGGAAAGGGGTTTCCATATCATTCTGACGGCACCCATTCAGATCCATTGGTGAGCAATTGATCTAATGCTAAATTTCTCCAAATCTTTTCTGATGAAAAAACAAACTCATCTACATCTTGGATGGCCTGAAGGTGAGTGGCCTGAATTCATTATTGAGTCAACTACTTCTGATGGCACCCATTCAGATGCATTGGTGAGCAAGTGATGAAATGCTAAATTCTGTTGTGAAATCTAAACTTCCACAATCTGCTGTGATCAACAAGCTCACAGCAGACTAAAATAGTTTCAGAAGTAATCTCAATGATATCTCAAACTGTGCACAGATTTGCAATCAAAAGTTGAGACATTTCTTATCAGATTCCTTGAAAAATTCACATTTAATTACAGCTCAACAAGTGTCTCATTACTACCAAGGAATTTTATGAGAAAAGTCAGAGACATTAGATTCATGAATGAGAAATGACATGTCAGTGTGTAATTCTCTGTGGTCAGTGGTAGGCTGTTTGTTTCTTACAATGATTATTGTTTCCTCTCAGCCTTGCATTTACAATCATAATGGGCCTCCATTAGCATGTTTGCTAGAATAGTCTACAGACATTAGCATAATTAAATTTCCTCAGTCCTCTTGCACAACCAACTACAGGTCTCATTACATGACGCAGCAGGTTCGTGACACTGCGAAAATAGCCAGTAGAGTAAAACAATGAGAAACAGAGAAAAAACTGAATGAACTCTTATGAGCTTAATGGAGGAAACTTCCAGTTCTTGAAGAATCAGTTCACTTCCAGAATAAAAACTTCTTGATACTCACCCTGTCATCAAAGATGTTAATGTCTTCCTTTCTTCAGTTGAAAATAAATGAAAACATTCCAGGATTTTTCTCCATATATAGTGGATCAGCGGGTTGAAGGTCAAAATTGTAGTTTCAATGCAGCTTCAGGGTTCTTCCCTGCTGAAAAAAACAGCATATGCTGGTTAGGTAGGTTTTGATGCTGGTATGCTGTTTTTTGCTGGTTTAAGATGGTCCTTTGCTGGTTTATGCTGGTTCTTAGCTGGTTTATGCTGGTGCAGGACCAGCACAGGACCAGCATAAACCAGCTAAAGACCAGCATAAACCAGCAAAGGACCAGCTTAAACCAGCTAAGGACCATCTTAAACCAGCTAAGGACCATTTTAAACCACATACCAGCACCAAAACCTACCTAACCAGATTATGCTGGTTTTTTCAGCAGGGTTCACAATTCCAGTCAAGGAAGGGTCTTATCTAGCGAAACGATTGGTTATTTTCTATACCGCAAATGCTCGTTTTTTTTTTTTTGTTTTTTTTTTGCATTATGTGCATTAATTCAGGCATTATGTAATAGAAAGTACTGACGGAAGTACCCAGTGTTTACAAAGCAAATGTGCAAAGAAACAAATGCACAAAAAAAGGTAGAACAACAATGTTGGATGATTTTGAAGTTGGAGGAGAAAATGTAATGAGAGTTTTTTTTGTGCGATATACCGCTACGGTACTGGAAAAAACGCTATGTATTTTATTTCAAACGGTTCAATTCTATAATTTTGATTCGATTCGCTATTTTATACGCCGCTGTTCCGAATTGCGCCTGTAGGCGGCAGTGCTTCCCAAATTGCTGCGAAACGGTAAACGTGGCAACAGAACAACGCGATTGATCATCAAACAGATTAAACTCCATCAACGCGCTCGAAACTAGTAAATAAGACAACAGTAGAAGTGAAATATGCCATATTTTTATTTTTAAAACAGATAAAGGTGAACGAGCTGACCTTACTGCACCTGTATGCAAGCAGTGCTATAATAAATCATTTGTTGCCACTTGCTCATCCTGGTCTTTAACGTGAATGTAGAGATCGGCAGGTGAGTTCATCATTCATAAATTCAGTTTTAATTCACTTTTATCAACGCACATACCTAAGATAAAGCTCAAATGTGCGTGTGTGACGAGCTATCAGTTTAGCTTTGGTCACATAATATTAGCACGTTGTTTCAAACAGTCAAGAATGAGTTGAATTTAAATGAAGCAAAAGTTTTGCTATATTAATTGAGTCCCTCAGTTGTCCTCAGTGTGAAAAGATGGATCTCAAAATCATAGTCATTTTTGGAAAGGGTCCAAATACACAAAAATGCTGAAAAACCAAAGAATTTATAGGATCTGAAGGATTTTTCTGAAGAACAGTGGGAAGTTTAACTGTTCAGAACAAACGTAGGACTCATGAACAACTATCAAACAACCTTTCAACATTATTATGTAATGCACGAAGAGCTAGTCCAAGACAAGCATTTGTGTTTAAAAAGTATATAAAATTACTTTTTTTTTTTCTAGAAAATGATGGCTGGGATTGTGTAGAGTCCTTTGAAGCTACATTGAAACTGCAATTTGGACCTTCATCCCTACGGCTCCCATTGAAGTCCACTATATGGAGAAAAATCCTGGAATGTTTTCCTCAAAAACCTTCATTTCTTTTCGACTGAAGAAAGAAAGACATGAACGTCTTGGATGACAAATAGGTGAGTAAATGATCAGAATTTTTATTCTGGAAGTGAACTAATCTCTAAAGCCTCTGGATGATCAACAAACATTTCTAGAAACGTTGCTTGTACGCAGTGTCTTACATGCTTTCTGTCACCTAATTGACAGTTTATGCTTTTCTAACAAGTGAAGGCCTTTTAGTACAATTCTAAAAATGTTCATCGATGAGGAACACATCTTTTTACTGTGAAATACTGTGAACTGAAGCAACTTACTGAAGGTTTAAAGCAATTACTTTATACTTTATAATTACTCACCCTCATGTCATTCCAAACCAGTAAGACCTTTGTTCAGAACACAAATTAAGATATTTTTGATGAAATCCGAGAGCTTTTTCTGCATAGACAGCAATGCAACTGACATGTTCAAGGCCTAGAAAGGTAGTAAGTACATCATTAAAATAGTCCATGTGACATCAGTGCTTCAACCTTAATTTTATAAAGCTACGAGAGTGCTTTTTGTCCACATAGATAACAAAAAAAAAAAACGTGTTCACGACCCTACCATTTGTTTCTGGTGTTTTTTAAATAATAGATTGGATATCTGTATCTAAATGGCTCCCAACCCTATAATTACAGCCCTCTCACACTCTCTCTTTTTCTCTAACAATGGTGCATTATTAGCATCATCAAAAGCATACTATCCACGAACCTCTCTTTGATACCGACTTCATGCTTGAAGCCATTTTTACCGCACTGAGTGCTAAATGATATAATTAAATGGTGGCGTAAAACGCAGGACAGGCATTAACATGACTCATGATTTCACAGAGACACTTGATTTCATTGTTTTGAGTTGCACAAACATGATGACAGCTAGTTGCGCTGTAATTCCCTGATGAATGTCTGACTAATAGGCTCAAACTATACAAGGTGTTACTGAGAGAGGACCGAGTAGAAACAAGCTGTTGCTCGGTTTGTAAATGCGGCAATCTGACAAAAACAGCACCCCTTCTTTTCTTGATTTTGAAAGTGTGTTGCAACATCTACTGGCTGCAAAAAGTATTGCCTTTGGTGAGGTTAGAGGCATGACAAAAAAGGAAAAAAGCTCTAGAATACAGCTCTACAACCTGCTACATATGTTGTCAAAACTGCTAGGCTAAGAAAGTTAATATACCACATATAGAAATTACAGTTCTGTCTTTATTTTCTCACCCTCATGTCGTTCCAAACTTGTATACATTTCTTTCTTCTGCTGAACACAAATTAAGATATTTTGAAGATTGTGGGAAACCAAACAGTTTTGGGTCCCATTGACTTCCATATATTTTTTTGTCCATATTATGGACGTTAATGGGACTCAAAACCATTTGGATTTAAAAACATTCTTCAAAATATTTTTGTGTTCCACAGAAAAAAAAAGGTTTGGAACCAGTGTTATTTATATTACTGATATACTATTGTAGTTTTTATTGATATTCTAAATGAGTTTTCATTCATTTTTGTATTTTTATTTTATTTTAATTAAATTGTATTCAATTTTATGTTATTTATTTATTATTTATTATTATTTTTTTTTTTTTTGGTTACAGTGACCTTTTTGTGTTTTAGTCATTTTCAGTTTGAGCTATATTAGTATTAAACTAAATGGAAATGAGAAATGTTGCCATGGTAAGTAGTTAAAATGAAAAAATAAAACAGTGAAAAAAAAATATATTTTTTTAAATGCTTGTTCTTTGTATTTATTTTATTTATTTATTTTTTATCAAATATAATTTTCAGTACTAATATTCTTCAAATATTTTTGTGTTCCACAAAAAAAAAGAAGTTTGGAATCAGTGTTATTTGATTGAGATACTATTGTAGTTTTTATTATATTTTAAATAATTCTTTACTTGTATTCTTTTTGTTCCATTTTTATCTTCATTTAAATTTTTGTTTTATTAGGTTATAGCAATTTCTTGTGTTTTGTCATTTTTGTTATTTAAAAAAAATATTTATTCTTATTTGTTTTGATTAATTTAAAACTAACGGAAAATTAAAAGTGTTGGTATGGTAAGTAGTTAAAATAAATAAATAAATAAATATAAATACAAAATGTAATGTTTTAGTTAACCCTATTTGTTCTTTTGATTTATTTATTCATTCCAATATAATTTTCAGTACTGATATTCTTCAAAATATTTTTTGTGTTCCACAATAAAAAAAAAAATAAAAAAAGGTTTTTATTTTATTGGTATTTATTATTAATTATTTGTATTAATATTCCACTTTAGTTTTGAACTAAATGAAAATTGTTTCTGTGGTAAGTAGTTAAAATAATAATAATAAAAAAAAGTAAGTATTTAATTAGTATTGCTTACTATTTATTCGTATTCATTTTTAATTTTAGTTATATTAGTATTAATGAAAATGGTAAATTTTTATCTTGGTAACTAGTTGAAATAAAAAGAGAAATAAAGTAAAAAAAAAAAAAAAGAGAAAGATAAATAGATAATAAATGTCATGTTTAATTATAATAACCCTGTTTCTTTGTTTGTTAGTTTTATATAATTTTTACATTTGAGTTATTTAGAAAATGGAAAATTGTAATAACTTTAACTTTAATAATAATAATAATAATCATAATATATATATATATATATATATATATATATATATATATATATATATATATATATATATATATAATGTTTAATTAATTAAATAAACTCTGTTTGTTTTTTAATATAATTTTTAGTTAGTTTTTAATTAGTAATTTTAGTACATCAAATTAAATCAAATGAAAATTAGCCAAATTATTTTATTAAGTTTTAGTTTTAGTTAATATTAGTACATTTTTGAAAATTAGTTGCAGGTATTGGGACCTTAGGTAGTTTGCATTACATCATCATTACATATTGCATATTTGCATAAAGCTCACAAAAGCAATATTATTGACATCTGATATCATTGGTTCACACTGAAATCGCATGATATCTGATTCACAACATGTTCTGCGGGTGCACTGTCAGTATGAATGCAGGAAATAACAATGGCAAAACGAAACCTGGTTTTTCATCCAATAATCTTTATTACATGCAGTTACACAGTCCAGCATTGCACTAGCATGTACGCACGACTTGAATATAATTCAACACTTAAGTACAAAGTACAATTGATTGACGTAATGCACTTTTCACAAACCAGCTGCCACCGTCACAAGCGCATAGGAGAGGCTCGATCTGAAAAGAACCTTGAGATGAAAGATCTTTCCACAAACCACTCATGCATCTACTTAGACAACAGTACTCAAGAGCAATACCTGAGGAGTAATACGTACAATACTAAAATAAACTGACGCAATATAACGAGAGCAACATTAGCTTTTGTGTTTTCTCATTTAGGCTACTTTTTTTTAAACACATATTTACAGCCACTCTTTTCTGTACAATTTTTGTAACTGACATCAACGAAGTACTATAATAATACATACACGCCAATAAATATAGTCAGCGAAATTAAAAAATAATCAATTACGCTTTGCAGTAACAGTGCGACGTTCATATCAACAGTCCAGAAAGTTCTGCAAGGTTAGGCACTTAGGACTGGAGAGCACTTAACAGCAATCAAAAGTGTCGTTCCAGCAACGTTTTGACATCTTTAACGATCGTAAAGGCAAACGAATGTACATTGCATGATGTTATACATGTATCTGCATCTTGGAGTCATTGGATCCGCAACTAAAACAGCCTGAAATGCCACATATACAGTAGCAGTCAACCACGCCAACTAATAAACAAAAGTCACTATTAGGCCTCGTACGATTAATGTTTATGGTACAAAATCTTCCAAAACAGTTCATCAAACCATATGCACATCATTATTTCAAAGACAAGCTAAAAAATACGAACAATCTTTCCATTTCACAGACGAATTTGCAAAAGACATGCAAGTTTTTTGGGTGGTGCAAGGCCTGGAACATACTCTACGCAAATATGTGAACGCAAACACTTCTAGCAACAGCATGCTAACTCGATTTTACAGTTTTGAAATGTCAATTTGAAATGTCGATAATTTCAGGTTGCATTGTCAGTGTGTTGCCACAAGGGGTGCTATTAGTGCTGTCACTAAAGATTATTTTAGAAATCAAGTAATCAGTCGATTATTCGGACGATTAATCGAGTAATTTGGATTTTTAAGCAATAGACTTTAAAATGACTTAAAATACATATACAGTTGAGGTCAAAAGTTTACACCCCCCTTTCAGAATCTGCAGAATGTTAATTATTTGACCAAAATAAGAGGGATCATACAAAATGCATGGTATTGTTTATTTAGCACTGATCTAAATAAGATATTTCACATAAAAGATGTTTACATATAGTCCACAAGAGCAAATAATAATTGAATTTATAAAAAAAGACCCCGTTCAAAAGTTTACATCCCTTTGATTCTTAATACTGGTTGTTACCTGAATGATCCACAGCTGTGTTTTTCTGTTTAGTAATAGTTGAGTCCCTTGTTTGTCCTGAACAGTTAAACTGCTTGCTGTTCTTCAGAAAAAAAGCCATCATGTCCCATTAATTCTTTGGTTTTCCAGCATTTTTGTGAATTTGAACCCTTTCCAACAATGCCGGTATGATTTTGAGATCCATCTTTTCACACTGAGGACAACTGAGGGACTCATGTGCAACTATTACAGAAGGTTCAAACACTCACTGATGCTCCAGAAGGAAAAACTGTTTGTGTGGAGCAGCATTTACTGTGAACGCAGGCGCTCTGACACACACGGATGTAACCTACGTGCATGTAAATAATTAAAGTGACTATATTATGTATATATTTAATTGAATCGTAGCGTTTGTGAATTCACAATAGCATTATGCTTTATTATGATTTTTAAATGGATTTAATATATTATGCAGCCTTGGGAATTCATGGATTCTCATTCGTGGAATGTGCCACTTGCAGTATTTTGCCGGTTACTCAAGGAATTGTGACAGCCCTAAGTGCTATAGCACCTATTTCCTCCCATTACTTCCTAGCTACTTCCGTATGAATAAAACAGTGATTAAATTAATGATACAAATATTAAACTGAAACAATATTCAATTACTGTCATTGCAACTTTATTTTTTGTAAATGCAACAATATTGTGTAATTCTGACTAGAATTGTGCATTTTATCACACAATTGTGATTATTTCTTGTAGTCACCACATAGTTATTAACTAAAACTAACTAAAACGAAATAAAATAAAATGTTGCCTTTGCAACTAACAGAAACACGTTTAAAGGGAAAGTTCACCCAAAAATGAAAATTAACCTATGATTTACTCACCCTGAAGTCATCCTAGGTGTATATGACTTTCTTCTTTCAGATGAATACAATTAAAGTTATATAAAAAATGTTCTCCCAAGCTTTCTAATCGCAGTGAATGGCTGTTGAGATTTTGAAGCTCAAAAAAGTGACGACCATGGAAACAAACAACGATCATGAAATAGAAGTATAAAATGTGGATTTGTAAAGAAAAACGCCAAAGGATTTCGTTATAAGCCAAGACGAGACTGGTTTTCCTTTGCTGTAAACAAAACTTGGCTCTCAAAAGACTAGCATATTGTCTCTTGATCACGTGTGAACGATAGTTAGCGGAAGCCAGAGATTACAGTTTAAAAAGTTTTAAATATGGATATTTTTCTTACACAAATGCATCAATTCGCTCCACAAGGCCTTTAATAACCCCCCGGAGACGTGTGGAGCCATTTTATGATAGATGGATGCCCTTGGCTTCAAAATCTCAACACCCATTCACTGCCACTATAAGGGTTGGAAGAGCCAGGACATTTTTTTACATATATAACTCTGATTGTATTCGTCTGAAAGAAGAAAGTCATATACACCTAGGATGGCTTGAGGGTGAGTAAATCATAGGTTAATTTTCATTTTTGGGAGTACGATAAAAAAACAACAGCACAAAAATGACTAAAAATGAAACAAAATTTAAAATGAAAACATAAAATTAACAAAAAAGGAAAAGCTATAATAATACTGTATAAAAATAATAAGGATGCACTGAATTTTTGGCCGCTGAAAATTATTGGCCGAAAATGGCATTTTATTGCATTTTATATGTGCATTCTGCTCATGTATCACTCAAATAATGCACAGATAGAAAATTTCTATGTAGTGTTACCTACTTGGTGGCAGACTTAAGTGAAGTAAGCGTTGTGAGATCGAAAGTGAAAGTGAGTGACTGCTTTTAGGACTATATGAGGGAGCGCTCTTTGTGCGCATAGGCTGTATATTACTGTCTCAGAACCGAGTTATTCACCTCAGTTAAAAAAGTAATGTGTTGAAAGACTTAATTTTATTAGTGTTGATGTTCCAAATGACTCTCTTGTCTGCTTTTCCTAGTCGTATAAAATGCACACGTAAATGCACTCGTATAAATGATTTTTGCTTAATAATACATTACAGTTGTTTCTCGACAAAATCTACCGTATGCCTTCAGAACACTTGTTATATGTTATATGAATTGCATGAGTTAATGTTTGTAAAAATAGAAAAAGTTTACAATTTATTAAATGGACAAGTGGAAGCATTTTCTTTTTAATCTTCTTTTGTGATCTGAAAAAAGTTAGGTTAATATGGCTTTAGAAGAGCATCAAGTTGACTAATTACTGGTTGGAAAGGGATAAATAAACTATGAACTATGAGCAAGCAAAATTAGGGTTAGGCAAAAATGAGCACAGTTATTCTAGGACTATACATTACTTGGATAATTAGATTAACCCTTTAACTGTTACTCCCATTTTTGAAAATAGATGTAAAAATGCAGTATTTAAACTTTTTTTTTTATTATTCATGAACAAAAAAATTTGTGATATGATTTTGATGTAAATTTTCCATCATAGTGCAATGTCTGATTTTAAAATGGTTTTCAAAGGACGAATTTTCAGATTTTAAGTTTTTAAGTTATATCAAGTGATATATCATGTCTTATGTTTTCTAAAACGTGATAGGGAAAAAGGCAACAAAGAAGGTCTTTTTGTGACAAAGGACAGAACTCCTGTTATGAAGTAGATTTTTGAGGTGCACTCTTATCATAAATGAATCTATCAATTTTCCTACATCATTTTTAACACAAAAACAAAAATAGTTTGTCATGATTAAATTAGGATTTATTTGTAAAACGGTGAAGTAAATGTAGGCGTCCCACAGGTGGGACGGGTGACAATTAAGGGATTAAAAAGTTGATTCTGTTACATAGATATAAAAAATATTATATTGATATTTAATATTATTATATTTTCTGTCCAATTTTATTGTGTTATTTTCAGTAAAAGTGTGGTTATTTTATTGGCTTGTGTTTTTTAAATTAAAAAATCTTACAAAATTACTTTATATAATATAATAAAATAGTAAATAATTATTACAAAGCATTTTCAGTTTCAGTTTTCGGCCAAGTCCATCCAGAATTTTTTGGTTTCGGCTTAGAATTTTAATTTCGGTGCATCCCTAATAAATAACAATGAATTGCATCTACTACTTTCCTCACAAGTAATTAATTTTTTTAACTTCCTGTAATTTTTTACAGGTTTGTTTCTGCTACAGTAACGCAAGTTACATATGTACAACAGGAAGCTAGCAATACACTGGCGTCTACATACTTGCGCAGAGTATGTTTCTGGCCTTTGGGGCGGATGAAATACTGGTACGTTTCTATCCATAAAACTAAAACGAACCCACAGGATAAACATTAAAACAACTTGTTTCGCATAGTTTGAAGTTTCGTCCCTACCCTATCAGGACTCAGGACTCACATGCTGTTGGGGTTGTAGCAGAGCATGTTGAGCTGCAGGTTCTCATCCCAGTGTCTAAGGATGATGAAGAGCTGATTGGCCGCGGCTTTGACCGATGATAGGTCTCGGCCCTCTGGGACGATCTGTTCATCTAGCCACATGCTGGCCTTGGCTGCGATCAGCTCCCACTCGATGAAATAACTGGCTGAACTGTGTTCCAGCCAGGCTAGAGCAACCGCGGTCGCCCACACCATCCCCTCGGGGTCTTCCACGGCCCTTTGCGGGATCCCGGGCGAACCCAGCAGGGGTGTCTCTGCGATTTCCGACTCAGACCCCCGTCCGCTGTCGTAGAAAGAGTTGATAGGCGACGGCGGTGCTTCGGTCGACATTGACGAGAAGCCGCTCAACAGCGAGGGCGCGCCTTCCATCCGAGGGCTTCGCGCCTGAAATGAGGACGAGGAGGTGCGGGACACCAACTCCTCGCATTCAGAAGTTAAATCTGAGTCTTTTGGAGGAGGCGAGGAGCTGTGGTGGACCTCAAGGCTCTCGGAGCGCCGGGAGCCAGAGTGGGAGACGTGGGTAAGGCTGATTCTGTGGCTGGTGAAGGGCGACGTCCACTTCAGCTTGTCCATGGGCACGTTGATGGCGTCACACAAGGCACTGTCCAACATGAATGCCCCACAGGACAGCTGCAGTGACACCTGGAACAGGAAGTAGGAACCATGATGTCTATTTAATCAGTGCTTAAACATATAAACAAGCTCAGACCCCGAACTACAATGAGCCATTTAAGGTCTTTAGGCATTGTCAATTACATTAGCCTGAAAAACACACTCGACTGATTTTGTTACGGCTCATCACCGTTTACTTTGAGTAATTGCCATGACCCATACATTCTACTCAAATAGCACATCTCATTTAACCAGACTTAGCGATCATGGGATATTGATCGGTGCTTGTTAAATGTCAACAGATCTATTACTCACTATACGTAAAGAAGACTGCCTTTGTGTGCAAGGTGAGTATTGACCGGCTATTTCTAGGTTATGAGGCGAGTGGATGCAATACACACAATGACGTCATTACTAGATGAAAGTTGTCAAGCATTTTGCTGTGACCTTTTGAAGTCAGCATGAATTGTTATTATATATATATATATATATATATATTGTGTGTGTATATGTATAAACACACACAGACATACAAAGCATTGTAATTACAATTACTATATAATTATATCATTATTATTTCACTATTCTACATATATAACACACAAACATATGTAAATATATTATTTGTTTGCAAATGTGTGCGTATATAATTGTGTATATAACGTGTAAATATATAATGTATGTATATAAATATTTGTATGTCGACGTGTGTGTGTGTGTGTGTGTGTGTGTGTGCATGTGTGCATATATAAATGTGTATATATAGTGTAAATATATTATGTCTGTGTATACATTTTTGTATATATGTCTATGTATTGTAATCACTATTACTAAATTACAAATTATATCACTATTATGTCACTATTATATTTATGTGTCACACATATGTAAAATGTAAATATATTGTGTCTGTACATATATATTGTGTCTGTGCGTATATAAGCGCGCGCGAGTGTGTGTGTGAAACCATATAGTGTAAATATATATTGTGTGTATATGTGTGTGTGTGTGTGTGTGTGTGTGTATATATATATATATATATATATATATATATAACACGAATACACTATACGTGCGTGTGTGTGTGTGTGTAAATGTGTGTGTATATATAAAAGTGTGTATATATAGTGTAAATGTATTATGCACGTATATATGTGTGTGTGTGTATGTGTGTGCGTGTATATATATATATATATATATATATAATATGTATTGTATGTAAATATATATTGTGTGTGCACGCATATATATTTAATGTTTTTTAAAGTTTTTTATGCTTATCAAGGCTGTTTTCACTTGATCAAAAATACAGAAACAAAATGTAATATTGTGAAATATTATTACAATGTAAATCAGTGTTTTTCTGTCTGTAATTAAAGTTGAATTTCCAGAATCATTACTCCAGTCTTCAGTGTCCCATGATCCTTCAAAAATCATTCTAATATGCTGATTTATTCAGTCAATTTTTATTCTTTATTTTTTTTTTTAAGAAATGTATACTTTTATTCACCAAGGATGTGTCAATAATAAAAAGTGATAGCATAGATTTACATTAGAAATTTGTATTTTGAATAAATGCTGTTTTTTTTTTTCAACTTGTTATTCATCAAAGAATCCTGAAAAAAGAATCGCAGGTGAAAAAATATATATATATTTGGCAGCACAACTGTTTCCAACATTGATAATTCTAATAATAAATCAGCATATTAGAATGATTTCTGAAGGATCACGTGACACTTAAGACTGGCGTAACAGCTGATGAAAATTCAGCTTTGCATCACAGGAATAAATTATATTGTAAAGTATATTAAAATAAAACCATTATTTTATATTGTAATAATATTTTGCAATATTACTGTTTTTTTTCTGTATTTTTGTTCAAATAAATGTAGCCTTAATGAGCATAAGAGACTTCTTTAAAACGTTAAATGAGAGGGTGTGTCCAAACTTTTGACTGATAGTGTATATAGGTATATTACTATTACTAAATTACTAATTTACAAATAATTATATCACTATTATATGTGTGTAACCCCAAGAACATGCATCACAAAAGTCAACAGGTGCAATTTCAATTTCATGTTGACTTCAAATGTAAGTTCTACAAAAACCACAGAGCATCAACATGCTGAAAGCAGAATATGGCGACAGAAACCAGAGGGATGTAGTCCTTGTTGTCATTCTCGCTCTCCCCCACTGAGTTGCTGATTTTGCTCTGCGACCGGCTCATGAAGCCCCTGGCGGCTTTCGTCAGGAGACGCGTCCTGCTCAGGCTCAGCTTGCTAGAGGCAAAAAGAAACAACACCTTTTTACTCTGGCGCCTCACTGTCGTCATTAAATGCACAGACACGTCTAAAGTGCTTTTTCTGGGTGAAATCTGCCCCTTCACATCCGTTAATTTGCGAAGGTGTGTACACATCCCTGATAGCGCTGTTCCTCACGTTTTGGCCATTAGTTCGGCTGACATTTCAAGTGACAGCGAGAGGTAAAGCAGTGAAAGAGATTCCAGACACGAAAGGGAAGGGCTTATTTTGGTGTCTGGAGTACGGTCTGTCTTTTGTTTCAAATCTTGGTTTTATATACTTAATGTATGTGAGTTTGAATGGGATTAAAATATAAATTAAGTCATCAAAGGTTAATACATTGGATAAACCATTGAATTAGATCACAGAACACTATTCGTGACCCTGGACCACAAAACCAGTCATAAATAGCATGGGTATATTTGTAGCAATAGCCAACAATACATTGTATGAGTCAAAATGATCAATTTTTCTTTTATACCAAAACTCATTGGGATATTAAGTAAAGAGCATGTTCCATGGAGATGTTTAGTAAATTTCCTAACATAAATATATCAAAACTTAATTTTTGATTAGTAATGTGCATTGCTAAAAACTTAATTTGGACAACTTTAAAGGCAATTTTTCAATATTTAGATTTTTTTTGGACCCTTAGATTCCAGATTTTCAAATAGTTGTATCTCAGCCAAATATTTTCCTGTATAAATCTCACTTTTAAAAAAACTGACCCTTATGACTGGTTTTGTGGTCCAGGGTCACGTTTGTGCACATCCTAATTAATATTCATGAGCTAGTCCTACAGTATTCAGTGACATCACAACCAAACCCCGCCCCCACAGCTTTAACTGCAGTTAATTCACCCTCTGCATATGATGTCAGTTTTTCTTAAAGCCAAGCACTAATTAAAACAGAGTGTGTGTGTGATTAACATCCTCTTCTTGTGCTGGAGTATCCTTCACTTCATACACTCACTCAAACTCAATAAGTTTAAACTAATGTTTTTAAATAGAAATAATAGCGAAAAAGCAAAACCTTTGACGTCAATAGAACAAACACTGATTGCCGGAAGATAATTGTCACACTGACTCATTTAATTGTAATAAATTGTACTTCACATCAAAATATAACAGCAAAAGGATTATAAAATAAACTAAATACCTGCACAAAACATTCGTATTTTCAGATAGGTCTACAGTGTCTCCTGTCTGTAATTTTTTTAACGACTAATGAATGTCTGTCTTCTCAGAGAGTTGAACTCATTACATGCACCCAACAGACTACCGAAAGCAATCAAAATGCAAATTGGACTCATGATTTAAAACAATGGCACAGGATTGATGCAAACTGCTGAATTATTCATTCGTTTTCTGTGAATTACGTTGTTTTTAATTGTGCAACTTGATTTGTGGATGTTGTTTGCTCTTTCCCCCATCTTGTTCCCTCTGTCTACACCCACCTGGCGGAGAAAAGGCTCTCGACTGATCTCTGCGAGTGGTCGGAGGTCACCGACGGACTCCTTTGAGAGGCTGAAAAAGAGTGCAGGTTGGTTTCTGATCATTTCTGTGGCCCAACACACACACACAAACAAATACACTGCACTCCAAGGCAAAGAGCACTCAATAAACTTGTCTGCGCTCCTCTAGGTCAAATCTAATTAATGAATTTAGCAGCTACAAACTTGAGTGATTTATGCCCCTGTGTTTGTTTGACATGCTTGAACACCTGCAGGACTGCAATAGCTGAAGTAACCAAGTGAATACAGACAGTACCTTCAGAAGAGCTACATCGTTCCCAGCTGGAGGATGAGGGTGTTTTGCAGGGGGACTGGGCTGAATCGTCTACATCTGTAGGGCAAAGAACAGTTTTAGGGTGCAGACACAAAGTTTTTGAGGAAAACATTCCAGGATTTCCTTCAACTGAAGAAAGAAAGACATGAACATCTTGATGACATAGGGGTGAGTAAATTATCAGGAAATTGTAATTCAGAATTAGTAGTGATTCCTTGAAGATAGTTCACATGGACTTGTGCTTGTGTATATTTTGACCAACTTGTCACCAAATTGATATGGTATTCTCAGAATGCCCTGACAATACATACAGTTGAAGTCAAAAGTTTACATACACCTTGCAGAATCTGCAAAATGTTAATTATTTTACCAAAATAAGAGATCATACATAAGTGGGATATTTCACATAAAAGACCTTTACATATAGTCTGCAAGAGAAAATAATAGTTGAATTTATAAAAATGACCCCGTTCAAAAGTTTACATACGCTTGATTCTTAATACTGTGTTGTTCCTTGAATGATCCACAGCTGTGTTTTTTTTTTGTTGTTTGTTTTTAGTGGTGGTTGTTCACGAGTCTCTTGTTTGTCCTAAACAGTTAAACTGCCTGCTGTTCTTCAGAAAAATCTTTCAGGTCTCACAAATTATTTTAGCATTTTTGTGTATTTGAACCCTTTCCAGCAATGACTGTATGATTTTGAGATCCGTCTTTTCACACTGAGGACAACTAAATGACTCATATGCAACTATTACAGAAGGTTCAAACGCTCACTGATGCTCACTGATCCATCTTTTCACACTGAGGACAACTGGGGGACTCATATTTAGGCAAAATTAGACAAATGCACATATCTTCATTATGTTCAAAAGTTTACACCCCTGGCTCTTAATCTTTTTTTTTCTTCTTCTTCTAAGGCATCAATGAGCGTTTGAACCTTCTGTAATAGTTGCATATGAGTCCCTCAGTTGTCCTCAGTGTGAAAAGATGGATCTCAAAATCATACAGTTATTGCTGGAAAGGGTTCAAATACAGAAAGAAAAAAAGAAAGAATTTGTGGGACCTGAAGGCTAACAACTGGCAGTTTAACTGTTCATGACAAACAAGGGACTCATGAACAAATATCACTAAACGAAAACTAACAGAGCTGTGGATCATTCAGGTAACAACACAGTATTAAGAATCAAGGGGATGTAAACTTTTGAAGGGGGTCATTTTTATAAATTCAACTATTATTTATTTGTGGACTATATGTAAATGTCTTTAATGTGAAATATCTTATTCAGGTCAGTACTAAATAAAAAATAACATGCATTTTGTATGATCCCTCTTATTTTCTAAAAGAATTAACGTTTTGCAGATTCTGCGAGGTGAATGTAAACTTGATCTCAACTGTATATATTTTTATGTTAAAGTTTTATGGGTGTTTTTGGTTCAGTTTTATGAGGCCAATGGAAATGCTGAATGAAGTTATTTTTGTTTTCTTTGGACACAAAAAGTATTCACATAGCTTTATAAAATAATGGTTGAAATAACTGATGTCACATGGAATATTTTAACCATGTCCTTACTATCTTTCTGGGCCTTGAACATGTCAGTTGCGTTGCTGTCTTTGCAGGGTCAGAAAGCTTTTGGATTTCATCAAAAATGTCTTAATTTTGTTCTGAAGATGGACAAAGGTCTTACCGATTTTTGGGTGAAATGCCCCTTTAAGCCGTTTGATATATCAGAAGGCTTTTAATCACTATGCCAATATAGTTTCAATATTGCCTGACTCAAAGTCTAATGACTAGTTGTTGGTTTGTGAGACAAAATATGTGAACGTTGACCTGTTGGTGGCACTAGAGAGTTTGAATTAGAGACCCAAAACTGGGTATAATAAAAGCTGAGACTCTCCTCAATAAGTATGCAAAATCTTTACCAAACATTTCTAGGGATTTCCATAGACTCCCAGCCAGAGGAAATGAAAGAATAAGAAATAAAATCAAATCAAGCTTTAGTCATTTCATGTAATATAAAATCAAGTCTTTTATGATCCAGGAATTTTCCATCTCAGAACTCCGCAGCTGTAAACCAGCCCAATTGTCGCTATTTTGTCATCAGTCTTACTGTAGCATAGTGCTGCGTCATCTTGCACAGGCAAACCTCCTGACTGCGAGCGACCCAGACCTACAGAGTATCCGCGGTTCTTCCTGCTGCCGGAACGAGAACTGCAGTGCGAACTTCGTTTATGATCCTCCCCTGGAGATAAACAAATATACAAGGAGTCATTACCACAATCTAATTGTGTGTCTAAGCTAGAAGCGACTGCTTCGTCTGTTTCCTTGCGCTCCTTATTGTTTTCTTCTTCCTGAGAACCGTGTCTTTGACGTAATGATTACAACTGCCAGGCCTTGTGAGCTCAGATTAATTAGATGAATGACCTACCAGGATGGCTGTACTCAATGCAGGTGGGTAAATATTCATTGCTGTCCAGATCGATAGGTACAAATGCCGTGTATTTGCTTAAGATATTGCAGGCTTTGCTCGTGTGGATGGCGTAAAGTTGGTACCTTCTGCCAGAACCTACAAGAAATGGACAGATATTCAAGTAAGTTGGATGTTTTAATATTTGGTAATTCGACTCCAGTTCCTTACCATGCTCAATCTCACACTCTTTATCCACCATGTGTTCAAAGTCTTGAATAATGGAGCGTCCCGCCAAGTGATGGAAGGTTTCGTTCCACAGATCCTCGTGAACTTTCTCCTCCCGCTCTCTGCCTTTCAGGTAAGGCTGGATGTCGAAGGCCACCTCCCACCTCATGGGTTTCCCGCACAGCAGTCCGGATATGACCGCTTTGCAGTCTCCCTTCCCATGACTGGCCTTGAATTCTGGCGCGTGAGGATCCTGGGGCGTTTCAACTTCGCAAAGCTGATGCGTGTAGCCATCTGTTGGAAATTAAACAGAAGGTACACATAATATTCAGAGTATTAACAGATGCTTTTCATGCTGAAAACGTCAAAAACTAGTTGGCTGAGCTTATAAGCAGCATAAAAATGACAAGTTTGGATGGATATTTTCAAAATCGACTAGTTGTTGGATTGCCTAAATCATTAATCGACTAGAGGAACGCTGTTTAGTTCACATACATTGAATTCTGTTGAGATAGCAACATACAATATGTAGAAAACCCATGAAAGATTTACATTATTAAAAAGTCCACATAGTTTTGTACATATTTGAAATGCCATGTTGTGCTGCTTTTGTTTGTAATTTTCAGTCGAAGGCCAACAAAAGAAGCAACGTAGGTTTTCACTGCTATCCTAGTGATAAGAAGAGGAGAAAAGAATTGGAAAATGCCTGTGGATGAATAAAACTTCCTTAGCCCTGATGCCTTGAGGCTTTTAGTAGACCACAGCTACTGAGTGAGCTTACAAATGGCAGAGACAAGAAACGCTAGAAGCCATGCTGGCAGGATGTAAACACGCCAATGCTTGTCATGATGCCAGGGGCACTGAAGTAGTTTTTCAGCATGGATTTCACTCAATATCCTGAGGCGTTTCGACTCCTTTGTGGGAAAAACAATGGTACGGCATTTGGTTTCAGTAGCTGTGGTTTGTTCGTCCACAGGCATCTTTCCATTCTTTGCTCCTCTCTTCTTATCATTAAGAAAAGCAGCAAAGAATTAAAAATAGCAACAGGTAGTGGCAGTAGCATACTGAGTGAATTAAAATAATGGCACCCCCATAGTCCAAAATATGTGTAAAACTATGTTTTTTTTCTGCTACATATTTCAGTAAAAGACATAATTTACGTTATATTAAGCCATAAAAGTCTTAATTCCTGTAGTTTCCCTTTAAGACTTGCGTGGCTTAATATAACATAAATTATGTATTTTACTAAAATATGTAGTAGCAAACACCCATGAAAGATTTACGTTATTTAAAAAATCCAAATTGTTTTATACATATTTTGCACTATAGGGGGCGCCATTATTCTGATGACAGCTGTGCGCCGCAGACATGTGCAGTATGTGAAGCAAAACACATGCCGAGTCGAGGCCGATATAAACACAAGCATTGACTAGAGTAGCCGCGATCGGATCCGGTGGCCGCATCTGAGCCGTAAGGCACCACAGACGTGTGCAGTGTGTGGTAACAGATTTATTCATTATACAGTGTAGATAGCTTCACTTATAACGCAAGTGTTTTTTAAAAATGCATATACTTGCACTAGACTAGGCTAAGCTAATCAGTTATGTTATTTGATAATGTTAATATTCTTTGCTCGCTTTCTGTAGCTGCTTTTCAAATAACTAAGGAAAGAGTCATTATAATGCTTATAATGTAAGCATTATAATTAGTAACTTACAATGTCTTTATTCAATTGTTGTCATGTTAAATACAAATGAAGTCATATTAAAAACGTTAGCCTTTTTAGCCTTATGCTGGAACTGGTTTCAGGCAATAAAAGTATGTAAATAATTTAATAAATTAGCACGATAATATCATGTATTGGCAATCTGATTGGCAAGGCTGACGATAGGACCCAACACTACTGTAGTATCAACTATACCTTTATATGTCCTTAACTATAACCAAGTTAGAGCTTGATGCTTTGGCAAGGGTCGTGACAGTACTAAAACCCCATCTAAACTGTACGCCAATCACAACACACTTCGTTTTTCGGAAGGCACAAACTAATCGAGCCATTTGTGCTGGGCTGGGTAGAAAGCTGTTGTAATAATGCAAATCATGTGAAAAATAATGCGTTTTTCGAACCACCAAGCATGAGAACATGTTCAAGTACACCCCCAAAACAAAATCAAGACTTTGTAAAAGAGCATAATAGGACCCCTTTAATACTCAGGGTCCCTTTAAAAACAGCAAAATTTGTTTTGAAATTGCTTCAAACTTGACACATTGTCTTAAAAATGCAACTCTCGCAGTGCTGAAAAGAATGAGATGTCTATCTGAATCTGAGAACATGTAGCTGTTTAATGCAGTAACTGACAGGCAATTAGGTTAAATATCTTTTTTATTGCACAAAACTATTAGCCGATAGTCGGCATAAAAACCAAGACCTACGGATTATGAATAATGACAGGCAAATTGCTCATAGCAGGCGATTTGAAGTCTGACAGTCTTGAAATTGAATGCCGAACGCTGTGGATTGGTTACATAAGCTGTTTTGATGGCGGTTTTGAGAGACTTTAATAGTATATTAAACTCTAGTATAACAGATCTGCTCATCTGAAACCATTTATATGTATTGAGTTTTTGTCAGCTCATGTCATCTCACAGTACATTACAGTTTAAAAGTTTGAGGTGAGTAAGTTTTTATTTATTTATTAAATATATTTATTCAGTCAGGACACAGTAAATTGATCAAAAATGAGGGTTAAGTCATTTATAATGTCACAAAAGTTTTCTGTTTTAAATAAATGCTAAAAAGTTCTTCTTTGTATTCATCAAATAACCCTGAAAAATATTTTCAGCATTGATAATATTAGTAAATGTTTCTTGAGCAGCAAATCAGTATATTAGAATGATTTCTGAAGGATCATGTGACACTGAAGACTGAAGTAATGATGCTGAAAATTCAGCTTTGCATCACAGAAATAAATTACATTTTACAATATAATAAACATTTTAAACTGTAATAATATTTCACAATATTTTACTGTTTTTTAATCAAATAAATGCAGCCTTGGTGAGCAAAAGAGACAAAATATTTTTCAAAAACACTTGAACTATTCTAAAAATATCTATCAAATTATCTTACTCACATTTTTTGACCTTTGAATTTCTTTGACTTTTGAAAGAGAAACAGATTTTACAACTATAACTGATTAGCTGGTTCCGGAGTAGTTTCTCAGCCGGCACTCGAAGTATAATGTTAAGTGCCTTTACGCCCACACTGTGCTGCTGATTATGGGTATTTAAATTACAGTGTTAAAAGCCGGCTTAACTCTGAGCCCCAGCAGGGCTAAGAATATTATGCATCAGAAATGAATGTCTTTGTTTGTCTATAGGTTACTCAAGGACTGTAGTGAAGGACCAACCTGCATCACCGGTGCTGCCTAGAGAAGGACTGTCTGTTGAAGACCTGGAGCCGCCTTCCACCACTGGGCCGGGATGAGTCTGATCCGCCTTAGACTCCCCCTGGAGAGCCTCTGGTTGCTGCACTGGAGGTTTGTGAGCAGATATGGGACGTCCTCTTGAGGATGTGGCACACAGGCTGGCCAACTGTGGCTGTTGGAAAAATGAGTAACAGTATATTAGTCCTTTTGTTCACTGTACTTGAATTAGACTTGATGTAGACATTTATCTGGTAATATCAAACATTATTTGCTTTTGATTTACTTTTAAAATTTAGAATATCATTTAGCAAGTATGGCAAATATTGTCATAATAACGTCTCTTAAAGAGTGATTTCTCTTTAAGAGAGCATGTTATGTCAGCAGAGCTGTGTGCAAGTTCATTTATTAGGAAGAAAGTACAACAGACAAATGGAATATAGGTTTAAAATATCAAACATTTATGAGTCATAACAATTATAAATATAGACTTATTAAATATTATGCTTATAGTTAGAGCTATTTAATATGCCTATATAAAAAATTAAACAAAAAAAAAATTATTTAATTATAATATTAATATGCAAATAATATTAAAATGTCAATGTTAACATTTAAATTATATTTTAATAAATGAATACGTAATACATACATAAAGTTAATATTTAAATACGTTAACATAATATAATATACACTACTGATTCAAAAATATATATATTTTTTATTTTTCTGGAAGAACAATTCAGTTAAAACAGTAATATTTAGATTTTAATTAACTGTTTTACTATTTTAATATATTTTAAAATGTCAAAAAATGTTTGCCCTGTAAGGTTGCATTAATTTGGTGAAAAATACAGTAAAAACAGTAATATTTTGAAATATTACTGCGATTTTAAAGAACTGTTTACTATTTTAATGCATTTTTAAATGTCAAAAAAAATTGAATAAAGATTTAGTATAAAGAGTCATATTTTGAAATATTACTATTTTATTATTATATTTTTTTATGTTTCTGGAAAAAAATCTCTTGCTCTATAAGGTTGCAATTATTTAGTGAAAACATCAGTAAAAAGTAGTATTTTGAAATATAACTGCAATTTTAAAGAACTGTTTACAATTTCAATATATTCAAAAATGTCAAAAAATTTGAATAAAGATTTTTTTTGTGTTTCTAGAAAAAGTCTCTTTTTCTGTAAAGTTGCATTAATTTGGTGAAAAATTCAGTAAAAACAAATATTTTGAAATGTTACTACAATTTTAAAGAACTGTTTACTATATTAATATATTTAAAAATTTAATTTATTCCTGTGACGTGCATGTATGTATGTGTGTGTGTGTGTGTGTGTGTGTATATATATTAGGGGTGTAACGATAACGTATTCGTATTGAACCGTTTGATACGAGGCTTTTGGTTCGGTACGCATTACACACCGAACGATTCAATTCGTTGGACTAATCCTATTACATTTGGAAAATAAAAGAACTTAGAGTGTGTTATATATTATATAATCATTATAACATTCTCAGTGCCACTACGAAACAAGGCAGCCCAAACGACGTAACAGACAAATTGATGTCTGCCCCTCCCACTCCCAAAGAAAAACACAATACTCCAGGAGGGTTGTGACGGTGAGGTAAATTCTTTAGAATATCCCTTCTTTTCTTTTAGTTTCACTTTTGAATTAGCGCCAATTTGACATCAAACTGTACGGAAAACTCACTTATATTAAACAGAATGATTAATCTATTATAAAAACAAATACGAATATAGGCCTAATATAAAATAACAAATAACTTATACAAAGTATAAATATAAAACACTGGAGATCAGCAAACGGTGGAAGCTTCCAAAATCATCTTAGATAAATAGCAAGAGTCTAAAATATTTTAAAGCAGGCGCTATTGTACTTCGTTTTAAAACAAAAATATTTCGCCAACTAGCCTACTTGTTTTTCTCACCTCACTGGTCAGCTTGACTCATTCTCCTCATGTGATAAATGAAATCCGACCCCTGCCGCTGATCTGAGATGCATAGCCTTCTTTATTTATTTATTTATTACATTTTTTTTTTGGCTGTATCGAAAACGTACCGAACCGTGACACCACTGCATTGTATCGAATCGAACAGAAAATTTTGTGAACCGTTACACCCCTAATATATATATATATATATATATATATACAGGGTGCGATTTGTGAAAAAAGCAGAGGATGCTTTTGAAAACTAATATTAGTGTAATCTGTTAACATTGCACATTATATACAGGTCCTTCTCAAAAAATTAGCATATTGTGATAAAGTTCATTATTTTCTGTAATGTACTGATAAACATTAGACTTTCATATATTTTAGATTCATTACACACAACTCGAAGTAGTTCAAGCCTTTTATTGTTTTAATATTGATGATTTTGGCATACAGCTCATGAAAACCCAAAATTCCTATCTCAAAAAATTAGCATATCATGAAAAGGTTCTCTAAACGAGCTATTAACCTAATCATCTGAATCAACTAATTAACTCTAAACACCTGCAAAAGATTCCTGAGGCTTTTAAAAACTCCCAGCCTGGTTCATTACTCTAAACCGCAATCATGGGTAAGACTGCCGACCTGACTGCTGTCAGAAGGCCATCATTGACACCCTCAAGCAAGAGGTCTGTGGGAAGGAAAAAGTGTGGCAGAAAACGCTGCACAACGAGAAGAGGTGACCGGACCCTGAGGAAGATTGTGGAGAAGGACCGATTCCAGACCTTGGGGGACCTGCGGAAGCAGTGGACTGAGTCTGGAGTAGAAACATCCAGAGCCACCGTGTACAGGCGTGTGCAGGAAATGGGCTACAGGTGCCGCATTCCCCAGGTCAAGCCACTTTTGAACCAGAAACAGCGGCAGAAGCGCCTGACCTGGGCTACAGAGAAGCAGCACTGGACTGTTGCTCAGTGGTCCAAAGTACTTTTTTCGGATGAAAGCAAATTTTGCATGTCATTCGGAAATCAAGGTGCCAAAATGCCTGAAGTCCAGTGTCAAGTCAGTGATGGTCTGGGGTGCCATGTCAGCTGCTGGTGTTGGTCCACTGTGTTTTATCAAGGGCAGGGTCAATGCAGCTAGCTATCAGGAGATTTTGGAGCACTTCATGCTTCCATCTGCTGAAAAGCTTTATGGAGATGAAGATTTCATTTTTCAGCACGACCTGGCACCTGCTCACAGTGCCAAAACCACTGGTAAATGGTTTACTGACCATGGTATTACTGTGCTCAATTGGCCTGCCAACTCTCCTGACCTGAACCCCATAGAGAATCTGTGGGATATTGTGAAGAGAAAGTTGAGAGACGCAAGACCCAACACTCTGGATGAGCTTAAGGCCGCTATCGAAGCATCCTGGGCCTCCATAACACCTCAGCAGTGCCACAGGCTGATTAAAAAAAAGTGAAAGTGAAAGTGACGTGACGTGTGGCCAAGTATGGTGACCCATACTCAGAATTTGTGCTCTGCATTTAACCCATCCAAGTGCACACACACAGTAGTGAACACACACACACACACACACCGTGAACATACACCCGGAGCAGTGGGCAGCCATATTGCTATCGCTGCGCGCCCGGGGAGCAGTTTGGGGGTTCGGTGCCTTGCTCAAGGGTCTCACCTCAGTCGTGGTATTGAGGGTGGAGAGAGCGCTGATTAATCACTCCCCCCACCGACAATCCCTGCCGGACCTGGGACTCGAACCTGCAACCTTTCAGTCACAAGTCCGACTCCCTAACCATTAGGCCACGGCTGCCCCCGCAGCCGTATTGAAGCAGTCATTTCTGCAAAAGGATTCCCGACCAAGTATTGAGTGCATAACTGAACATAATTATTTGAAGGTTGACTTTTTTTGTATTAAAAACACTTTTCTTTTATTGGTCGGATGAAATATGCAAATTTTTTGAGATAGGAATTTTGGGTTTTCATGAGCTGTATGCCAAAATCATCAATATTAAAACAATAAAAGGCTTGAACTACTTCAGTTGTGTGTAATGAATCTAAAATATATGAAAGTCTAATGTTTATCAGTACATTACAGAAAATAATGAACTTTATCACAATATGCTAATTTTTTGAGAAGGACCTGTACATCTTTTTAGACAAGTACCAGATAATGAGTGTCATGTCATGAAATGTGATCACAATTTCATAAAAACATTAGTTAGTCCTATTAATTGTAACGATTTCATTTCAAACAACGAATAAATTATATAAAGCCAGCAAAGATCAACCACTGCGACGCAAAATGATTCACTGTTTCGATGCGCTCCAGTCAGATCGCGAATCATTTGATTCAGAATGGGATATCAAAGTGCGTATGGTGAATCATTTGGTTCAGAGCCGAACTTTAAAGTGCGTATCGCGAATCATTTGACTCAAAAAGGGACTTCAAAGTGCATATGGCGAATCATTTGATTCAGAACAGGACTTAGGAGCGGGTTCTTATATATATATATATATATATATATATATATATATATATATATATATATATATATATTATTATTATTATTATTATTATTATTATTATTATTATTTTGTTTTGTTTTTTTATTATTTTTTTTTTTACTCATAACTACAATAGGAAGCACATCATTTAAGGTAACAAAACCTTTTACCCATCAATGCATGGACAGGGCAGGAGTTATAGGAGTTACAAATGTTTATTGTTTGTTTATTGCTTAATGGCATTAATGCCATTAATTAAGCTGAATGTGTTTCTATGCCTGTACTAAGCATGCAGGTTCCCGCCATAATTTTCTGGCATAATGCAACACATAGTGAAAGGAAACCTAATTTATTCCACCTCATGTAGAGGGAGTTTATGAACACAATGATTCTTTGAGTCGGCGTAACCATGCCTGCTCCTACAGCCAAGGCTCTCTGTTCACTTGGGTCTAATGGCAATTTGGTTCATGAAAAATTGATGCCTGCTGAAGAGCTAATAGGGACCATTAAAGTCATTATTGCATGCATTGAGGGGAAATCAAGGACTCTTGTTATTGCCGTAGCTAATCTGTAATATTTCTCAGTCTCTTTTTGATCAAATTTCCATGGCCAATTGCTCGCTGTGCCTAGTGTCGCCCGGACTATTGATATCTTCTCCCTTTTCAAAGAGCGTGACATTGGAAATTTTATCGTGGCCATCAAGGGTTTTGTCACAGTTGTCAGACCTAATTGTACCCTGGATGTTCAATATGTCTCTTGGCAGGGTATCAACAATGCAGGAGTATCACTAAACTCATTTAATTTGAGAAACATGAAATGAAATAGGAGTGATAAATACAGGATATGTCATTATTTGGTCAGCCAGCATGCTGAGCTATGAGCAATTACTCAAAAAAATGTTTTATTAAAAAATATGTCAATAATAAATATTTCCAGATGATTGTTATTTAAAAATAAAATGTAAAAATGATCATTTTTAAATAATACTAAATAATAATATTTAAACAGTTTGACAAAAATGTCACTATTTAGACAATATTATAATATTGCTACCAACATGAAAAATGTATTGTTTCATAAATATATTTAAAAAATAAATATTTAATCGTTTATATTATTTAAAACACATATTTAATTGTTTATGTTATTTAAATTAAATTACACTATGCTACTACCAACATGGAAAAAGTGCTGATTTTTAAATAATATAAAATTAAATAAAAATATTATATTTAATTGCTTTTCATCACAATAAAACACATTAACCTGACAAATATGATAAGGGGACAAAAAATGTTGAGGAGTGTGATTATTAATATAAAAACATATTGCTTATTAAATAATATGTAAATAAATATAACTTTTTTGTTGTATTATTTTTTAAATATGCTAATATTTAAATACATAGTTAATTGTTTATATTATTTAAATTAATTATACTATGCTACTACCAACATGGAAAAAAGTACTGCTTTTGAAATAATATAAAAAAATTTATATCTAATTATTTATATTATTTTATACCAACATGGAAAAAAGTACTGCTTTTTAAACAATATCAAAAAATAAATATTTATTTATTAAATGTTATTTTTATGTTCATATTTAAATACATATTTAAATGTTTATATTGTTTAAATTAAATATCACTACCAATATGGAAAATGTACTGCTTTTTAAATAACATTAAAAAATAAATATTTAATTGTTTATACTATTTAAATATGCCACTATTTAGACAATATTGCTACCAACATGAAAAATGTCTTGTTTAATAAATAGATTTAAAAAAATGCATTATTTAAAATGTTAATATTTATATATTATTTAAAAAAATTACAATAAACCCAATTTTCATTTTACCAGCCAACCCAAAATGGTTGGAGGAATGCAACAACTAACACGAAAACATATTGCTAATTCAATAATATTTTAATTAAATCAATATTTAATTTATATTATTTTAATATGTTAACATTTTAACAATACTATACTACTACTAAGAAGGGAAAAATATTGGTTATTATATATTTTACATATTACATATATTTGATATATTTGTTTACAGTAAATAACAAAAAATTAATAATAAATACCAATATTATTGGTTTGAATAAACCCAATTTAACTAATGTTTACATAACTAACTAAATGTTAAATCAAACGTAAAATTAAATGTTACTTTAATTATTAATGCTAACTAAATAAATCAAAAACATTAAATTCAATTCAATTCAATTTAATTTAATTTAATTTAATTTAATTTAATTTAATTTAATTTAATTTAATTTAATTTAATTTAACTCTAGCACATTTTAGGCAACCTGACAAAAATGTTTGACCAAAAATATTGAGCAATGCAATTAGCATAACTACAAATGTATTGTAGTCTATTAGGAAAGCCTCCACACAATAAGCATACAAGCATCCTTAAGTCTCCTCAAGAAGCCTGTTTTGATTGGAGAGGGTTTTCCTCGGCCATTCAGGTCAACTGTCATGCGTGAAATGAGTACGGCCATCATTATCAGTCACAAAGGATGCACACCTCTCCGTTGTGCTCTTGATTACATACTAATTTGTCTCTAGGTGGGGATATTTTTGGCCTCATTATTTCGGCCCCGTTCAAACACTGTCATGTCTTTTGTGATGCTCGCCAACCTTTTTTTCTCCCACTGGACTAAAAAGTGCATTTATATTTCAGCACATAGGCAGGCGGATCTCAAAAGTGTCCATCTGAAGCATATTTCCTTTTCGCACATTCTTCCATAGCTTAATCGTCCAGGGAGCTGTAATTCATCTTCGGCTGGCTGCACGATCTAAACTCTATTTATGTGGATGAGATTGAATTACATTCTCATCACAGATCTCAGAAATGAGTTCAAATAACCCTTCGGAACAAGCAGACGAATCCGTGGAGCTCTTTTCATATCGTAGCAGATGCTTGGGCTATAGCAGATGGCATGGCAAAGACTGCCTACAGATTTTCTTCTAAAGAAAACAACTACTTCCTAAATAGAAGCCGTCTGTTTCGTGTCAATACACACGCACAAAGGGGATTACAGATACAAATGTTTTCTCATCATTTCCAGTTTATAATGTTTACTGCTTACTCAGGATATGTATTATTAGATATGATCATTCATAAAAAAGACATTTTATGTTTATGAGTCACCATTAGACTAGAAGCAATTGCCCAAAGAACGCATTATGCTTGGCCAATGCATTGCTTTATTGAATTCATTCACTCTAGTCTCATGTAGCGTAGGAATGTCTGATTTGTTCTATTCAGTCGGTTTGTTTGGATGAGTTGTTTCAAAGCAATATGTTCATTCTAGTGAATCAGTTCATCCTGAACAGTTCCCTCTACTATATGTAGTACTTGGAAATATGATTCATTCTAGTGAAGCACTTTTCATCCTAAATGATTCTCTCTCTTTCATATGTAGTATCAGGAATACTGTATGTGTAGAGTTGGGAAATCTGATTCTTTCTAGTGAATCAAATCATCCTAAACCTGTGTCTCGCTTCCATACTGAATGTAGTGTAGGGAAATCTAATTCTTTCTAGTGAATTGGTTTGTTTTAAGTTGTGAAATCTGATTCTTTCTACTGAATCAGTTCATTCTAAATATTTCTCTCACTTTCATACTGTATGTAGGGTTGGGAAATCTGATTCTTTCTAGTGAATCAGTTCATCCTAAACAGTTCTTTCTCTATCATACTGTATATAGTATTGGAAATTTGATTCTTTCTAGTGAATCAGTTTGTCCTGAACTGTTTTCTTGCTTTTATACTGTATGTAGTGTTGGGAAATCTGATTCTTTCTAGTGAATCAGTTCATTCTAAACAGTTCTTTGTCTTCCATACTGAATGAAGTATTGGGAAATCTTATTCTTTCTAGTGAATCAGTTCATCCTAAACAGTTCTTTCTCTATCATACTGTATGTAGTGTTGCAAAATCTGATTCTTTCTGGTGAATCTGTTCATTCTAAACAGTTATTTTTCTTCCATACTTTATGTAGTATTGGGAAATCAGATTCTTTCTAGTGAATCAGGTTGTGTTAAATTGGGAAATCTGATTCTTTCTAGTGAATCCAGTTGTTTTAAATCGGGAAATCTGATTCTTTCTGGTGAATCTGTTCATTCTAAACAGTTATTTTTCTTCCATACTTTATGTAGTATTGGGAAATTTGATTCTTTCTAGTGAATCAGGTTGTGTTAAATTGGGAAATCTGATTCTTTCTAGTGAATGGGTTCATTTTAAACAGTTCTCTTGCTTCCATACTGAATGTAGTGTTGGGAAATCTGATTCTTTCTAGTGAATCAGTTCATCCTAAACAGTTCTTTGTCTTCCATACTGAATGTAGTATTGGGAAATCTTATTCTTTCTAGTTAATCCGTTCTTTCTAAATAGTTCTCTCACTTTCATACTGTATGTAGTATTGGGGAAATCTGATTCATTCCAGTGAATCAGTTCGTCCTAAATGGTTCTTTCTCCTTCATACTGTATGTAGTATTGGAAAATCTGAGGAGATTCTTTCTAGTGAATTGTTTCATCTTAAATGATTCCTCCTAAATTATTCCTTCCAGTCAAATGGTTTGTTTGGATGAGTCATTTTAAAGAACTGATTCACAAAAAATGATTCACCACTGTTTTTGAGGTATTTTGTTGTATAAATGTACCTGTTTGACACTGTCACCCTAATTGAGCGTTTATTAGTACAAACCCAACCTCTGATTAAATTGGATATTAATTTTGAAGTAATCTATGTAGTTCCAATATATTTAGTTTCTTTTTGTTTGTAGCTGTCAATTGGGTTCTTCAATGCTAATGGCTGTAGATACATTTTCAGATGCATTTGCAATGCAATGGTGCAATAAATCTTGCATAGCAAGATGTTTCTGTATTCACATAGTTGTGTGGCACATTTAAACCTTATGGTTTAGCATTTACCAACCTGATAGTCCATTTTCCACTGTGCTCCGTGGTCAGGATGTGTCTGTCCAATGAGCTCCTGGACTTTCGCTCTTCTAAGAGGGTTTTTGCCCACCACTGAGCTGGGGTCACTGGGGGTGTAGGCCTTCTTCATGGGGTTGTAATCTACAATCTGATTGGTGCTGTAAGCACGTCTTCTCGGAGAGGTAGCTGTGTCAGTTCCTGTGTAAAAAAAAAAATAGAATTAGTTTAATTTTTTTCTCTTTTATTTTCTCTATATTTATTTGTATGTTTGCTAAATTCATGAAGAAAACTCTTTTATCAGGAGTGAATATTTTTTATTCAGAAATGAATATTCTGTAACTCTCAATTCATATGGACTTTTTTATGGTACATGTTTACCCTTTATAGAGCTGTACTTTACCCATAATGTCTTGCTCCGTGGCGACAGGACTGCTCTCAGACATGGTCTCCTGGCAACCGTCAAACAGCGAGCCGACTTGATTGTCCCTGAGCGGCCCCTGACCGTCAGAGGAAACCTTCCCAGCATCCTCCTCTTGAGAGTGAAAGAACACTGAACTGGCCGACTCATTGGAACGCATCATGCTGTATCGCCTTCGTTTGTCCTGTTACACCAGAAAAAAGATGTCTGAAAGCTTGGGAGCTTCTTGTTTTGTCCTAAAATCTATTTTATACGCATTAACAAAAATGAAATTTAAAAAAGGATAGATGGGCAGACGGATGGATGGATAGAGGGAAGAATGGATTTAAGGATAGATAGATAGATGGTCAGATGGATAGACGGAAGAATGGATGGACAAATGGATGGATGGAAGGATATATAGACAGATGGATGGATGGACTGAAGAATGGATGTATGGAAGGATAAATAGATGGATGGAAGAATGGATGGACGTAAGGATGGAAGGATAGATGGGCAGACGGATGGCTGGATGGAGGGAGGAATGGATGGAAGGGTAGATAGATGGACAGACGGAAGAATGGATGGATAGAAGGATAGATAGACGAATGGATGGATGGACCGAAGAATGGATGGATGGAAGGAAAAAATGATGGACAGAAGAATGGATGGATGGAAGAATAGATAGATGGACCAAAGAATGGATGGATGGAAGAAGAAATAGATGGATGGAAGAATGAATGGACGTAAGGATAGATGGATGGATGGATGGATAGATAGACGGACAGATGGATGGACGCAATAATGGATGGAACGACAGACAGATGGATGGATGGATGGACCGAAGAATGGATGGATGGAAGGATAAATAGATGGACAGAAGAATGGATGGACCAAGAATGGATGGATGGAAGATTAGATAGATGGATGGAAGAGTGGATGAATGGAAAGATAGATGGAGGGATGGATGGATGGATGGACGACAGACAGAAGAATGGATGGATGGAATAATGGATGGATAGACAAATGGATGGACAGAGATAGATGGACGGAAGAATGCATGGATGGAAGAATAGATGAACGGACGGATGAAGGGAAGAATGGATGGATGGAATAATGGATGGGTGGATGGAAGAATGGATAGATAGACAGACAGACAGATGGATGTACGATAGATGGACAGATGTATGGACAGACGGACAGATAGATGGACAGACAGATGGATGGGTGGACGGATGGATGGATGGACAGATGGATGTACGATAGACGGATGGATGGACGAACAGATGAACGGACGGATAGAAGGACGCATGGGTGGATGGATGGATTGATGGATGAATAGATGGATGGATGAATGGCACATGAATGGATGGATGGATGGATGGATGGACAGACAGACAGATGACTTACGGATTTGGGATTGGAGTGATATCTGGAGGTATCACAGAGCACGCTGTATCCAATCAGCCGGTCACCAGGGAACAGACATGTCGTCCCGACTGGAGAGAGCAGGATCTCCTTTGTCTCTGGATACAGCCACTCAATGGAGATGTCAGTCAGCACTGATGTCATGGACTTCTTCAGCGACTTAATCATCTGCCAAAGACACAAATAACAGCCAGGTCAAACACTACCTAGTGAACTTGATCAAAAGAGCACAGCCTATAGAAATGAAATAGTGAAACTATATAGATGCTAGTCTTAAACACCTGGGAGAGAGGGAGAAAACATTAAATGTGCTGTCAGCTTTGATCATTATCCTAATTCATGTTTGACTAAACAAAACGAATTGTTAATTGCTAATACGTTCGGACACTCCACAATTTACATGGCTGCTGTAATTGCTCTGCAGTGACATTCAAAATAGCAGGCTGTTGCGCTGGAAGATAAACATGTCAGAGGAAATGAGGACCTTGGGCTGCAGTCGTTCTCCTTCTGCCAGGAACTCAGCTGTGCCTCTGGAAACAGCCGCTAGTCCTAAAACCAGCCTTCTGCACGCACCCTGGCCTATACCGAACGTGTAACACCTGCCATGATGCAAACACACACACAGAGACACGACAGGTGAGTTGGTGAAAACATCAGAAAAGCATCACATGATAAAACAGCATCTCTACTGGGTGACGCTCTGCCGGACAATATGACTTTAATTCTCTGAACTTTATTGCTTTATTAATTCTGGGATTGGCAAGCATGCTGTCAGAAAAAGCCAGGAAGGAACTTATTTATATTGTTTATTTGAATAATAAGCATCAAATCTTCTTCAGCAGCTAACACAGATTGTGCAACTCTCTGTCTCATAACCTATCAAGCAGGCTTGCTGTGTGCCGCCTACGTAGGCGGCTGCCTTAGGAAGCATTCCGAACCGAAACAGAAACCCCTGTTTCAAAAAAACCCCACTAAAACCTGCACACAGACCAACTAGGTTTAAAATAATTGATTCCAATACAGTTTCACTTTAGCATGCTGTTAGCTACCAATACCAAATGGTTACTTAATAGTATTAAGTGCAATAGTCCATTTTTCATTAGATTTTTTTTTAATGCATGATTTTATATCCTATTCTTTTTTATTATACGCCATATATAAGTAAACATAAAGTAAATAAAAATAAATACTAAAATAAAATTCTACATACTAGTACTGGGTACAAAAGTTTTTTTTTATCCTTTTCAATAATATATATAATATACATTTTTAGACTTTAAAAACAGTAAAAAAATTTAAAAAGGACAAATAATAATAGTAATTAATTAGTGAAAATGGGAAAGAAAATTGAACAAATTAATGGTATAAAATAGTAAAAATTATACAAAACAAGTACAAGATGGGATATATCTATAATATCTAATTTGATATAATAAAAACAGTAAAAATATTTCTATCCTTTTAAAACATCCATTTTTAGACTTTAAAAAAAGTCAAAATGTTAAAGTAAATTGAAAAAATAAATAGTATAAAAAAAGAGTAAAAATTATACAAAACAAATTGTAAAAATAGTAAAAAATAAATAAATAAATAAATATTTTCCATATTTATTAGGGCTGTCAAACGATTAATCGTGATTAATCACATCCAAAATAAAAGTTTGTTTACATACTATATGTGTGTTTACTCTGTATATTTATTATGTACATATAAATACACACACATACATGTATATATTAAAACAAAATATTTATATGTATATATATATTTATACCTGTATACAGTTTTGATTATAAATAAATATAAATAATAGTTATAAATCTAAAATATTTTTCCTTAATATATACATGCATGTGTGTGTATTTATATATACATAATACATATACACAGTACACAAATATATAGTATGTAAACATAAACTTTTATTTTGGACGTGATTAATCATGATTAATCGTTTGACAGCACTAATATTTATACACACACACATATACTGTATCTGTAGTATCTAATATGATATTTTAAAAAAAATAGTAAAAATGTTTCTATCCTTTTCCATAATTAACTATATATATATGCATAAAAATAAAATACTACATGAGCATATTTTTATTTCATTTTTAAAATATAAATCTTTACACTTTAAAAATGGTAAAGAAATTTGTAAAAATAAATGGTGTAAAAATTATTTTTTAAAAAATAGTAAAAAATGTCCAATCCTTTTCCATAATTACACACACACACACACACACACACACACACACACATACATACATATATATATATATATAAAATGATAGAATATAATATCTATAATGTCTAATATAATTAGTAAAAACATTCCTATCCTTTTAAAATATACATTTTTTAGATTTAAAAAAGTAAAAATGCTAAAGAAATTAGTAAAAAATAAATGGTATAAAAATAATAAAAATGATATTTGATAATGATAAATGACAGATGATAATTGTAAAACTGTCAATTAAAAAAAGACACATTTTTCTACCCTTTTAGCTAATTATATGTTTTATATGTTTATATGTTATTATATATAATACATAATGTAAGTACTGTGTAAAATAGTCCCTTTTTATTTCATTTTTAAAAAGTATATAAAAATAAATACAAATAAATCTAACTAATATAAATAAAATAATACATTAAACAAATACAAAAATAAAACATTTCTTTTGAAGTTTCCCTTACAATGTGGCCAAAAAAGTGCTTCTAGCTATGCAAGCTCAATTTTTCCAGTCATGTGCACAACATCAGTAAAATGTCGGCACTGATGCTAATTTCAGCCGTGAAGATTTGCTGTGTTTTACTACAGTGCCAATGACACCTTAAAATGCTGTCTCTGTAGGCAGCACACAAGGTTTAGAACCGAACTGATATATTAAAGTTACATTTGAAATGTCTCCAATCATTAGATTTGCTCTAGTAAACCATAGCAGCTCTAATACACAGTATCTGACGGCAAACAATAGTAATTGAAGATAAGTGACCTCAGTGTGGGCAGCAACATCTGTGGCTCGCTGCGTGCGAGATATGAGAGAACAGGGAACACATCTGTCCATTTACTAAAGCATAGATGGGTAATCAGATCAGTTTTCTGAGAAACATTCTTTCCTAACAAGCAAAGAAAGCCGAGTCGTGTCCTCGCAGCGGAGAAAGAGTGCAGCAAGACACGTTTGTGATTATTCTCGACCGTCTATGGAGGGCAAGTGCTGCTTAAGACAGTAAATTACACCTCAGCTTCACTTCCTAGCCATCATAAGTCTATTGTACTGCAGGAACGGCTGTTAAAACCCATGGGTTCCACCATTCGTTTAAAAGAAAGCTATTGTAGCATCTGTTTCGAGAGGAGGACGGGGAAGAAAAGAAGTGCTGCTCTGAGGTGAACGTCTCGGCAGGTGATAAAATGACTGGAGGTGGGAGATGGAAGACTGTTGGAAGCAGCAGAGTGCGGAAACAAAGGCTGTGAATCCCAGCCGGGTTATGGCTAGCGCGGATCTAAATGGATTAGACGCAGAGACATCAATTTACTGTATCTAGCGGCTGTGCTGATCTGATTATGATCTTATTACCTGAATAGTTCTGCAGCTCTGTATCCTTGAACAGATGATATTAAGGGATTAGTTCACTCAAAAATTGAAGATTAGAATTATGAGTCATTTAATCAGCAAATCGTTCCAAAACCTTATGGCTGTCATGCGTGGAAAATAAAAAAGGTTATTTTTAAAGGAACATTCCACTTTTTTGGAAATAGGCTCATTTTCCAACTCCCCTAGAGTTAAACAGATGAGTTTCACCGTTTTTGAATCCGTTCAGCCGATATCCGGGTCTACCGGTGGCACTTTTAGCATAGCTTAGCATAAATCACTACATCAGATTAGACCATTAGCATCTCGTTCAAAAATGACCAAAGATTGTCGGCGCCGGTAGCCTAGTGGGCAGTGCGCCGACATACAGTGCTGTTGCACTTCGGGCGTCGCGAGTTCGAGTCCCGGCTCGCAGACCTTTCCCGATCCCATCCCCTCTCTCTCTCCCGCTTCACTTCCTGTCAGTTTGATCTGTCCTATCCAATTAAAAGGCAAAAATGCCAAAAATAAATCTTTAAAAAAAAAAAAAAAAAAAAAAATGACCAAAGATTTTCGATATTTTTCCTATTTAAAACTTGATTTTTCTGTAGTTACATTGTGTACTAAGACTGACAGAAAATGAAAAGTTGTGATTTTCCAAGCTGATATGGATAGGAACTATACTCTCATGCCAGCATAAAAAAATCAAGGAACTTTGCTGCCGTATATAGTCCCCAGCTATTTTACTATTACCTTAGTAGCTTAGTGCTGGTCATGTTGGAAGTTAACTAGCTGGGGACTATTTTCTGACGCTGCGTAATATCATTACGCCTGCTACATCCATGGTATGGCAGCAAAGTTTCCTGATTATTACGCCAGAATAAGAGTATCAGCCTGGAAATCACAACTTTTCCTTTTCTGTCAGTCAGTGTTAATTTTGACAGCAAATTTTAATTTAGTTTTAGTCATAGCCTTCTCACTAAAATGCCATTTAGTTTTAGTCATATTTTAGTCATCGGAATTGTTTTTAGTTTTAGTCTAGTTTTAGTCGACTAAATCTACAGTAAATTTAGTTGGCTAAAATTTAATGGGTTTAGTTACAATGCACATTTCCCACCAGTCCTGTGTACGGCACGCAAAGTGATTTATTTATTTATTTTTTTTTTTTGATATTGTGAAATGCTGGAGCACAAGAGATCAACGCAGTCGGAAGAAGCTGCTCTCTCAAATGATCTAACTTGCCTCAATCTGCTCAATCCTGGTGATGTCAGTGCCCTAAACAATGTTATAATGGACTATTTCACATCCAGAGATGAAGGATCGGATGATGAAGTTACTAAAGAGGAGGTGTCTGATGACAGTCTGTTATATAAACAGTTGTGCTGCGCTCTGTTTCTACATCTAAACTACAAGGTACATTATTTGTGCTATTTAAACATTCAAGGGGTGAACAAAAGTTTGGAGACTACACCATAGACTGTAAAAAACATGGACGTAGTGTCAGTGACGTCACCCATAGGTTTCTGAAGAGCGTTTTTGAAGCAAAAGTTGGGCGGGGCCTGTCGTCGCCATTTTGGAAGCGCGTCACTCCAGGAAAATAGAAAATGGACAAAGAGGCGGGACGTGGGTGGAGCTAAGATGTCATATTTTTACATTTATTAAAATAATCCTGATAAAGTAACACCCTAAGAAAAAACAAACGCAATAACACGGCTGAGATGCCAAGTTCAACTGCTGGAATAAGCTGAGGTAACGTGATGGCTGCCTGACACCTGTCACTCAAGTGGCCACGCCCTTAATTATGCAGATTTTTAATGCTTAATATAATTGAAATGGGTGAGTTAGGAAAAAATTCACCCCCCTCAGAGTTGTCATGAAGGGCGAAACTAGCTGTAAAAACCAAAACCACTTTTTGCACCAGGCTGTAAACATGTGTTTATCTGTTATAAAGTTGAACATTTTAACACGAGAGTCTATGGGGATTTGCTCCCTTTTGGAGCCAGCCGATGAACTGCAGCTTCAGTCACTTCCGTATTGTTTCAAGAGTGAGAGCGGGAGGTTGCCGCTTGGACTACACCCATGATAAACAACGGAAAACAGACGTTAGTCTGTTTGCGTAATAATGCAGAATAGTGCTCCTGACAGCTCTCCTTAAACCCGGAAAGTGAAAGTAAAACACGTCTCTGTCAAGTGGGTGTTTGGGTTTTGTTTTGGGATTCTGTTCCATGTCCATATTTTCATGTCTTTTATTTTGAAGTCTAGTCTTGGTTGTTGTCTTGTCTAGCTTCTTGCTCTACTGCTTGTCCATGTGTCTTGTTCTGATTGGTTGCCATGTGTGGCCCTGTGTTTCTCATTGGTTGGTTTGTGTCATGTGACCCTGTCTGTTCAGTGTAAGTTGCCCTCATGTTTCATTGTTCCTTTGTTGTGTATTAATGTTGTAACCCTCTGCTGGTGAGTCTGTTTTTCCTGTCAATTCTGTTCCATCCCAAGCCTGTTTATTCTTGTCTGTTTCTTCTGCTTCGAGTCAAGTCAAGCCTGTTTCATCATTTCATCAGTTTGAATTATCGTTTGTTTCATTGGATTTCTGTTTTGTTTTCACTCTGGACTTTGACATTTGTCAATAAAACTGCATTTGGGTTCACTTCATCTCGCCTCCAGTGGACTTACCATTACAGTCTCACTTTAAACCCGTTTTTCTCAAAATTCCATTCTTGAAAATCATAGCTATCAGCCTACCTAAGATAGGCATAACGTATGGTACGTTCAAGCTATGGACAAAATAAAAACAGTTTTGGAAAGCTTTCATGTGATATCAAAACCTAAAAAAGGTAAATTTTCACCATGTTTTGGGTTTTCCCAGATCACATCACAAATGTACAAACACTGACCTGGTGAACCTTGCGTGGCTGCGGAGCAACTCAATAACCTTTCCCGTGTTACTGACAGCTCCGTCGGTCAGGAGGAAGAGCAGGCGAGGATGACCTCTCTGCATGGGCTGCCGAAGAATCCAGTTGAGCGGAGCCAGTATGTTTGTGCCTCCCATGTCAGCCCGGATCTTCTTCACATGCTCACAAGCCAACGCCAAGCTCTCCTGTGGAATAAATGAGGTTTGTTAGGGACATTTCCGGGGAAAAAATCATTATTATTATCAAAAATCAGTATTTTCATTTTGTTTTGTGTTTGCCAGGTCCAATATATTTAAACATCTGTAAAACAAGATAGATTTACTTGAGAAGCCAAAATATAGCATTTTCAGACAATATATTTTTATTTCATATATGTATACACTACCTTTCAAAAGTTTTTGAACAGATTTTTATTGTTTTTTAAAGAGGTCTGTAGTCCAAAATACAGCTAAAGCAGAAATTAACAGTTGTTTTAGCAAAGATGCTTTAAATTAATCAAAAGATGATGTTAATGTTACAAAAGTTTTCTATTTCAGATAAGTGCTGTTCTTCTGAACTTTCTATTCATCAAAGAAACCTGAAAAAATTCTACTCGGCTGTTTTCAACATAATAATAATAAATGTTTTTTGAGCAGCAAATCAGAATATTAGAATATTTCTGAAGGATTGTGCGACTGGAGTGAAAAATCAGCTTTAAAATCACAGGAATAAATTACATTTTAAATGTTACTGTTTTTGCTGTACTTTGGGTAAAATAAATGCAGGCTTGGTGAGCAGAAGAGTTAAAAATCTTTACTGTTCTTTACTAAAACTTTTGACTGGTAGTGTACATATATTTCATAGTCCACTGTCAAAACTTTTCAAAAGCCTCATTAAATTGCACTGTAAAATGTTTTCTTCCCTCAGTATTTTTGTCTTTCCTAGTGCACATATCTAAACATTCTTAAAAGAAACAAGAAACATTTACTTCAGAAGCAAAATGTCAAAATTAGGTGACTTTACATTAAAACAAGAATCTGCCAACACACTAAGAAAAATAAACATGTTCATTAAGTTTATTTTATTTTTATAGTTTTTGTTTTAAGAATGAAGTCACTTCATTTTGCTTCAGAAAACAAGACTTAATGCTTCAAGTAAACTGTCTTCAAGTAAATATGTTTAGATTTAAGAATATTTAGATATTTGAACTGGAAAACAACAAAATATTGAGGAAGAACATTTTTTTTCGCAGCGCACTGATTACTCAGTGTTTTTATAAATTATGGAATCAGTATGAAACTCTACTGTAAGTGCATTATATAAACCCAGACCTTTTTGCCTGGATCCCAGCAGAGAAACAAAAGCATTGATCCTCTGGACAGTAACTGCTGATCTAATGAGGGCTTTGAGTCCCTGCGGGTGACTAACCTCATCGTAGCTCTGACTGGTGGCAAACAGCGTTTTAAACTTGGATCCGAAGCCCACTATGTTGAACAAGCATGCTGGGAAAAGACTTTTCAGAATCACCACCATTACATCCTGTGAACACACACAAAAGGAAGAGGTTAACTTGAATGATTCTACATTAGGCTACATTATAGTATATACTACAGATATATATTTCACATAAAAGATGTTTACATATAGTCCACAAGAGAAAATAATAGTTGAATTTATAAAAATGACCCGGTTCAAAAGTTTACACCCCCTTGAGAAAGCCAACTTACTGATCTGCTACTTAAACTTTTTATTCTTCTTCCTAGCCAAAATTTTCTGACTGTATCTCCTCCTAGAGCTTTAACTCTACAAGCTTCAAACTAAGCCCAGATCTTCAGACTGATCTGACTCCAGTTGCTATATCTTTTCTAACTGATCGGACTTACGATTTTCCTAAAAATAACTATTAAAACTGGGAAAAATCCCATAGACTTACATTGAAGGAATGTTCAAACGAGCCAAGACTGTTCAAACTCACACTGACAAAACTCCCACAATAGATTTCTATGTACTATTTCTAATCCATTTAAACTCATTCAAACTAACTTGCTAATCATGTAAGAAACATGCTAGTAACATGCTAATAATGCTAGAATCATGCTAGCAACATGCTAGTAACTTGCTAATCATGTAAGAAACATGTTAGTAACACATGAATAATGCTCGAATGATGCTAGTAACTTGCTAGAAACATGCTAGTAACTTGCTAATAATGCTAGAAACATGCTAGCAACTTGCTAATCATGTAAGAAACATGCTAGTAGCATGCTAATAATGCTAGAATCATGCTAGTAACTTGCTAATAATGCTAGAAACATGTTAGCACCTTGCTAATCATGTAAGAAACATGTTAGTAATACGCTAATGATGCTAGAATCATGCTAGTAACTTGCTAATAATGCTAGAAACATGTTAGCAACTTGTTAATCATTTTAGAAACATGCTAGCAACTTGATAATAATGCTAGAAACATGCTAGCAACTTGCTAATCATGTAAGAATCATGCTAGTAACACGCTAATAAAGCTAGAATCATGTTAGCAGCATGCTAGTAACTTGCTAATCATGTAAGAAACGTTAGTAACACGCAAATAATGCTAGACTCATGCTAGCAACATGCTAATAATGCTAGAAACATGTTAGCAACTTGTTAATCATTTTAGAAACATGATGGCAACTTGATAATCATGCTAGCAACATGCTAGTAACTTGCTAATCATGTAAGAAACATGTTAGTAACACAAATAATGGTAGACTCATGCTAGCAACATGCTAGTAACCTGCTAATAATGCTAGAAACATGGTAGCACCTTGCTAATCATGTAAACATGCTAGTAACACGCTAATGATGCTAGAATCATGCTAGTAACTTGCTAATAATGCTAAAAATGTGCTAGCAACTTGTTAATCGTGCTAGTAACTTGATAATTATGCTAACAACATGTTAGCAACTTGTTAATCATGTTAACAACATTCTAGTAACTTGCTAATAATGCTAAAAGCATGCTAGCAACTTGTTAATCATGTTAGCAACATGCTAGCAACCTGTTAATCTTGCTAGTAACATGATAATCATTCTAACATGTTAGCAACTTGTTAATCATGTTAGCAACTTGTTAATCATGTTAGCAACTTGCTAATCATGCTAGCAACATGGTAGTAACAGGCTAATCATGCTAGAGTAATGCTAGAAACATGTTAGTAACCTGTTAATCATGCTAGCAACATGGTAGTAACAGGCTAATCATGCTAGCAACATGCTAGTAACTTGTTAATCATGCTAGTAATTTGCTAATCATGTTAACAACATGCAAGTAATTTGCCAATCATGCTAGTAACATGCTAATCATGCTAGCAACTTTGCTAATTATGTTAGAACATGCTAGCAACTTGCTAATCATGTTGTAAACATGCTATTGGCATGCTAGTTATGCTAGAAACGTGCTAACAACTTGCTAATCATGCTAACAACTTGCTAGCAACTTGCTGATCATGTTAACAACATGCTAGCATCATGGTAATCATGCTAGAGTCATGCTAGCAACATGCTAGTAACTTGCTAATCGTGGTAACAACATGTTAGTGACATGCTAGTTATGCTAGAAACGTGCTAACAACATGCTAGCATCTTAAACTTAAAGTTTGTCTTGACAAAGTTTCTTATCTAGTCAATACTGCGTTGTTGCCTGAATGTGCCACAGCTGTGTTGTTGTTGTTGTTTTGTTTGTGACAACTTCTTGAATTCAAAGATCAGGGTAAGTTTAACTTATTTTTTCATCTGGGAAATATGTAACTATCCTCTGTGGGCAGTACTAAATAAAAAAAAAAAAAAAAAAGATATGTAGGCAAAATAAGAAAATTGTACACATCTCCATTCTGTTCAAAAGTTTTCACCCCTGGCTCTTAATGCATGTTTTTTCCTTCTGGAGCATCAGTGAACATTTGAATGTTCTGTAATAGTTGCATATGAGTCCCTCAGTTGTCCTCAGTGTGAAAAGATGGGTCTCAAAATCATACAGTCATTGTTAAAAGGTTTCAAATACACAAAAATGAAATAAAAAAAAAGTAATAATAATAATAATTTTGGGACCTGAAAAATTTTTCTGAAGAACAGCTGAAACAAGGGACTCATGAACAACTATCAAAAAAACAAATGCTATGGATCATTCAGGTGACAACACAGTATTAGAATCAGGGAGATGTAAACTTTACATCTAATTTTTATAAATGTAACAATTATTTTCTGTTGTGGACTATATGTAAACATCTTTTTATGTGAAATATCTTATTTAGATCCCTCTTATTTTGGTCAAATCATTAACATTTTATAAATTCTGAAAGGGGGGGATGTAAACTTTTGACCTCAACTGTAGATAGATCTTCCATTGCATTCGTCTTGCCCATAGTGCTTTAATAATACATTACAATCATTAACAGAGATTATAGTCATTTGCCATTTAACATTGCTTCTTATGTAAAGCAACTCTCATTAACTTAATTACATCCAAACATTTAGTCTGGTGGTCGATCGCTAATGGCATTTCAGCTGTGTCACTCTTGCCTGGATTGAACCAACAATCTTTGTTAGCAGACCTGGAGCCATCAGACAACAGTGTAACAGCACTCACTACTCAACATCACAATTATGCCTGTCAGACATCCATTTTGTCTCATCTAAATTAGAGATATAATTTATAATGCCGCCTCTCGACAGATTGACAGCAGGTACGGCGGCGAGTAATTAGCATGAGGTTATAATTACGTTTGTAAATACGAACAAGATCATTACAGAAGAGTTCTAGCATTTTCACAGGTTTTACAATGATAAGGTTACTGTTTTGAATTAATTAAAAAGCTAATCACCAGTTTTGTTCTAATAATAATTAAAAAAAACTTCACCAAACACTTCTTTACAAATTCAAAAAAAAAAACTTGACTTGAGAACCCAAAAAATGAAAATTACCTCATGATTTGCTCAAAATCAAGCCGTCCTAGGTGTATATGACTTTCTTCTTTCAGACTAATACAATCGGAGTTATATTAAAACATATCTTTTCCAAGCTTTATAATGGCAGTGAATAGGAGTTGAGATTTTGAGAGTTCAATAAAAGTGCATCCATCCATCATAAAAAGTGCTCCACAACAGCTCCTGGGGGTTAATAAAGGCCTTTTGAAGTAAAGTAAAGTAAAGCGAAGCAAAGCATTTGTGTAAGAAAAATATCCTTATTTGCTAAATTACTCCAAATCTGTTCTGATGAAGAAAAAAATTCATCTACAACTTGAATAATCTGAGGGTGAAGAAATAAAGTTACATGAGAGTGGATAAAATGTTCATTTCTGGGTGAACGATTCCTTTCGGTGTTATTATTGTAGATACGTCTACTGTTGTCCTCCTCCAGCTGAGGAGGGATCATGCTGGATGTATGACATTTCAGCATGGAGCAAGTCTTCTTCAGGGTCAAGGATATTCTGGAAAGGATATTACCGCTAGAGTGACCTGAGCCTTTACATTAGAGCAGTTTGGCATCTGTGGTCAGAGGGGGAACATCCTCAATCAAAACCGCTGTGAGTCATCGCTGGCTCGTGCGTCACGCTGCAGAGCCCCGTCAACAGGGAGCACGCGCACACGCGCTCATTCACACATTCGCAGGGCTCAAAATCTCCAATCTCAGCATGGAGACTTACCAAGTTCAATTATCGTAGCTGCTTGAGCTATTCAATGCAACAAGCTGGTTATTTCATTACAAAACCCCTTCAACAGGCTGCTCAAAAGCTCTGATTTGATTCAGAGCTACAAAGCCACATAATGTTCAGTGAAGTAATGTAGCAAAAACAATTCAAATAAAAACAACCACATATTTATTTCTGCTTTCTGTACACTGATTCAAAAGTTTGGGGTTGGTAAGAAGTCTCTTATGCTCACCAAGGTTGCATTTGTTTAAAGGATTTTTGAAAATAGGCTAATTTTCCAATTCCTCTAGAGTTAAACAGATGAGTTTTACTGTGAAAAACTATTACAATGTATTTAAGTGTTGTCTATTTTCTTATATTTTTAAATGTAATTTATTCCTGTGATGCAAAGCTGAATTTTCAGCATTATTACTCCAGTCTTCAGTGTCACATGATCCTTCAGAAATCCTTTTAAAATGCTGATTTGATGCTCAAGAAACATTTCTAATCATATCAGTGATGAAAACACTTGTGATGCTTAATATTTTTTTGTGGAAACTTTTTTTTCTCAGGATTCTTTAATGAATACAATGTTTTGAAAGAACAGCATTTATTTAAAATACAAATCTTTTGTAACATTATAAATGATCAATTTAATGCATCCTTTCTGCATAAAAGTATAAATTTCTGCTTCAAAAAATTAACTGACCCCAGACTTTTGATCAACAGTGTACATATTTACTCTAAAACAGCTTAGATTCAAAATGTTTTGGACAAAGTTAAAAATCCAGGCATGTTTCTCACACTTTTTTACTAAATGTGACCCTGGACCACAAAACCCATCATAAGTGTCAATTTTTCGAAATTGAGATTTATACATTATCTGAATGTTGAAAAAAATAAGCTTTCCATTGATGTATGGTTTGTTAGAATGGGAACAATATTTGGCCGAGATACAACTATTTAAAAATCTGGAATCTGAGGGTGCAAAAAAATAAAAATACTGAGAAAATCGCCTTTAAAGTTGTCCAAATTAAGTTCCTAGCAATGCATATTACTAATCAAAAATTAAGTTTTGATATATTTACGGTAGGAAATTTACAAAACATCTTAATGTAACTTAATGTAACTAATGATTTTTGGCATTTTGCTACAAATATACCCCAGCAACTTAAGACCAGGGTCACAAATAAGCATAATGCATAATTATATTTGTTCATATTTATCTTTAATACCATACAAAAAGCCACATGGGGGCTTAATTAAACATTTTAGAATGAGGATACAAACAAATTACAGAAGTTTTCAACTTATTCAGTGATTCATATTACAGTGTTTTGCTACTCTGGGACAAAAAGCTGATTAAATTTACTAAAATGTTGCTCAGTTTTCAGCAAAATCATAATTCAAAATATTGTGAATATTAAATCTATACAGCTAATGAGTCTGCAGTGAATAGGTGCCGTCGAATAAGAGTTCAAAAGCTGATAAAAACATCACAAAAATCCACAAGTAATCCACACCACTACAGTCCATCAGTTAACATCTCATAAAGTAATAAGGTGTGTTTTTGTAAGAAACAAATCCATCACAATTTTAACTAAAATTAAGTCCACTCACAAAAAAATCCACCAACATTTGTTTAGAACTGTTTTTGGTCTGTTTTGTTTGTAGACAGTGCTTGAGCTGTACATATTTCTCTCCTGATTTAGATGAAAAGACTTTTTACTGGAGAAAGCAATATTATGGATAGAGGACTGGTATTTTTGCTGGAAGCAATGGTTTGAAGTTAAAAACATCATAATGATGGATTTGTTTCTTATAAACATGCAGCGTTTCCTTCCTCTTTCCTTTAATGGTGTGGATTACTTGTGGATTATTGTGATGTTTTTATCAGCTCTCATTCTGACGGTAACCATTCACTGCAAGATGATCTGTTTATGAGCAAGTGATGTAAATCTAAAAGGAAACAACATCTTGTATTGCGTGTGGATGAATGAACCACATAAAACCATCCAATCAGACTGAAACTGTTGAACACATGTGGGCGATCCGTCTCTTCATTAAATAAACGCTCCTGTGTCTATATAAAAACTCGTTTCCATTAATGGTTATTAACACCAGTGACGCACTTTGGGGTTTTAAACTGCTGAATAAATTAGGATGTCATCAAAAGTTAATGAGCATTGGGAGTTGAGGGGCAGAGCTAGTTTAAGACAGAAACACAAGCATCCTACCTTGACTCGATTGATGTTGACCCCACTCATGCTTCCACTGCGGTCAATGAGGAAGATGAATTCCCCCTGGATGCTCCGCAGGTCAGAGGTCGTCGAACGGAGGTCTGGGCAGAAGTTGAGCATGACCACGGGGTTGTGGAGGATGTCTTTATGGAGCCTCTTCCGAATGATGTCCACCTACACATGTCACACCACACATCAGCCAGTGAAAGAGCCATTATCAAAGGCACATAATGAAAAAAAGCCTCACAAGTTACATTTTTCATACATTTTTCATTTTGGTCTCATCCGCGTCCAGCTATTTTTAGCTGTACAAAACAGGCTTGATATTGCAAATTGGTGTGTCTTACCATATATTACATTATTTTAATGCATTATCTTAATTATGAGCACACTGGTTAGTGCAAACTGTTTTACGGTTCCAGTGAAAAAGTCTTTTCATCTGAATCTGGAGAGAAATACGCAAAGCTCAAGCACTGTCTACAAACAAATACAGACCAAAAATAGTTCTAAACAAATGAAGAGTTTGGTTCCAAAACGCTACAAATCCATTTTCATTAATTTGGGTAAAAATGTGTTTTCTTGACCAAGAAAGTGGCGAGATGAAAACCACTATTTTCTGTTTCAAACTTTCGCATAGCATCTTTAGGTTATAATTACATTAAAAATTCAAATCCAGCTTTTGATTTTCAAAGATTTATTATAAAAACTGAATGTTTTTTCTTCAAAATGCAATAAATCCAGCAGGGCCCTATGCCTTATTTTCGTTATAAACTTTAAAAATGTAAAAGTTTATGGGCACAGTAACAATTTTAGAAGCACCTTCTAATCAATAATCAAAAAATTTGATAAAAAATTAGCCATCCCATTATGAGGTGATATTTGACTCCATAAAGTGAATTACATGGGAATTTAGTTTTTACCTTTGTAATGCATTTTTTCTAACTTTCTCAAAAGTATGTAATCTTTTATGTCACACTTTTAAAATTATATTTTAGAAGCATTTTAACATTTTTAATTAAAACAATAGAATAAGAATAGAATAAGTTACCAATCAACTGAAATCAGTATAAACTAAATTAATTTATACTACAGAGTGGCACAGAAGAACCCCAAAGTTCATAAATTCATAAATTCATGTTGAGATTAATGTTTTAAATCTAAAAGTTTTAATATAGAAATATTAAATTATTTAAATCACTGAAAATATACTTTAAAACTGAAACTAAATTTGCCAGTAGGTGGTGTCAAGTCACTGATTTAATTACTGAATCATATCATTCATTTGATTCGTTCGAACGGCTGATTCATTGAGGAATAAAGCAAGTGACTGTCTTTATGAGTGGGAAATTGACTCACTAGATTATCTAAAAAAAATGCCTGTTCATTCATAAACGAAACACCGCTGTATTTGAACACCGCTCTATTTTCACAAAGAAATAGAGCAAAATCAGGCAATAGTGTTATAGTCAGACAATGTAAGTAACTTAATATTACCTTCTTGTTTACTTAACTGTTTTGGCATTGTGTCACACGAACTGCGACAGTGCACAGTCTACTCCGGACTTTGGCACGGATAGCACAGAGCAGATTATATGCGCAAGTCGGCATGTATTAAACTATAAAGCCTCAGCAAGATTATGATCACTAATTTGTTTTAGTAAGCATTACACATTGAATCTAGAGGGTAATCTATTAGACTGTGGCTGTCATAAGCTGTCAAATGTGGCTTTACCGAGTTCAACGACTCTGACCTGAGCAGATATTAACGGAACGCTATTATCTATTTTAAAAAGTAGGCGGGGCTGCTCAATATTGCTTGCCCCGTTTTCCTGTTTCAGTTAAAATTACGTCACCACATAGAAGAATGCTGTGTGTTTCAAGGCACTTCAGTGGACCTTTAAATTGGACCCTGATCTTCAAATAGCTCTTAATGCATTGCATTTTCTTCTGAAGCATCAGTGAGTGTTTGAACCTTCTGTAATAGTTGCATTGAGTCCCTCAGTTGTCCTCAGTGTGAAAAGATGGATCTCAAAATCATACAGTCATTATTGGAAAGGGTTTAAGTACACAAAAATGCTGAAAAAACAAAGAATTTGTGGGACCTGAAGGATTCTTTTGAAGAACAGCAGGCAGTTTAACTGTTCAAGACAAACATGAACAACTATCACTAAACAAAAACAGCTGTGGTAACAACAAAGTATTAAGAATCAACTTAATACTTTGTAAACTTTCAGCAGAAATATTTCACATCCTGTGCACTCGACAGAGTTCAAACTCATCTGAATGACACCAATTAGCTAACTGTGAACTGCTCTGAAGAAAGTATTTCAAATTAGCTATGTATTTCAGCCACTTTACATCACATCTCAATTAATTAGTCCATTGTACATTAAATTACTTCTCAGAGATCTGCTGTGTCCCTGACGCACTTACTAAATTAACCTTTGCTGGAAATAGATTTCTTCTACATACACACATACTAAGCACAAATATTGTCATTCTACACACTTTCAGTATACAGATTCAGATACTATTACTGTCAGCTACTAACATGGGTGAACAAATGATAATATTCATTTCTGTTATTCAGTGTTATTCGGCTCACGTCAGCGAGTGATTGATAAAGCCAGATACTCAAAAGCATGTGAAACTATGAGCCAAGATCGTAATTTTGAAAATCTTTTACGGTTCACGGATTCCCCTCTCATGCTCTAAAGATTTAATTAAAGGAGCACACATCCCGACGGAGGTGAAGTTAACCCTTATTCGCTACACTGTAGGTAGAAACTATGGACTCCGCTGAAGACCTTTGATGGTTTCCATAGAAACGTCTATTCATTGCTGATGATTTTAGGGCTGAATGTTCTCTCCCTCCTGTTGAGGTGCAGCGCTCACTTAAGGATGCAATTGAAGCATTGCACTGGAGCTGTGCTGGCATTCCCACTTAATGTAACTACTTCCTGAAGCGTCGATTAGCAAGAATTGTCAAGAGATTTTGCATTAAATAGATTTTCAGTAAATTTCAGTACGAGTGCCATTAGGCTTAATCCAACAGCTTGGTCGTTAAAAACCCTGAATATTTTAGAAAGTCACTGGGTCTGGGACAAAGGGGTGTGTGAAAAAAGTTCAGAAAGAATGCAGTTAAGGCCAAGTTTTACATCCTCCTTTCAGAATCTACAAAAAATCTGTTTATTTAGTACTGATCTAAATAAAATATTTCACATAAAAGATTTACATATAGTCCACAAGAGAAAATTATAGTTGAATTTATAAAAATGACCCGGTTCAAAAGTTTACATCCCCTTGATTCTTAATACTACGTTGTTACCTGAATGATCCACAGCTGTTTTTTTGTTTAGTGATAATTGTTCATGAGTCCCTTGTTTGTCCTGAACAGTTAAACTGCCCCAGAAAAATCCTTCAGGTCCCACAAATTCTTTGGTTTCCAGCATTTTTGTGTATTTGAACCCTTTCCAACAATGACTGTACAATTCTGGGATCCATTTTTTCACACAGAGGACAACTGAGGGACTCATATGCAACTATTACAGAAGGTTCAACGCTCACTGATGCTCCAGAAGAAAAACCATTCCATTAAGAGCCAGGGGTTAAAAACTTTTGGACAGAATGAAGATGTGTACATTTTGCTTATTTTGCCTAAATATATATATATATATATATGTGTGTGTGTGTGTGTGTGTGTGTGTGTGTGTGTGTGTGTGTGTGTGTTAAATTAGTACTGCCCTTCAGAGGCTATAGGAGATAGTTACTTGTTTCCCAGAAGACAAAATAAGTTAAATTTACTCTGAACTTTAAATTCAAAAAGTTATCACCCCCCAGCTCTTAATGCATGTTTTCCTTCTGTAATAGTTGCATATGAGTCCCTCAGTTGTCCTCAGTGTGAAAAGATGAATCTCAAAATCATACAGTCATTGTTGGAAAGGGTTCAAATACACAAAAACCAAAGAATTTGTGGGACCTGAATGATTTTTCTGAAGAACAGCAGGCAGTTTAACTGTTCAGGACAAACAAGGGACTCATGAACAACTATCACTTAAAAAAAAAAAAATACAAAAAAAAAACAGCTGTGGATCATGCAGGTAACAACACAGTATTAAGCATCAAGTGTATGTGAACTTTGAAACTGGGTCATTTTTATAAATTCAATTATTATCTTTTTCTTGTGGACTATATGTATATGTCTTTTATGTGAAATATCTTATTCAGGTCTGTACTTAACAAAAACAAAATAATTATTTCAAATAAGCAGCACTTCCTGTGCAGATATGATCCTTGCTGCAAAATAATACCACAAGTACCACAAAAGCCTTATGTGTTGTATAACTTATATTGATATTTTTCATCCTTGTATAGCCTACTCCACTTTTTTGTGTCTGTTTTCTCTATTCCCTCATTCACCGTCTCACTCACTGTCTTTTCATTACTGCTGTCCTTCTTCGTGGCCTTTATGTAGTCGCTGCGTCCTTTCAGATGCTCATCATATTCCTCCGGTGTCATGTCTCCGTCTTCGATTAGAACATGTGGCAGATGGGGCTCTACGTGAAGAAAGGAAGAATTACTATCTCTGAACAGCACTAAAAGCTCTCTGTGTGGAGCAACAACAGTGAATTATGACAGCAGACGATGAGTTGTGTTACTGCCAGACGTGAAGGACTCCCACGGTGACGGTATTTCTTAAAAACAGCAGCTGTATTAGACACAGAGTGCGTTGGCGCCATCAGTACGGCTGAACGTTTGTCCCTTTGACTTGGCACCCTTATCAATCCAATTGCACAATACTGGCCTCGGGTCGCCTGCAGAGTGAGGCAATCTTACTCGGCAGCTTATGAGGCATCAAGGGATTCATTTATGCCTCCCAGACACCGGCGGAGGTCGAGATGCACGATGGGGTGGCTGAAGAAATACAGAGCTCAACTAAACAGTGCTTATAGAGCCATATAAATGATGTTATATGGTTGTGAACCTGGGAATGATGTTTCAATAGCCTATGATTTAATAAACCTCCTCTCGTTTGGACAAGCTTTCAGGCACATGGAGAGATTAGCACTGGTTTGCTCTGAAAGGCGACTCTATTGTCCAGTTAGCACAGGTCAGAGTGGCTGTGATCTGGTTTGTCTCTCCATGTGGGGACCAAATGGCCTGACAAGAAAACAACACTGTTGGGAAGGTCCACAAAGAAACGGCTTCATAAAGGGACTAAAATGTGTGCGCTTGTTGCCACTAGAAGTGGTTGCTAGGATGCTAGTTGCTTGAGATTGAGTGTTTTTTTAGCGTTTTGGTTGCTAGGTGGTTTCTAAGGATGGGAATCATAAGATTTTTTTCATTTGTTCAAGAATCGGACTACACTGGTCGTGCTGTATGTTTTTGATTCACTAAAAGAGAACCAACTCAAAGCCATTTGTTTGTAAATTGGACTACACTGGTAGTCACGCTGTATGTTCTTGATTCACTAAAAAAAACAATTCAAAGCCATTTGTTTAAGAATCATGCTGTATGTTTCTGATTCACTAAAAAGAACCAACTTAGAGCCATTTGTTAAAAAAATCAGACTATACTAGTCATGCTATAGGTTTTTGATTCACTAAAAGAACCAACTCAGAGCCATTTGTTCAAGAATCAGACTACACTGGTCACACTGTATGTTTTTGATTCACTAAAGGAACCAACTCAGAGCCATTCGTTCAAGAATCAGACTATACTAGACATCCTGTAGCTTTTTGACTAAAAGAGCCAACTCAGAGCCATTTGTTCAAGAATCGGACTACACAGGTCACGCTGTATGTTTTTGATTCACTAAAGAACCAACTCAGAGCCATTCGTTCAAGAATCGGACTACACAGGTCACGCTGTATGTTTTTGATTCACTAAAGAACCAACTCAGAGCCATTCGTTCAAGAATCGGACTACACTGGTCACACTGTATGTTTTTGATTCACTAAAGGAACCAACTCAGAGCCATTCGTTCAAGAATCAGACTATACTAGTCATCCTGTAGCTTTTTGACTAAAAGAGCCAACTCAGAGCCATTTGTTCAAGAATCGGACTACACAGGTCACGCTGTATGTTTTTGATTCACTAAAGAACCAACTCAGAGCCATTCGTTCAAGAATCGGACTACACAGGTCACGCTGTATGTTTTTGATTCACTAAAGAACCAACTCAGAGCCATTCGTTCAAGAATCGGACTACACTGGTCACACTGTATGTTTTTGATACACTAAAAGAGCCGACTCAGAGCCATTTGTTCAAGAATCGGACTACACAGGTCACGCTGTATGTTTTTGATTCACTAAAGAACCAACTCAGAGCCATTTGTTCAAGAATCGGACTACACTGGTCACGCTGTATGTTTTTGATTCACTAAAGAACCAACTCAGAGTCATTCGTTCAAGAATTGGACTACACTGGTCACGCTGTATGTTTTTGATTCACTAAAGAACCAACTCAGAGCCATTCGTTCAAGAATCGGACTACACTGGTCACGCTGTATGTTTTTGATTCACTAAAGAACCAACTCAGAGCCATTCGTTCAAGAATCGGACTACACAGGTCACGCTGTATGTTTTTGATTCACTAAAGGAACCAACTCAGAGCCATTCGTTCAAGAATCAGACTATACTAGTCATCCTGTAACTTTTTGATACACTAAAAGAGCCGACTCAGAGCCATTTGTTCAAGAATCGGACTATACTAGTCATCCTGTAGCTTTTTGATACACTAAAGAACCAACTCAGAGCCATTCGTTCAAGAATCGGACTACACTGGTCACGCTGTATGTTTTTGATTCACTAAAAACATCTGGCTTGTCATTGTTTTGTGCTGCATATTCAGATCATGACAAACAGTATAATTATTGTAATTATGGGTTCTACACACCACTAGGATAGATCAGTATCTCCACAGGGCAGTCGTAGGTGTACTTGTCTGCCAGTGTGACCACAATGCTGGTGGCAGAGCGAGCCGAGGGGTCAGCGTCCGCCCGGATGGCATGTGAAGGGCTTTCCACACCTGCACAGAGAAACTTCTAAAGCATCTAAAATAAGCAGGTGCAACAGACGTTAGACCACATGCGAGGACTAAACCGCCCTGCAACTCCAGCAGGAACATGCATACTGCAAAACAACTAGTATCAAATAATAATGTGCAGCAAAGCTCAACGCATCAAAAATCATGAAATAGCTGAAATAACAAGCATATACTGCATTGTACATTTATGCATTTGACAGGTGCTTTTATCCATTGCAAAACTTCAAGATTTACAAGGCAACACATCAAACTAATTACACATCAAACATCATTAAGGGTAGAAAGCTGGCAGGGTATATTTTACATTATTGTATTTTCCCGACATTTTAATCCAAATAAAGCATTACGTTACATGTATTCAGATGAATCAAGTCCGTGATCAGGAGTATAATATTTAATTCTAGACTCACACATGAGGATGGAGGAACTGACCTGCCAGTAAATAAGGTCCTCTGATCTCAAGAAGGAAGTTGAACTCATAGTCAATAGAGTTGATGGTCTCTTCCTCCAACAAAGCAGTCAAACACACTCCTGAGGCCGTCTGCTCATGAGTTCCTGCTGCACAATGATGCTGATCCCTCCTGAGACAAATCAGCAGGTAGACATTCAGACTTCATTTTTACTTATTCAGTCCTGAGGTACAGTAATTATATGTTATAGTCAAATAATTGCATAACATATTGTCAACACATTGTATAATGTACTTTCTTCTGTGTAACATAAAAGCTATTTTAATAAACTGCTCAGTGTTTTTTGTCCATACAATGGAAGTCAGTGGGATCTAATGTTGTTTAGTTTCTACAATTTATTTGTTCCACCCATATCGTGTTAGTTGAAAGATACCTAGAGATTATTAAACAGATGGCAGTAAAAATTCTGTATGCAAATAAATGCAAGAAAGTAGACCAGTCTCAATTCAGTATGCAAATATCAGAGCAATAGCAGAGATTTGTAATCTTTTAATTATGTCATATGAACAACCAGTCAGTAACTGCTCTGATTTAAAGCAACAATTCACACAAAAACTCTAAAATTATGTATATAATTACTTAACGTCAGGCAGATTTGATTTTGTTCCTTCATGGGAACAGATTTGGAGAAATTTAGCATTACCTCACTTTCTCACCAATGGATCCTCTCACAAAAAAGAACTGACTCATTATTCAAGAATCAGACTACGCTGGTTGTCCTGTAATTTTCTGAACTTACTAAAAAGATCTAGTTCATAATAGTCCTTCATTCAGGAATCGCAAATCATTATGCAAATATTACACTGATGTCAGTGTGATGTCAATTTGCAGGTCATTGCAGGTCACTGGCAGATTTTTTAACTTTAATCTTAAATTTCCTAAAATGTGTAAAAAGCTAAACAAATTACAAAACAGGCAGCACAGATAAAGCTACAAAAACACAATGTATGCTTTAAATTGGAGTCTGTATGTTATAAAGTTCAGACTAAATGAATTGTTTCTATTTGGGTTTGGAGTTTCTGAACCAGAATATCTGAGGTTTATAAATACAGTGTTTCTGTGTTAAAACTATGAGAACATTAATGAATCACACACCTTCTAGCAGTGCTGGGGGAAAATGCCTGCTCCTCTTTGACAGAACGTTGGACTCTTGGAGAGCAGACAGGAGGTGAGGTCACCCGAATTCCCCCGTTAGGGAGCGTGCTGAGCTCAGAGGAGGTGCTGACCAGTATATTAATGGTCTCCAGAGGGGGAATGACCCCCAGACTGACCACCAGCACTGTCCTCTCCTGATCCTCATCCAAAACGATATGTCCTGCAGCAAGAGGATTCATCAGGAAAGCCTCAGAAATATACAGTCAACTTCAATGAAAAAGATGTGTTAAAGGAACACTCCACTTTTTTTGAAAATAGGTTCATTTTCCAACTCCTCTTGAGTTAAACAGATGAGTTTTGCCGGTAGCATTTTAGCATAGCTTAGCATAAATCATTGAATCTGATTAGACCATTAGCATCTCGTTCAAAAATGACCAAAGATTTTCAATATTTTTCCTATTTAAAACTTGACTCTTCTGTAGTTACATCGTGTGAAAATGAAAAGTTGCGATTTTCCGGGCTGATATGAATAGGAACTATACTCTTATTCTGGCGTAATAATCAGGAAACTTTGCTGCCGTACCATGGGTGCAGCAGGCTAAATGTTATTACACTGCGCCTGAAAATAGTCCTTGATTATTACGCCAGAATAAGAGTATAGTTCCTGTGCATATCAGCTTGGAAAATCACAACTTTTCATTTTCTGTCGGTCTTAGTACACAATGTAACTACAGAAAAGTCAAGTTTTAAATAGGAAAAATATCGAAAATCTTTTGTCATTTTTGAACGAGATGCTAATGGTCTAATCCGATTCAGTGATTTATGCTAAGCTATGCTAAAAGTGCTAACGGTAGACCCGGAGATCGGCTAAATGGATTCAGAAATGGTAAAACTCATCTGTTTAACTTTAGGGGAGTTGGAAAATGAGCCTATTTAGAAAAAAAACAAACAAAAAAAAAAAAGTAAAAAAAGTTCCTTTAAAGGAAAAGTTGACCCAAAAATGAAAACTGTGAAAAAATTGACTCATCCTCAGGCCTTTCAAGATGCAACAGATTTGGAGAAATGTAGTATTATAGCACTTGCTCACCAATAGATCCTCTGCAGTGAATGGGGGCCGGCAGAATAGGAGTCCAAACAGCTGATAAAAACATCACAATTATCCACAGGTAATCCACACCACTCCAGTCCATCAGTTAACATGTTGTAAAGTAATAATTTGCATGTTTGTAAGAAACAAATCCATTATTACAACTGTTTTGGGTTGGGTTGTTTTTTTTTTTTGTAAATGTGGCTTGATCTGTGCATATTTCTTTTACACTGGAGAAAGCAATGCTATGGAAAGCAATCATATTTTAGCTGAAAGCAACTGATTAAAGGTAAAAACATTTTAATGATGGATTTGTTTCTTACAAACATGCAGATTATCACTTCAAAACATGTTAATTGATGGACTGGAGTCATGTGGGTTACTTATGGATTATTGTGATGTTTTCATTAGCTGTTCGAACTCTCATTCTGACGGCACCCATTCACTGTAGATCCATTGGTGAGAAAGTTATGTAATGCTACATATCTCCAAATCTGTTTTGATGAACAAACAACCTTGTCTACATCTTGGATGGTTTGAGGGGAGTAAATATTGAGCAAATTTTCATTTTTGGGTGACTATTACTTTAACTGGATTCAATAGTCGTGACAGGCCTTATGTTTAAGCTCTGAATCAGGGATTAGTAAGATCTTTGACAAGCATTATAAATGAGCATTCAATCTTACCACCTCCGCTCTGCGGGCTTCCATTGGCATTGCAGCTATCAAAGTAACAGTCATCGATTTTCGTTTTATCTTTGACCTGCACGGTTATTATCTGGCTGCCAATCATCGCTTCGAACCCGACCACCACGCTGCTCCCATCCAGAGGGTATAGAAAGATTCCTGCATGAATCACAGGAAGAGGATTACAGGAGAAAGCATTGTTTATTACACAATAGCGAAAGGCGATCTTCCCACAAAGCTAATTTTGCACTTGACAGAAATTAAATCCTTCGTTTTAGTGCTTTCAGCATTGACCAATGCAAAATCCAATCTGCCGAAGTCAATACAAAACAGGAGACCGCAGAGCAGCAATCTGCCAGTGACATTTCTGGACTTCACGCAAATAGCTGTTGAGGTTGGGAGGGAAAGACAAGTGTTTCTCTTGCTTTCAAGGCATTTTCATGTAGTATTACTATGATTATAAAGAGTTGCACACAATGCATTTCTTCCTAAATTGCTTTTGAGAATAAGAATCACATTTGTGGTTTTTGTCCAAAGCTGAAAAGGATAAGTGCTTTTAGACCAAACAAAAATCAATACTTTATGACAAATCTGCAAAGAAATATGCACTGGGATCCAAATCTTTGTATCTTTGTATCATTTTTAGAAATTGAGATTTATAGATGATACTAAATAAGCTTTCCACTGATGTATGGTTTGTTAGGGTAGGACAATATATAGCCAAAATACACCTATTTGAAAATCTGCAATCTGAGGGTGCAAAAAAACCTAAATATTGAGAAAATCACCTTCAAAGTTGAGCAAATAAAGTTCTTGGCAATGCATATTACTAATCCAAAAATACATTTTGATATATTTAGAGTAGGAAATTTACTAAAAACCCTTGTGGAACATGATCTTCACTTAATACCTTCATGATTTTTGGCATAAAAGAGAATTTTGACCTATGCAATGTCTTTTTGGCTATTGCTACAAATATATCTGTGCTGCTTAAGACTGGTTTTGTGGTCCAGGGTCACAAATATCGGAATATACTCACCCTCGATAGGGTGATCTTCAATGTTTTCATAGGTTAAGGAGGCCGTCATTGCCAGGGTGTAACCCCTGACACAGGAAGTGATGTCAGAGACGCTGAGAGGCAGAGCGCTCCATTTGCTCTTGTTGATCAGGCCCGGCATGATGGTGGTTCTGTCCAGTACAGCTTCTCACATGCAGAGAAGGGAGTGAGAGGGGATGTTTCCCTAAAAAACCTAGATAACATTGAAAACATGTTTTACAATCTTGCAGGACGCCAATAAATAAATAATAAAAAAAATAATAAAAATTTGAGGCTAATGTATATTTATTTATTTTATTTTATTTATTTTTTTGGAGACAAATTTAATTTTGTAGGTCTATTAGGATCTATTATTATTATTATTCATTGTGTTTCCTTGTTTTAAGCAAAAAAACAAGACACATCTTGCAGAATGTAAACAAACAAACATTGGCCTTGTATATTTATTGTCCATGTTTGTTTGTTTATTAGTTTTGTTTTATTTATTTTGTGGACAATGTCCAGTTAGTCCAAAAAAAAAATCTAAACATTCTTAAAACAAGATAAATTTACTTTAAAAAAGAAACTGCAGAAAGAACCTATTAATATTATTATTAATAATAACTCTAGCAAAAATAATTTGTTTTCTTGTGAATATTTTGGTTTCTTGTTATTTATCTGGATACATCAAAATGTAAGAATATCCAGAAAAATATCTAATCATCCTTAAAACAAGATACTTTTAATTAAAAAGCTAAATTTTTTTACTGATTTTCTTGTTTTAAGCACAAATCTAACAAATTACATTTTGTTGTGTTACTTTAATAAAAAAATACAATAAGAAAAATAAACTTTCAAAATATGTTCTCTAAAAACATGTCACATGCAATATCTTAAAAAAAAATCTCTATTTAAAACTTTAGAAATCTCTTATGAATGCATCGATGCACTTCAGAAAGACTTTATTAACAACCTGAAACTGTGTGGAGTACTTTTTAAGATGTATAGATGCACTTTATTGGACTTCAAAATCTCAACACCCATTTACTGCCATTATAAAGCTTGGAAGAGCCAGAAAATGTTTTAAAATAACTCCAATTGTATTCATCTGAAAGAGAAAGGTCATATACACCTAGAATGGCTTGAGGGTGAATAAATCATGTGGTAATTTTCATTTTTGGGTGAACTATTCCATTAATCTGTTTAGTTTTTTTTTTTCTAAACATCCCTAAAATAAGATAAATTTCAAGGATTAGTTCACTTTCAGAACAAAAAATGACAGATAATATACTCACCCCCTTGTCATCCAAGATGTTCCTGTCTTTTTTTCTTCAGTCGTAAAGAAATTGTGTTTTTTGAGGAAAACATTTCAGGATTTCTGTTCATATAACGGACTTCTATGGTGCCCCCGAGTTTGAACTTCCAAAATGCAGTTTAAATGCAGCTCTAAAGGGCTCTAAATGATCCCAGCCAAGGAAGAAGTAAAAAGTATATACATTTTCAATTTGTTTAGAAAATAACCAATTGTTTCGCTGGATATGAACCTTCTTCATCAACTGGGATCGTTTAGAGCCCTTTGAAGCTGGATTGTGGGCACCATAGAAGTCCATTATATGGAGAGAAATCCTGAAATGTTTTCCTCAAAAAACATAATTTCTTTATGACTGAAGAAAGAAAGACATGAACCTCTTGGATGACAAGGTGGTAAATACATTATCTGTAAATTTTTGTTCCGAAAGTGAACGAATCTTTTTTTGAGGAACAAAACTTTGTGAAAAAAAGTTTTTTTTTTGTTTTTTTTTTTTAAACTAACACAACAAACTTTAAATTGTTACATGTATTAATAATAATTCAGGTCCTATATGCATTTTTAAATCTTGTTTTAAGGATGTTTAGATATTTTTTAGGAGGACATTCTTACATATTAATGAGATTAATAAATTAAATATAAAAATGATTTAAGAAAGACGTGACCACAGACGTATTTCGTGACATTTTATCTTTAGACATTTGGAAACGTTTGGCCACCAGAAACAAATTTTGCTATTTTATCACTTACAGCCATACAAACTGTGGCATGTTTTGATTTGAAACTGTCCTTCACATAAATGCCACCCGGTTTTATATTTCATATCTAATGCAGTGACATTCATACATTTTAAGTGGCTTAAGTGCCTATTATAGCTGTGCGCACAGAGTAAAAAACAAAAATCATTCATATTCACAGATGTCACACATCATAACTCATCACTGCCCTCACGCCTGTCACATTAATAAAGAGGAGAAGACAACAGCATTATCCGAATCGCTCTGGATGTGCGTCCGAATGAAGATCTCTGACAGGTCCGCACAAAACCCTTCCCGTCCCACGGCAGGATTTCTGGCACACAAAGCCCAGGTCTGCTTCGGCAGCATCAAAGGGAACAGAAACCTCTGGCACATCAAACAAGCCATGGGCACTGTAGTGCTGATGTGGTTTTTACCTGAGGTCAGCGCACAGAACTTCAGACTACAGAAATATTAAACCAGAGCCGTCATATGATACAGATCAGCATCTGTGTCTCTCAGGCCGATTAATGATTGTTCCAGAAAAAGCGATTAACATGATGTAATGCTCAAATTAACTGGTTTTCAGAGCGCAAATGAGATCTCTTTAACTTTTCAATTGATTCTCTTGGACAGTAATGGAATTGAAATGGAAAGCTAATGCATCACAGATTTCACTCCTTGGAAGAGATTTCTCTGAACAATGTTTCCAACTTAGCAAGACATAAGAAGACATATCTGAGATGTTGGCAAATAAATCATAACTGAAAACTCCATTACGTTTCCCGAGGCTTGAACAAGCTTGGCAACCTCTGAACAATAAAAATGTCACAAATGAGATCTCTTATATTATGACATTTACAAAAATTGCAGTTGTTTCTCCTAAGACTTTTGTTGAGTGTTCTTCTCAGATTTGCCTGAAAAAACTGTGCCATCAAAAGATTTCAAAATCGCCTCACGCTGTGACAAAAAATGTGAGATTTTAATATCATCTCAAACATTTTCTTCAATCTTTCCACAACCAAATATACTTTTGAGTAAGATCATGATACAATGATATTATTATACACTAAAAAATCTAAATTATGGGCTAAAATAAGTTTCTTATACTCACCTAGACTGCATTTATTTGATAAAAATACAGTAAAAGCAGTAATATTGTGAAATATTATTACAAAACTGTTTTCTATTTTAATATATTTTAAAATGTAATTTAAGCTTAATTTTCAGCGTTATTACTCCAGTCTTCAGTGTCACATGATCCTCTAGAAATCATTCTGATATACTGATAATAAAATATACTGCTCAAGAAACATTTTCCATTATTAGCAATGAAAAAAAGTGTATTTTTGATCAGTTTAATGTATTCTTGCTGAACAAAAGTATTAATTTCTTTTTTTTTACTTACTGACACCAAACTAATGAACAGTATGTGAACAGTAAGTATATGCTGTGTAAAAAAAAAAAAAAAAAGCCTTGTTTATATAAGCTTTGTTTAACATTAATATACTTTGATATTAATTTGCCATCTCATTTGGATTAATTATACTTTATATATATATATATATATATACATATAAAATGCCATTAGGCACTGAAAAGCCCACATACCAGTCAACTAATGCTTTTTATATTAATGCTACAGTCTTCAGTCTTACTGAATATCTGAATATCAACATTTGTGTCACTGTTTGTGTAATGAATTACAAGAAAAACATCTGCCATAAAGCTCATAAAGCAGAAGCAATCAAACAGCATCATGAAAAATAATGATCATTTCCAAACAGGTTTTCCTATTTGTTATGACTCAAACAAACACAATAAAGAACTACATTAAGTCTCAGAAGCTCTGACTGAGCAACCTCTGAGAAATAACCAACAACGTTAAAAAAAAAAAAAGCAAACTGAATTATCATTTAACTCGAGACTCAAAACCGAACTTGTTGAACTTCCACAGTGGGCCAGTGTCAGTGTTGCCAAGTCCGCGGTTTTCCTGCGGAATTGGGCTACTTTCATACTGTTGCCGCGGGTTGTCTTTCGTGTCCGCGATTTGAAACGACCCCAATAATGTAATATTTATTCCCTGGAATGCTAATTTTACCAGTGGAACCCCACCACAAAACGTGTATTTTACCCCCTGGAACGCGATTTTTACCTCGAAACGCGATTGGGCTACTTTTGAGTAGCAATTGGGCGGGTTTGGTTGTGAAAACCTGGCAACCCTGGCCAGTGTTTTGGAAATTTGACTTGACTCCGAGCCAATCTGGCCCAAGATTTATGAGCAACTATTCTCAGAGGACATAAATGTTTGAGATGAAACAGCTCCGCGTTATCACAGAACAGAAACAGACGCTTTCATCAAGGTGTCCACATGGCCATAACTCTCAGACACTGAGGAACCCCACCCCCTCTCTAATAGATTAGGGTTTGGCGCGGTGCCGCGTGACGGGATGAGAGTGGACAGACGAGTGCAATAGATTTCCCCCGTTCACACACAGCAAACCGGTCAAACACTGCCATCATGTGTCCTGAGAGGAGCGGACGTTACTCATGCAGGTAACCAATGATATTAAAATCTTATTAAAAGTCTCACGGCTGCATGTATTTGATAAAAAAGTAATATTATTATAAATTAAAAGACCTGTTTTTTATAAGAATGTATTTTAAAATGTAATTCATTCCTGTGACGCAAAGCTGAATTTTTAGCATCATTACTCCAGACTTTAGTGTCCCATGATGCTTCAGAAATCGTTTTAACATGCCAATTTGCTGCTAAAGAAAATCATGCCAAACAAATGAATAATCTCTCATGCTCACCAAGGCTGCATTTATTTGATCAAAAATCTGAAATGTTATTTCAACTTAAAATAACTGCTTTCTATTTGAATATATTTAAAAATGTAATTTATTCCTGTGATGCAAGGCTGAATTTTCAGCAACATTACTCCAGACTTTAATCACATGGTCCTTCAGAAATCATTTTAATATGCCAGTTTGCTGCTAAAAACAACAGACTAAAATCATGCAGTCAACCAATGAAAAGAAAAACTCAAAAATAATAATCTTGAGGCTGCATTTGTTTGATCAAAAATGTTACAGATTTTTATTTTAATATATTTAAAAACTTATATATGTCTGTGATACTTCAGTCTTCAGTACAACATGATTCTTCAGAAATCATTCTAATACCAATTTGCTGCTAAAAAAAACATACTGAAATCATGCAGGCAACCAATGAAATGGAAAAACTCAAAAATAATAATATCTTATGCTCACCAAGGCTGCATTTATTTGATCAAACATCTGAAAAGTTATTTAAATGTAAAATAAGTGCTTCCTATTTAAATATATTTAAAAAAGTAATTTATTCCTGTGATGCAAAGCTGAATTTTCAGCATCATACTTCAGTCTTCAGTGACACACGATTCTTCAGAAATCATTCTAATACCAATTCGCTGCTAAAAAAAAACAAAAACAAAAACAAACAGATACTGAAATCATGCAGGCAACCAATAAAATGAAAATCTCAAAAATAAAAATCTCTCATGCTCACCGAGGCTGCATTTATTTGATCAAAAATCTGAAATGTTACTTAAATTTAAAAACTGTGATGCAAAGCTGAATTTTCAGTCTTCAGCGCCACATGATTCTTCAGAAATCATTCTAATATGCTGTTAAAAACATATTTATACATAACAGATAATGAAGTCATGCAGGTAAGCAATCATATTAAAATATTAAAATGAAGCCGAAAGAGCAGGTAAAGGTCAAAATCAATTTCATTCTCAACACAGATACGATATTATTTGTCCTCCACATGAAATTAAACATAATTCTAGCCTTTTTCCATATTGTATTCTAGAAGACCCAAATGAGAAGAACCCCAAAGTGACAGACAATAATCAACCCCCGCCTCCCATCCATCCTCTCCCCGGAGCAGCGGAGTGTGAATCACTCCCAAAGACACAGGCAAATCACCCACTCCACGCACTCCACGTCTGCCACCACACACACTGCGGGAGACACCGCGCAGAAACAACCACCTGTTGATCCCGCATCTCCACCAAACTGACAAATCCATCTCCAGTGCTTCTGAAACACTTCCCAGATTCACCTTGAATCTAAAACATGCACTTTTCACAAAGCAGAACTCTTACCTCACATCTGCAGCGCTCGCAATTCTCTCTCGACGCCTGAATCGGTGTTGTCCAAAATAACATCAGGCTGCAACTCCGAAAAAGCTCTCTGCCTCTTGGAGACGGACGCAACAACTGAGCCGAACGAAGGACGGACAGGAGGGAGGTAGAGAGCGAGAGAGAGATGGACAGATATAGAAGCAGCTGGAGGAGCGTTAATGCAGTCAATCAGCGCAGCAACATGTGGTTATGAAGCTCAGGGCTGGAAACGAGAGCTTGTCCTGTGCAACAGATGAACACGAACACCAGCAGCCCCCCGTTGACGCTCAGTTCTCCCCTCAGCATCTGTACCACCCACCTACCCGCTCCCCCACCTCTCTGTCTCTCCGTAATCAGTGACGAGAGCCCATTCATGGATCCTATTTGATAGCCAGGGGTGCCACTGGCTGAAATGCAACACCATGCATGGGGGGGAAACGAGGGGAGGGTGAGAGATCACAGATCATGCAAAGGATTGAGAATTTTGGTCTCACATCCTTTTGTGTCTACTTTTGTCATCCCATCATTCATGATTTTTTCTCTCTAGTGGCTGCTAAGCTCACTGTCTTGATTTCAATATGACAAGGATGGTTTTATTATTATTATTTTTTTTTTTCTGAATGCATTTTGTCCCTGTGGCTGTGTGATTAATCTGCTTTTGCAGAGGACGTAACCATGACAATCAATATGGAGCCTCTAGGGCTTTTTAAAAGACAACAGGTTGGTTGGAGAAAGTGTGTGTGTGTGTGTGTTTAGTGATGTGCTGCCTTGGCTTAAACCTCAGCTTCTGTTTCTCAATTAAATTAACATGTGCTATTTACTGTCTCTCTTTCCCTCTCTTGCTCGCTCGCTCTCTGTGAATGTCTCTTATCTCATCTGCTGGGATTTACTGAGGGCTGCAGCGGTGGTTGATTATTTCATCTGCAGTAAAGAAGAAAATATGCCAGATCCAACTTCCACAAGCTATGAATGGAAGTCATAAATAGCAGCTACGCAATCTTTTTCAATAAAGATTCTTTGATATATACATTTGATTCACAATTATGCTGAAAATATAAATTTCCTATATGGGGAAACAATCCAAAATAAATAAAACCGTACAGCCTTTAATGCAAAAATGACCTCTGAGACAAATGCGTATAATAGAAATTCAGAAATCGTGTCGTATGCAAAAGCATGTGCTAAATTACGTGAATGGCTCCTTAATAGTAAAACATAGGGTTGAAGATTAAATAGGATTTGTATACTGGGTTTTTAATCAGGTCGGAAGAAGATTTTAATTATTTTAATGGAAAGCAAGAGCATAGTAACCAACCATAGACAAAAACAAGCATGGCTCTTTATTACCATGGTAACATCAATTATGCTTTCCTATATGATGGTCATGATGGTATTCAAGAATGAAGGAATCAAGAAATGTGCGGCCAAACATCATTATGTATGTCTTCCCTCTCTTAAATATAGTATGCATGTACATACCTTCCAAAATACCATACACAGTGTTAAAATAGGGATTCTATATTATTTTGATAATAATGAAAGCTCACCAAGGTTGCATTTGTTTGATCACAAATCGGAATATGTTTTCTATATGTGATGAAAAGCTGAATTTTCAGCATCATTACTCCAGACTTTAATCAGCTTCAGAATTATCTTTCTGAAATCATTCTAACATGCCAATTTGCAGCTAAAAACAGAGTCTGAAGTCATTCAGACAACCAATGAAATTAAAAACTCAAAAACAATAAACTCTCAAGCTCACCAAGGTTGCATTTATTTGATCAAAACTCTGAAATGTTATTTACATTTAAAAGCTTCTTTTTAAAATTAAAAAATTATTTCTGTGATGCAAAGCTGAATTTTCAGCATCATTACTCCAAACTTTAATCACATGATCCTTCAGAAATCATTGTAATATGCCAATTTGCTGGTAATGATGGTATTCAAGAATGAAGGAATCACTAAATGTGTGGCCAAAACATCAATTTTTGGAAAATTTGGAAATATATTCTATTTTCTATTTCTAAATATATTTTTAAAATGTAATTTATTTCAAAGATGAATTTTTAGCATCATTACTCCAGTCACATGATACTTCAGAAATTGTTTGAATATTCTGATTTGCTGCTCAAAAAAACATTTATTATTATTATTATTATTATGTTGAAAACAGCTTTTTTGTTTTCTTTTATGAATAGAAATTTCAGAAGAACAGCATTCATCTAAAAAAAAAAGAAAGAAATCTTTTGTAACATTATAAAATGCATTTTTGTGCAATTTAAAGCATCCTTGCTAAATAAAAGTATTAATTTTTAATTTCTTTCCCAAAAATTATACTGACTCCAAGCTTTTGAATGGTATAGTAATAATTTTTAGATAAATGCCGATCTTTGGATCTTTCTATTCACCAAAGAATCTTGAAAAAATGTACCCAACTTCTTTAAATATTGATAATAATAATAGATGTTTGAAAAGCAAATCAGCATATTAGAATGATTTCTGAAATATTGTGTAACACTGAAGACTGTGTACACTGAGTATATTTTTAAAGTAAAAGTGATTGTATTCAGGGGAGATTGGGCAAGTTGTAATTTTTATTTATTTATTATTTTTTTTTTTTTACTACAATGAACATTTTTCATATGTATTTTAGAAAATCAATTTCTGTGATACTTTTTTTTAAACAATATTGCTCTGGAAAAATATGTGTTTTACAAATCCAGGGCTTCTTTTCAATTGTCACACTAAATTAGATAAATTGTCACAGTTCTTAAGTAAAAATGTAAATGTTTTATAAAGTGAATAAACTGTATAAATTGCTATAATTTACAATATGTGCAGTTAGTTTTGGTTTTATTGTGCTCATTTGTTTACACAACAATATATATATATATATATATATATATATATATATATATATATATATATATAATATGATGATACTTGAATTTTAATTTGGTGGACAGAATTCACAAAAAAAAAAAAAAATCACAATTTTAAGATATGTTTATACATGAAAATGAATATGCATAAAAATAAATACATACAAATGAGAAAAAAAAAGAAAATGTGGCTGGTCTAATGTTACCTGAGGCGTCAACAGTAAAGCTGCTAGTTTAAGTGCAGTTCAGTCAATATAAAAGGAAAATGAGACAAATGGCGACAATAATGGCTTATTTAAAAAAAAATATATATATATATATATATATATATATATATATAATTACTGTAGCATTTAATTCGTCTAAACTAAAACCTACTTAAATACTTGAACATGAACATGAAATTGCTCGTAAACTGGAACTGAGTCTCCCATCCTAACTTCCGGCCGGACAGCGTTCTGTGCGCGCGCGCTGTCCGTTTGCGCGTTCTCGTGAAGCTGAGTCGACTGAAGTGGACAGACCATCTGATAACTTATCAAGACCGCTCAATAGTTCACATATCTGCCACTGAAGTCATGGCAACCGACTCTTGGGCTCTAGCTGTGGACCAACAAGAGTCTACAACCAAGTCTGTGAGTGAAAACGCGGTTTAATTGTGTTTCAATGGATTAATTTAGCGCCCTAAAGTGAACGTTAGCTGCGGTGAGTCAGGAGGTGGCCCAGTCGCAAATCCTAGTAGACAGCATTTCTGTGCGTTATGTCACAGGCAGGTTTGAAACGTCCAAACAAGGTTTTGGCCGTCAAAAATGCTGTTTAACTAAGATTTAAGACATGAGTGTAATGAGTGTAATCTTAGTTTGAAAGAGTAATTTGCATTAAGTATGACTAGGAGCAAACATATCTGACTTTTGTATAATCAGTTTATGACGTTACTAATGACACATGCTTAATTTGTGAATGTTCATTATTGTATATTGACTATGCAGTGCATTTAAATGTATTAAAACTGTAAATTCTTTTTTGAAAACAGATTGGGAACTTGCGGATTATGGAAGCTGGAGATGCAAATTTACATCAGACTGATGGTAGTCATGTTTTACATTATTAAATTGCATTAAAGCAATAGTTCACTCAAACTTTAATGTTTTGTGGTTTTAAACCTGCATGATATATGTGGAACACAAAAGGAGAAACTTTGAAAAATGTGGATGACTTTTGTCCATGCAGTTACAGGAAACCAGTGAACCAGAACTTTCAATCTTCAAAAATGATGCAAAAGAACTATAAAGTGTCATTATAGTCATTATAAGTGTGCACTACACTATCAGTTTTGTAAAAAATTTTTTAAAGAATTCACTTCTACTCACCAAGCCTGCTCTTATTTGATCTAAAATACAGCAAAAGCAAGTAATATTGTGAAATATTTGTTACTGTTTAAAATAACTGTTTTCTATTTAAATATGTTTTAAAACAGAATTTATTCCTGTGATCAAATCTAAATTTTCAGAATCCTTACTCCTGTCTTCAGTGTCACATGATCCTTCAGAAATTATTTCTAATATGCTGAATTATAGAAATTAATGCTTTTATTTAGCAAAGATGCTTTAAATTGATCAAAAGTGATGATAAAGACATTTATAATGTTACAAAAGATTTCTGTTTTAGATAAATGCTGTTATTCTGAACTTTCTATTCATCAAAGAAAGCTGAAAAAATCTACTCTGCTGTTTTCAACATAATAATAATAATAATAAAAAATGTTTATTAAGCAGCAAATCAGAAGGATCATGTGACTGGAGTAATGATGGTAAAAATTCAGCTTTAAAATTACAGGAATAAATTACATTTTAAGAAATATTCATATAGATAATAGTTATTTTAAATAGTAAAACTATTTTAAAATGTTACTGTCTTTGCTGTACTTTGGATCAAATAGATGCAGGCTTGGTGAGCAGAAGAGACTTCCTTTAAAAAAGTCATGCGACATAAAAATTTTTTATAACATATGGCAACCATTCTTGGATCATCTGGCTCAATTCAACAGTGGAAATGATCAGTAATATTGAATATAGCATGCTGTTTGCCCTTGTAAAGTGTTTGTGCTGGAATGTGTATCATACTACATCTGTCTAGATGCCCTTTTTAATTTTTTTTTTTTTTTTCTTTATGTTTCTCTATTCTATTATTACTATTTACTGTGGGGATTTATTTTTTCTCCTTTTTTGTTGTAACATAAAAACTCTAATAAAAATACTAATTAAAAAAAAAAAAAAAAAAAAAGTCATGCAATATTTTTGTGAGGAACAGAAAAATCATGTCATAACTACCTTGCTTGTTCCTTACTATTATCTGGATCTTGATGGAAGAAGCAACCAATCCTTTTCTCAAAATCTCTTTTTTTTCATCTAACGAACAAAGTCACATGATGAATTAATGATGACAGTTTTTGTGTGTTTACTGTTATTTTAACTATTGTTTGTAACTGTTACCAATAATTGCATGAAAATATTTCCTAGCACTCTCTTATGTGCCATCTGTTTTTTATCTCCTGTACTTTAGATGATGGCGACAAATCAGACGAAGAGGAAAAAGGTTTGTTTTTAAACTGCGGCCTATATTTACAGTCAACATAAAATCTAAATTGCTTGTTTTTAGTGTTTACTAATTGACGTTTGTGAATGATTCTGAATTTAAAGCTGCTGTATTTAAGTAGTCTAAACAGTGTGTGGTTATCTTAAGACGCTTATTCAAGTGACACCCAAGCTTAATGGATTAACTGTAAAAGACCATTAAAGTAGCCTTTTATTTTCCTAATCTGTTATTTAGAGGACAGAGCTACACAGTCCCTCCTAAACAAGCTGATCAGAAGCAATGTAGTCAACAATACAAACCAAGTGGAGGTTCTTCAGAGAGACCCAAACTCACCACTCTATTCAGTCAAGACCTTTGAGGAGCTGAGACTGTGAGTACTTAATATATTTGTCAAAATAATGAGAAAAAAGCTGTGAATTTACACCACCATTCAGAGATTTGAGGTCAATTTTTCACAAAAATATTAAGCAGCACAACTATTTTCAACATTGATAATAATAAATGAAAGAATGATTTCTGAAGATCATGTGACACTGAAGACTGGAGTAATGATGCTGAAAATTTAGCTTTGCATCACAGGAATAAATTACATTTGAAAATATATTCATATAGAAAACAGTCTTTTTAAATTGTAATAATACTTTGCAATAATACAGTTTTATTATTATTATTATTGAGCTAATTGATGTGTTAAAGTCAAAAACATCTTTACAACGTACCGACCCCAAAGTTTTGCGCATTTACTGCTAGATTTCTGTTGAGTATTTGGAGAAGAAAAAAGGCCATGCACTATATTTGTAAGCTTTAATGCCTCTCAGCATGTATGTCACTTTTATTAGTTTTAATTTGTGTACCTCAGGAAACCTCAGCTGCTCAAAGGAGTTTATGAAATGGGCTTCAACAGACCTTCTAAAATCCAAGAGAATGCCCTTCCCATGATGCTTGCCGAACCGTAAGTCCATATACTTCATACAGTCTGTTTTAACTGAATACAGAGGTCATAATGAGGGTTTGGAGTAAAAAGTGAATTGTGCTTAAACCCCTTTGGCCCCAAATCCTTGATCTATGCAACTGGAATTTTATTTTATTTATTTATTTTTAATTTAACTAAAAGCACAAAGATGCCTAATGCCAAATGCCTAAATGTAAATGTAAATATTTAATGAATATTTAATTAATAAAGCTCATTTATTTAATGAATAAAGCTCTTTCTGATTCTGATGAACAGAGTATACATGTGAATTGAGTTTTACTGCATTCATATATTTCCCTGACTGTTGTGTTTCCCTCACTCCCAGACCTCAGAATCTGATCGCTCAGTCTCAGTCTGGCACTGGTAAAACAGCTGCCTTCGTGCTGGCCATGCTCAGTCATGTGGACCCAAGCTTAAAATGGCCTCAGGTGAGTTTGAAAACTGAGATTCACTCTAATGTTTTTTTTTATTCTTAAGTTAAGGCACAATAATCCAGGTAAAACCTTTAGTTTTGACACTGGTCAATTTTGAGATTTTAGGTTCATTAGATTGTTAATCGTTTGCATATTTAAACATTACATTTCATAATTATATTAAATTACATTTCTTATTATACTGTGATTAACTGGGGAAAAGTATATCTGATCTAATCTGACAGTTTCTATTATCTATCTATTCATTTTTTCACAATTCTAAGAATTTTTTTCTAGGGCTGGGCGATGTGACCTAAAATCTAAATCTCAATTAGTTTTTCATTTTACCTAGATTATGATTAATAAATGATTATTTTATTTATTTATTTATTTATTTGCCCTCATACACTACCATTGAAAAGTTTTTGAACAGTGAGATTTGTAATGTTTTTGGTTTTTTTAAAGAAGTCTCTTCTGCTCACCAAGCCTGCATTTATTTGATCCAAAGTGCGGCAAAAGCAACAAATGTTTGAAATATTTTTACTATTTAAAATAATAATATTTGAATATATTTTAAAATAGAATTTATTCCTGTGATCAAAGATGCATTTATTTCTCAGAACTGTGAGGGGAAAAAGGCCAAAGTGTAAGATGGTCACAATTATCTTTTTAATTCTGTGGCGGAATTGCAATATGTAAATTAAGAGTTTAGAGAAAAAAAAAAAAAGAATTGCAAGAAAAAAGTCAGAATTCTGAGTTTATATCTTGCAATTCTGAACTGCAAGAAAAAAATCTGAACTGTGAGATATATATATATTTTTTTTTTTTGTGGCGAAAACAGGCTTCCATTAATAGTTTATTATTTTTGTTTAAAAAAAAAAATGTTTTTTCTGCCATTTACTTAGCCTTGTGTCATTCTAAATTTTCTCTGCCTCATTTCTTTTTCAAGCAAGAACTGCAGAATATCTTCTTACATTAACTCATTAAATTCACAAGGGCGAGTTTTCCTTTAATGATGAACTGTAACGTAAATGTTATTAATTCTTTGGTGTCCAATCTGTGTCTGTATTGCAGTGTTTGTGCATTTCTCCCACATATGAGCTCGCTCTGCAGACAGGCAAAGTCATCGAGCAGATGGGCAAGTTTTATCCAGAAGTCAAACTGGCATATGCTGTTCGAGGACATAAAAGTAAGTTGTTGAAATGAAGCCTCCGAATCTTGCGATTTAAAGCAGATTTAAATTCGTGATGGTTACTGTGCTCTCTGTTAGTGGACCGTGGAGTAAAGATCAAGGAGCAGATCGTCATCGGCACACCTGGGACGGTTCTGGACTGGTGCGTAAAGCTGAAGTTCATCGACCCGAAAAAGATCAAAGTGTTTGTTCTAGACGAGGCCGATGTGATGATCGCCACACAGGGACACCAGGACCAGAGCATCCGCATTCAGAGGTGAATTTACTCTAGCGTTTGGAGAACATGCATTTATCTGAGAAAAATTTATTTATCATATTTATCTGATATCGAAATGATCTTGAGACATATATAAAATGTCCTCGAGGGAGAGTGGTTTAACACAAAGAGCTAAACTGTTAGCACACGTTATCTTTGTCAGCGCGTTTTTATTGTTATCAGACTGAGGAACAAACTTTCACCTGAGCGTGTGGATATTATTGTTTCTCTCAGAATTAACATGTAAACAATGTAAACACAATAAATATAGACAGACTCAAGTAGGCTATATGCACGTTCTGTACTGTACACAGTCTGCTTGATTTTTCGTTGTTGTAGAACATTGTTCTGTACAGAAATCGTGACAAAAACTTGCTAATTAAAAATAACGTCTCAATATTCTCAATAAACCATTTAAATAAACGAATATTCGTTTTTGTGAGCCCAAATATTCGAATGCAGTATTATTGGAAAATTCCCATCCCTAATTCATATAACTTTTTAAAACTTTTTTTTTTTATCCGAATATGACTTAAAAACACCTTTTCAGAGATGAATGTGCATGATTTTCAGATTTAACTATAAATTTGAAACATATATAAAGAATTCTATATAAAGAAGTCTCTTCTGCTTAAAAGCCTTCATTTATTTGATCCAAAGTAGAGCACAAACAGTAAAATTTTGAAATATTTGTACTATTTAAAGTAACTGTTTTCTATTTGAATATATTTTAAAATGTCATTTATTCCTGTGATCAAAGCTAAATTTTCAGCATCATTACTTCAGTCTTCAGTATCACATGATCCTTCAGAAATCATTCTAATATGCTGATTTGCAATTTGATTTATTATTATTATTATTATCAATATTAATTTTTTTTTTTTTAGAATTCTTTGATGAATAGAAAGATCCAAAGATCAGCATTTATCTCACAAAAAAAAAGATTTTGTAACATTCAGAAAAGCTTGGAGTCAGTATAATTTTTTTTAATAGAAATTAATACTTTTCTTTAGCAAGGATGCTTTAAATTGATCAAAAATGATGATACATTTCTGTTTCAGATAAATGCTGTGCTAAAAATTCAGCTTTGAAATCACAGGATTAAATTAAAATGTTAAATATATTAGAATAGAAAGTTATTTTAAATAGTAAAATTATTTCAAAATTGTACTGTTTTACTGTACTTTGGATCAAATAAATATAGACTTGGTGAGCAGAAATTAAAAATCTTTCTGTTCAGAAACTTTTGACTGTAATTATATATATATATATATATATATATATATATATATATATATATATATATATATATATATATATAATTTATAAAAAACAATAAAAATTCATTAAAAGATAATATTTTAAACAAAATATTCTGTGAAGTGTTTTCAAGGTGTAAAGAAAATATTTTTGTCATTAAGTTTATTGAAAATGTTTTAAATGTTGTTTCTTGTCATTTCTTTTTAAAAAATGTTTTTTAATATGAACACAAATTATTGATATCCTTATTTTCCACTGATTGTTCCACTATTGTTTTGCCTATTTTCACAAAAATTCCAACACATTGTCCTTCAGAAACACTATAGACAGAACTTTACACTTAAAATGCAATATAAGGTTTAAGTGGTTTCTATTTCCCATCTCTGACAGAATGCTGTCCAAAGGCTGTCAGATGTTACTGTTCTCTGCCACCTTTGAGGACTCTGTGTGGAAGTTTGCAGAGCGGGTCGTGCCAGACCCCAACATCATCAAGCTTAAACGAGAAGAGGAGACCCTGGACACTATCAAGCAGTACTATGTGCTCTGCAACAGCAAGGAGGACAAGTTCAATGCACTTTGTAACATCTACGGAGCCATCACTATTGCACAAGCTATGATCTTTTGTCATGTGAGTCTGTTTGCCTCTGGTTGATATATCAGCATGTTCGCCGCTCTTTCACTTAGTCACCTCATGTTGTCGTCTTTTCTCAGACCCGGAAAACAGCCAACTGGCTCGCTGGCCAGCTGTCTAAAGAGGGCCACCAGGTGGCGCTGCTCAGTGGGGAAATGGTAGTGGAGCAGAGAGCTGCAGTAATTGAACGGTTCAAAGACGGAAAGGAGAAAGTTCTCATCACTACTAATGTCTGCGCAAGAGGCAAGTGCATTATTACATCTAATGAGATGCAAAGCTGTCTTTTACAGCCTTGAGAGAATATAGAGTTGCTATTTATTTAGTCTTTACTCATCTGTGTGTAATCTTCAATATCCATCTACAGGTATTGATGTTGAACAAGTGTCAGTGGTGATCAACTTTGACCTTCCGCTGGACAAAGACGGTAATCCAGACAACGAAACGTACCTCCACCGGATCGGCAGGACTGGCCGTTTCGGTAAGAGAGGACTTGCTGTCAACATGGTGGACAGTCAGCGCAGCATGGAGATTCTCAAGACATATGAGAGGCATTTTAGTAAGTGTTTATCTTTTAAAGTAATAGTTCACCCAATATTAATCTGATTTTTTTTTTAATGAATTATAACAATAAATGATAAAATTACATACAATTATTTTTTAATTATCATAATAAAATTATTATTATGTTTTTGATTTATTAGTTTATCCATGTTTATGCTTTTCACTGGAGTCGACTGGTACTCAGTATCTGTATGAAAATTTATATATTTATTTATTCTGAATTTGAGATTTATTCTATAAATCTATAAATTTATATTCTATAAATATATTCTATAAATTTTTTTATTCTAAAAAAGATTTTATTTAATCATTTTTATTTATTTTTTATATGAATATTAATGTATATACATATATATATATATATATATATATATATATATATATTAGTGGTGTCAAAATTAGCGCGTTAACGCAGGAGATTAATTTTTTCATTTTAACGCGTTAAAAATAATTAACGCATGGGCGGGGCCACCCCACTCACAACTGCTTATGAAATGCTTTTATTTAAATGCGCAGAGCGTCTTTACGAACGCATCAAACCGGAGACTTTTCAGATGCGCGCTCCAACTTTACTTCAGCACCAGACGCGAGTCAAACGACCGCGGAAGCGGTACCGGTGACGGGGAGCTTAAGTAAAACGTTAGTGAACTGCGGTCAGATGAGATGCTGTCAGGCCATATGTCGGTAAAAACGAATTGAATTGTCCTGTCAGCCTATATACTCTGCTTGTAGCGTGCGCTCTTGAAGTTCACGCGCAAATGTGCCGACGCGCGCTGTATTAGGCTATATTAAACCCAAATGAAACTGCGAGCATGCAAAGTCGTAGTTATATCGTCAGGTAAAACATGAATTCACAAAAAAAAAAAAAATTATTTATAGGTCAAAGCAGTGTCAGATCAAGTTCAGCAGTGACAACCTTTAACAGCAGCCAAAATATCCTTATAACCAGTTGCTGTGATGTCTGTTAATTAAGGAACAAAATTAAAAAGAGGAAATTAATAACTAAGTTTTATCTTTATATAATTTAGAATTTGATATAATTTAGGCTATATTTTCTTGCTGAAGGGCACAGGTAGCTACTATATATATATGACATTTATTATAATGGGTTTGTGTGAAGATTGTTTCAAGTTCACTTAAATTATTATTATTAGTTATTTTTTTAAAGTCTAATAAATGTTAAAGTGATAGCTCTTAATGATACTGTAATGTTGAATGATTATTTATATATATATATATATATATATATATATATATAATATAAAAATTTTTTCAATGGTTAAGTATTAGGGGGGGGAAATCAATCAGTGATATTTGCCTTCAGTCCTAAAACAAGATGGCGTTAAACAAATATTAAAAATATATGTTCTTTATGTTGTTTCTACATTAATTTGAAGCATTAAAGTGAAATTATTGCAATATAAAAGTATAATTAAAAACTTTAATGTCAGGTAGAATTAATCACGATTAATTTCAGGTAAAATGTGCGATTAATTAGTTAATTTTTTTTAATCGGTTGACACCACTAAAATATATATATATATATATATATATATACAAAAATAATGATATATATATATAATCGTATATAGTTTTTTAATTATATTTTACACATTTTTATATAGAATTTTATAATTATTTTATAAATGTGTTTAATTTTTATGTTAATTTTTAATGCTAATGTATATAAGTTACAAAAAATATAAAATGTATATTACAAAAATAATTATATATAATTTTAATTAGATATTTTATATCATTGTATTTTATATATACTTGTTATATAAATGTTTGTTTTAATAAATAATGTTTATAAATTACTATATATATATATATATATATATATATATATATAAGAATTGTGTTTTTAATAAATATTCATGTATATAAATTAAAGTGTGTGTGTGTATATATATATATATATATATATATATATATATATATATATATATATATATATATATATATATATATATAGTGTAATTTTATAATTAAATATCTTATACAATTATATTTTATATAAATTTATAATTGTATTTATTAATGAATATTAACGTATATAAACTACAAAATTAATTTAATAATTAGATTTTAGATATAATTCTATAAATGATTTTAATATATTTTATTAATTATTTTAAAGGGATTTATTAATTTACATAAATTACAAAAAAAATCGTATTATTTATATTCTAATTATTTTAATTATTTACTAATTTCTTTTACCTAACAGATAAAAAAATTGGAAGGCTGGACACAGATGATCTCGACGAAATTGAAAAGATCGCCAACTGAAGTGACGAAGAGCAAAATGCACTCCACATTATTTCCTAAAAATCGGTTCTGCTGTTACCTCATCAGATTTGATGCTTAAATAATTTGCATTACAAAGTACACAGATGTTTACGTAAATTATCAGCTTTAACTCAAGCTTAACGCCAAATAGTTTTGATTCTAAGCTTGTAGCTCTTACTAAATCAGTTTGCATTTGACAGAGTGCGTTTTGATTTTGAAGTGAATTGCAGTACTAATTCCTACATTTAATCTTGTTTACAGGAGTTTTACATAGGCGTTAATTCTTCTCTACTTGACAAGTGAAGCATATCTTGCATAGTGTTGTACTGTGACTACTTTTTGGTCTTACATGTGAATAGAATCATAACAGACTTAAGTATTTATTCCATCACAGTATAAGAAAATAAAAGTCAGTAAGAGTATCTCTGGTAAATATGATTTACCAATATTATAATAAGGCGCACAAATGACAAACTCACAACCCTAACATTCCTTAAGCACTTTAGAATCATTTTATAATCAGAATTATTGTGAAAATCACAATACAGTATTATTTTGATATATAGCAATGCCACTCTACTTGAACTGTAAAAAGCATTTAAGCTTTTTGAAAAGTTTGTTCTGTTCTGTTCAGAAAGACCAAATGTTAAGGAGTTTTAGTTGAACTGTGAATTTTGAACATTTGCTTGCACATTCTTTTCCGTTGCAGGAAATGCAGCACTTTTACAAAATATATAGAGCTACTGAAGAGTGATATTGTTGGATAGTAGCTATATTGTTAGAAATAGCTTTTCAGCTGTTGTTTGTGAAAAGCAAAATTATTTTAGTTTACATTTTTGCTGGTTAAATGAATGCACCTTGTTTGACGGAAACCCATTTGCGATTGCATTTAGCTGCAGCATTTCAGTTTCTTTTTTTGTACATTTGCTGCATTTAGGGTTTTATAGTTGTTTCCGATATATTCTTATAATAATAAAACTACCATTTGGCTCATTTGTTTGGTGTTGTCAATCATTTTTAATTATATATAAGCATTAAATGGACAAATTATATTGGACAAAAAAATTAACCCGCTGTTCATTGAGAAATGTGAATCATAATTTCAGACAGCAAATCTAAATAATCTTTGCCTTTGTATAATATGAGGGTCCGTAAATAGTTGAACTACAGTAGTGTTTCAGGTTAAATCCATGTTGCTGTCATCTTCGGAAATGCATAAAACCGATTTGTTAATGATGCCACACTGAGCCAAGGTCATTGTAAGAATTGTAAAAGTCCTGCGTGGCACATCCATGGTCTCAATTATACAATTTTCAAACCTCTCTCCAAATTCAGCCTCTGCGGCCAATAGCACCGCCTGGAGTTGGTCTGTTGGCCGGAAATGGCACTTGAACCTCTGACCGCATGGAGTTTTGATAGCTAGCAGCAGGTCTGGTTCCTCTGGAGGAGTTAGAGCCGTCTCACTTCCTGACGTAACATCCAGTCGGGTCTTTGTGTGGACACGTGAAGTGTGCTGACATATTCTACGGCTGCTGTCACCTTGACCGAATGTCCGATCTGGACCTGTTCTTTTCTCAATGGAAGGGAGAACCCTGTATTTGTTGAGTGAGACGGACTCATCCGGGGGCCTGTCGAAGATTTCAGTCAGTATCTCTGTAGTAGGTTGACTGCAGCGTCTCAGAATGGCTCGGGATCGAAGGCACTGGTTCAATCTGTCGTTTGCCTTGGCGGCTGGAGGTTGGGGTGAAAGAGATGAGGACTGGGAAGGTGAATCCACACTGGAAGTGGGAGCCATCATGGGTCTGCTGCGTCCCTTAGATGACTTGGGCCTGGTCACATGCATCCTTCCTCCAGAAAACATTGAATTCTGATCAGATAGATAGATATATGGACGGATAGATGACAGAAGGATCGATAGACAGACGGATGGATAGACGACTGATAGATAGACGGACAGATAGATGGCAGAAGGATCGATAGACAGATAGATGGATAGACAGACAATAGATGGATAGACAGATAGATGGATGAATAGATAGATAGATGACAGATGGACAGATAGATGACACAAGGATCGATAGACAAATAGACAACAGACTGATGGATAGATGACAGACTGACAGACAGACGGATAGATAGACGGACAGATAGATGGCAGAAGGATCGATAGACACAGATAGATAGACAACAGACGAATGGATAGATAGATGGCAGACGGACGGATAGGGTAGATAGCCGGCAGACATGGACGGATAGATGACAGATGGATGGATGACAGATAGATAGAGGGAAGGATATGGACGGATGGATAGAGGGCAGAAGGACCGATAGATAGACAAATAGACGGATGGATAGATAGATGAGACAGACAGATAGATAGATAGACAGAAGGATAGATAGACGGATAGACAGATGGATCGACAGACAACAAATGGACGGATAGATGATAAATGGACGGATAGATGAGACGGATGGATAGATGACAGACAGACGGATAGATAGATGACAGATAGATAGAAAATAGATAGGTAGACGGACAGATTGACAGACGACAAACAGACAGACAGATACATGGATAGATGGACGGATAGACAGATGAATAGACAATAAACAGATGGATAGACGATAGACAGATGGATATATAAATAGATGACAGACAGACAATAGATAGATAGGTAGACGGACGGATAGATAGACGGATCGACAGACAACAAACGGATAGATAGAAGACAGACAGACGGATAGATAACGTTAAATAGATGGCAGGCAGGCAGGCAGACAGACAGACAGACAGACAGACAGACAGACAGATAGATAGATAGATAGATAGATAGATAGATAGATAGATAGATAGATAGATAGATAGATGAAGAACGGATGGATAGACAGACAGACAGATAAATAGATTACCAAATCTTAAATTACCAAATAAATATAACCGTATGCGTTACAAATGTTGTTAACTTCAAATGTACGGTTCTATTTATAGGTTAAAGTTGATAAAATATTCAGTAAATAGTCATAATACAGAGTAATGTCAAATGTGTCGTACCTTTTATGTTATTTTGCTTCTTTCAGTCGTTGTTGAAGAGATAAAGTAAACAGGCATTTTCACTACGGTCCATAGTTTTGCCGACGCGCTGGCGTCTCCGTGGCAACGCTTCCAAAGCGGAAGTGCTGTAATGAGCGTCATAAACGAACCTCTGCGATTTTATAAACCATGATACCGAATTAAATGTACATCATATTGTTATGTAATGTGGGTCAAACTACTAAACAATTCTTACAATTTCTTGTTTCTTGATGTGGCCCTTACGAAAATGTACCATGGTTTTATTATAGTAATAATAAATGTCGTATTTATTACCATTTGTATACCCACAGTTTTACTGTAAATACCATGGTTAAACTATAGTTTAGCAAAACTATGCTTAATTTGTGGTTACCATGGTTTAACTTTTTCTTGTCTGTGGGACAATGTTATGAAATAATTCATTTATTCGTTTGTTTTCCTTTTTTATAATCACGGTCAAAATAAATGTAATTGAATTCATGTAGGACATTTACTATTATGAGATATTTACATTACCTAAACACCTTAAAGCAATTTAAGGCCCAAACAAGTCACTCTGGATGAAGCATGTAGTAATTAAGAATAATAACCAACAAATACACACTAACTAGTGTTGTATTTCTTGCTAAGAAGTGTAGTGTTTGTCAAACTGTAAATAAAATAGCAAATATTAAAAGAATGTTATCATCCCCAGACAAAGCTTGAAAATCAATGTTCATTTATAATATAATATACAATGAATGAGGGTAACCATAACAGAGACTTCTCAGAACATTATATTTAATTATTGCATTACATATTGTTCATTTATACACTGACAACAACATTTCCCCTTTTGTAGTTTCCCCCAAATGTATGACGCACATTCAACACAAATTCAAGTAAAATATTTCCAATAAAATAATTAACACTCAAGGGGGAAATGACCTATATATTCAAATATACAGCATGTCAAACTTCAATTCTAATTTAAATATATATCATACACATCCTGTGCCTTTAAATGGCTTTATACTGTTCCCTAAGCTCAAATATATTAAAGCACACCAAGCATTTACTTGGTGTTGTGTAGTTTATAGCTTAAATGAGCAGAACCCTGCTTAAAATGTGCGTTAAATCTGCATATTGCATGTCCCTTCATTTTCATAATAGGCAGACAGTCAAATAAGTTGATGTTTGTAGTAAATAAGTGAGTATGCGCCACAATGACTATGTATTAAGTAGTGTAAAGAGTGAAATATACATCAGTCCTCCCTTTATGGTAACTCCAGGAGGTTGTTCTTGGCGTACAAGTCTTCTGTGATCTGGTACACTTCAGCAATGAGAGGCAAAGACTCTCCTAACAGAGCAACCACCTGTGCATGATCGCCCGCGTTCAACACCTCAAAGAATGTGTCACGCCCCGGAAGGGCACAGAACGCCACGCCGACAGCTTTCCGGATGAGCCACGGGTGGTGCTGAGCCAGAGACTCGTTATAGGCGTCAGAACACATGACGGAGGTCTTGCTGTCCTCGGTGCTGGTTCGCAGTCTCTCCAGGAACAGCTCCAGCCAATGCAGAGCCCGATGGAGCCTCAGAAGAGTGCGGCAGCCGGATTCGGGATGGCTGCCTCTTTTGGTGAGGTCCACCAGGTCGTTTTCCAGCTCGTACTTCACCATGGACTGGATGGTGACATAATGAGATCCGCTTTCACCTGAAAGGAAGTTCTCAAGGATCTGGATTTTGCTGACCACATCCTTGGAGATGAAGGAAAACACATTGCCCAAACTATTCATAAAGCTGATAGGAAAAAAAGAGGGAGTTGGATTATTACATGTATTAAAATTGCTTGTCTTTATATTCTTTTGATAATTTTACAGATACACTACCACTCAAAAGATTTTTAATTTTTTTTTTAAAGAAGTCTCTTCTGCTCACCAAGCCTGCATTTATTTGAGTACAGCAACATTTTGAAATATTTTTACTATTTTAAATAACTGCCTTCTATTTGAATATATTTTAAAATGTAATTTATTCCTGAATTTTTAGCATCATTACTCCACTCACACAATCCTTTAGAAATAATTCTAATATTCTGATTTGCTGCTCAAAAACATTTATTATTATTATTATGATGTTGAAAACAGCTGAGTAGAATTCTTTTCAGGTTTCTTTGATAGATAGAAAGTTTAGAGGAACAGCATTTTATCTGAAATAGAAGTCTTTTGTAACATTATAAATGTCTTTATCATCACTTTTGATCAAAGCATTTCTTTCTCAAAAAAAAAAAATAAAAATCTTGAACAGCAAATCAGCATATTAGAATGATTTCTGAAGGATTGTGTGGAAATTCAGCTTTGGTCACAGGAATCAATTATTATTTTAAAATATATTCAAATAGAAAGCAGTTATTTTAAATATAAAATATTTCACAATTTTACTGTTTTTGCTGTACTTTGGATCAAATAAATGCAGGCTTGGTGAGCAGAGGTGACTTCTTTAAAAACATTAAAAATTACTGTTCAAAAACTTTTGACTAGTAATGTATTTAAATCACAAAATTAAAAATTACTATTTTACAAATTGTTTTTAAATATTCCAAGACTTTAATGTAAAACTGTAATAAAACATATACTCACGTCACCAGCTCTTGCCATCCTGCTATATAATATTTAACGTAAACCTCCTTATTTTCATTCAGACTTGATCTGAATGTTTCCAACACCTTCTGAAGACGGAATGTATCTGCTGACATGTCTGTTCTTTCTAATTTAACTAACACCAAATAATACTTGTAGACAAATTCTTACAACAAAATCGACAAGGCAGTAAAAATCCTACAATATATTAATTCTTAATAAAAAAAAAAAAAATGCGTTCTTCGTACTGTAAATGCTTTGCTTTCCTCTTGATCCTCTCTTCCGGGATTTTCCGGCGTTCTTTAAGTAACGTAAGCGACATTAGACCAATCAAATCATGTTTTTCATGTCACATGACAAGACGTTTCATGTGATAGGACTTTGGTCTTGGCCCTCAGCGAGTGTTTGGTAAAATTTAACCAATTGGATTAAAGATGACGCATCACGCACCGGCGTCACATCAGTCTACAGGAGGGGGCGCTGGGGGGCTCAGAAAGTCTTTTTTTATTAAGCCGCTTTCAAATATCTGAAGGCTGTTTGCCTTTTTAGATACATTTATACTACACATCACACATTTGTATCATTTTAATGTAAATATACCCTTGAAATCTAAATTTAAACAATTTTAAAAATCACAAATGAGTATGACTGGTTCAACCTGAACCAGCGCTGTGAAAAGTAACAGTTACCACGTGACATGGCCGTTTTTGCCCGCTTCAGTAGTGGCCTTAATTGGGATTTTCATCCAAATAATAATTATAAACGGCTTTGATACACATAATAGTGAAAACAAACTGTGACGAATTAAAATAATAAATTTGTTATTTAGAAATTATATACTAAGCCACGCCCACATCGAGACGCTACACTCTTGTTCTATGGCTGTTGCGTTATGGTTGCGGCGTGTATTTGTTTAGCTTCGGTGCTAATCTGTTTCTGAATGATCTAACGTTACTATTTGAACACTTTCAAAGTCTTTACAGTTGGTTTACGTCCCTGGATAGTGTGCAAGCTGACTGACATGCACACATCAACTGTTCATATCCGGCTAATCTAACGTTACAGTTAGATTTTGACCATCAGTTTGTTTTAAACATAAAACGTTCATTTCTGAGCTTTTCAAAGCTGTCAGGATGCCAGATATCAAAGTTACGCCTTTAGGTAAGAATTAAGTTCATGTTTATATGCTACATTTTTTAAAAACGTTCATAAATGAGCCATTATCAAACATATGATGTTCAACAAATCTGATATTGTGCAGGAATCAACGATGTTAGTCTTTGAGTTCAACCTTTCTTGTTATTATTTATTTATGTATGTATATATGTGTGTCATATCTCCTTATAGTGTATTTGTGTAATAATATTATTTTTTAGACTCGTATAAAGTAAATATTTTATGTAAATAATATAATATACATTGCCAGTCAAAAGTTTTTGAACAAAGTCTCTTCTGCTCACCAAGACTGCATTTATTTTATCCAAAGTACAGCAAAAGCAGTAAAGTTTGACAATTTTTTACTATTAAAATAAAGTATGAATATAGTTTAAAATGCAATTAATTCCTGTGATTTCAAAGCAATTTTTAGCGTCATTACTCCAGTCACATGATCCTTCAGAAATCATTAGAATACTCTGATTTGCTGCTCAAATATGTATTATTATTATTATTATTATTATTATGTAATAGGCAGCTGCGTATAATTTTTTTTCAGGTTTCTTTTGAAAGTTCTTCAAAATTCAGAAGAACAGCATTTATCTGAAATAGAAATCTCTTGTAACACATTATGTCTTAACCACTTTTTGCTTTTAATGTTACAAAAGCTTGTTATTTCAGATAAATGCTGATCTTTGGACCCTTCTAAAAAAATGTATTGATCATTTAATTAAAAAATCTTGAAAAGCAAATCAGCATATTAGAATGATTTCTGAAGATCATGTGACACTGAAGACTGGAGTAATCACATTAACAAATGACATTTTAAAATATATACTTAATAGAAAGCAGTTACTTTAAGTAGTAAAAACTTTTGACTGGTAGTGTAAGTTTATATAATTTTGATTCTGAATGATTGTATCTTTCAGGGGCTGGTCAGGATGTTGGCCGCAGCTGTATTTTGGTCTCCATCGGAGGCAAAAACATTATGCTTGACTGTGGGATGCACATGGGCTATAACGACGATGTGCGTTGCAAGTTATTGCTATGTTCACTTATGTGTATTTTTTGTATAATTCTGTAGTTGACAAGATTAGTACTATGCCCTTAACTTTCTGTGTTTGTTTTCAGAGACGTTTCCCAGATTTTAGTTACATTACACAAAACGGTCGCCTCACTGAGTTCCTGGACTGTGTTATTATAAGGTTAGTTTATATCTGATGTTTTATGTGACTGTTGTGTGAGTTTTCCATTGTGATTTTTTTTTTTCTCCTTTATGTTTCAGCCATTTCCATCTGGATCACTGCGGAGCTCTTCCTTACATGAGCGAGATGGTGGGTTACGACGGGCCCATCTACATGACCCACCCCACCAAAGCCATCTGCCCCATCCTGCTGGAGGACTTCAGAAAGATCACAGTAGACAAAAAGGGAGAGACCAACTTCTTCACTTCACAGATGATCAAAGACTGCATGAAGAAAGTTGTGCCACTCAATCTCCATCAAACAATTCAGGTGAAGTTCATTGTCTGTGAATTTACAATCATTGAAATTAATTAATTTTATTTATTGTTATCCGTAAAAAAATAAATTTTAGTAAATGTTATTAATTTAAGTAATTTAATCATGAAGTTATTACTGATGTTTAAGAATTTTATTGAAGCATCAAATTAATTTTTTTTAATTTATTAATTTATATTCAAACTAAATATATATGCATTTTAAATCTTATTTCTTCAAATCAAGTAATTGATATACTATTCATTCATACTATTCATTTTTTTTCTTGTTAAATAATAATATAATATAATAATATAATTTTAAATTATGCATGTAGAAACCTTGTAGTATTAAATCCTTGATTTCTTTATTGTGATAAAATAATTACATTTTAAATAAAATCATAAACTTTAAAAAAAAAATATATATATATATATATATATATATATATATATATAATATAAACTTAAATATATTATTATTATTATTTATTTATTTTTTTTATGTAGAATATTTCTAAATATTTTTAACTTTCACCCATCCCCTCAGTGGAACACCTAAGTTTTACATATTACAAAAAAACTAATCTAACCATGACAAACTATATATCGTTGAAAAGGTCTAAGACTCCTAAATAGATATTTTACCACTCTTTCGTGAAAAGTAATAGATTAATTTATGACAAAAGTGCACCTCAAAAATCTACATCATAACCTTAGTCACAAAAAGACTTTTTTGGTTGCCTGTTTTTCTATGACGCTTTAAAAATAATAAGAAATTATATATCATTTGAAAACTTAAAATCTCAAAATTCATCCTTTCAAAACCATTGTAAAATCAGACATTGCATTACAATGAAAAATGTACATCAAATTTACAAAATATTTTCGTTCATGATTTTTAAAAAAATAAGTCTGGATGGTGCATTTTCACGTCTATGTTCAGCAATTGGAGTGACAGTTAAAGGGTTAGACTAAAATATTGTTTAACCTGTTATTTTTTAAAATTAGTTATTCATTTATTATTATTTTTTGACATCTTTATCTGACTTTATTTATTTATTTATTTATTTAGGTAGATGAGGAGCTTGAGATCAAAGCGTACTATGCAGGTCATGTGCTGGGAGCCGCCATGTTTCAAATCAAAGTCGGCCTGGAGTCAGTTGTCTACACAGTGAGTCTCACATTGCTTATTACATGCTCTAATTTTATGATTTTCCAGTTGTTGACATCATTTGCAAATTATATCGAAATCTATTTGTATAGGGTGATTACAACATGACACCAGACAGACATTTAGGGTGAGTAAAATCTATTTTTGTCACATATTTTATGTACATTTGTGATCCTGGACAACAAAACCAGTCTTAAATAGAATGGGTATATTTGTAGCAATAGCCAACAATACACTGTATGGGTCAAAATGATCGATTTTTATGCCAAAAATCATTAGGATATTAAGTAAAGATCATGCTCCATGAAGATATTTTGTACATTTCCTACCATAAATATATCAAAATGTAATTTTTGTTTAGTAATATGCATAGCTAACAACTTCATTTGAACAACTTTAAAGGCAATTTTCTCAATATTTCGATCAGATCAGATTCCAGATTTTCAAACAGTTATATCCTAACAAACCATACATCAATGAAAAGCTTTCAGAAAACTAACCATTATGGCTGGTTTTGTGGTCCAGGGTCACATTTCAGGTTTCATGTTCCAGTTTAGGTTAATTTGAGTCCGGTTTTAATTCTCTGACTTTATTTACACAGGGCTGCTTGGATTGACAAATGCCGGCCAGATATTCTGATATCAGAGTCCACGTATGCCACCACGATCAGAGACTCCAAACGCTGCAGGGAAAGAGATTTCCTCAAGAAGGTTCATGAAACTGTGGAAAGAGGAGGCAAGGTAATTTAGGTGTATTAGTATATAGAATTTAGCTTGTGTTTGTCAACTCCCCCAGTCAGATTTTAAAGCCGTAACTATTCATCAACTATCCATCAAGGTGTAACTGTTCTTCTTGGTGTCTCTATTTTAGGTCCTGATTCCAGTGTTTGCTCTGGGAAGAGCCCAGGAGCTCTGTATTCTGTTGGAAACATTCTGGTGAGTTTGTGCAATTGTTTGCTGACCTAGGATTGCTGCTTTTCATCTTTTTGAATAAGTTTAATGTTGCAAATCCTTTTACAACACTATGTTAGTACGGAATTGTGTGTAATTGTTGGCTGTTTGTTTTATTAGGGAGAGAATGAATCTGAAAGCCCCCATTTACTTCTCCACTGGACTGACAGAGAAAGCCAATCACTACTACAAGCTTTTTATCACCTGGACCAATCAGAAGATCCGCAAGACCTTTGTACAAAGAAACATGTTTGAGTTCAAGCACATTAAAGCCTTTGATCGCTCATATGCTGATAACCCTGGACCAATGGTAAGACCACTTTGAAGAAATACTCTGCAAGTCTACAAAGAGATATTCATGCTTTATTATTATTACTATTAAAAATTGTAGAAATTGTATATTATATACACTTTATTGTCAAAAGTAAAAGTATTCATTACCCTTCTAATGAAGATGTTTGACTACTTTAGTAATTTCCATGAGTACGAATCTTAATGTTTAAGCATATAATGATATTCTAGGGAATTGTGTAATTTTATAGCAAAAGTTTGGAGACGACACTTTTTTATTCTATAACATGACAATGCCCCTGTGTGTAAGGCACGGTTCAAAGAGAAATGGTTGATTCAGTCAGTGTGGAAGAACTTGGCTGGTCTGTAGTCCTAATCCCAGTTGAACACCACTGGTGTGACTTTAAATGTAGACCTTGAGCCAAAAACTCAGACCAAACACCAATGACTTGTGCATATGGGTACAGTCATTTTAGACACTTACAAAACTGAAGCAACAAAGATGGAAATACAGTTTTTGAATACATGAATTATGCTTCCATCTTTCTTGCTACAGTTTTGGAAGTGCCTTTTTCTGTTGTAAAATTTTTTTTACAATATTTTTGTCCTTATAGTGTATGTAAGTCATTGATGTTTGGTGATGAGTTTTTGGCTCAAGGTCTGCATTTAAAGTCACACCAGATTAGGATTAGGACTTGTCTTTATGCAGACCAGTCAAATTCTTCCACACTGACTGATTCAAACATTTCTCTATGAACCTTGCCTTATACACAGAGGCATTGTCATGTTAGAATAAAAAAGTACTCATAGAAATTACTAAAGTAGTAAAACCTGTTTATTAAAAGGGGGTGTTCCAATACTTTTGGAAAAATAGTGTACTTTGATAATTGAAATACTATGCATGGATATTTTTTTTTAATTGCAAAATTCTTGTTTTTATTTTATTTGTTTGTTTATGCATGATGATGATTAAATAATACATGCTGAAGTCGTTTAGAATATAGAATAAACATGGCAGTTTAAAATCTTTCTTTAAATCCTATTTTTCCTTATTTTAATAAATGTAAATTGCATTTGATTAAAATGTGAATATTTTTTTTACTAATAGGATGTTATAACTATCATAGAATCAATAGTCAATCTTTTTGATGATCAGAATCATCAATCACCAGAAAAGCTTTGAGATTTGGTTTGACTTTCGATTCCCAAAGCCTCAAAATCAAATAATTATTTTTTGCAAATGACTCCAACTATTAGTTAGAACTAATGGATGTTTGTAGCCGTTTCTGCTGTTAACAGCATTCAAAAACAATTGATGGATTGTAGAGAAGTGGAACAAATGAGTGCATTATATTATGTAAAAGCAGAGACTTTGATATCTGTTCCATCAGGTTGTGTTTGCCACCCCTGGAATGTTGCATGCTGGCCAGTCTTTACAGATATTCAAGAAATGGGCAGGCAATGAAAAGAACATGGTAAGACAATTTATGAAACAGCAGATTATGTTCCTAAAACTTACATTCAAAGCCCATTCCTGCTCATAGATGTTAATCAAAGTTAAAAGTTTAACATTTATTTTTTAGGTGATCATGCCAGGGTACTGTGTGCAAGGCACTGTGGGACACAAGATCTTGAATGGACAGAAAAAACTGGAGATGGAGGGAAGAGCAACGGTAATTATTGGCACTACAAACACTGATTTTAACTGAGCTTCACTAGGTGGCATCAGAGAACTTTGTAGTTTATATTGTCCACACTTTCCTGTCATTTTCATTGTGGTCAAAAGTCATTTTTACCTAAAATGTAAAAATGTCAAACATTTAGAATTCACGTCTGAATTTGTATCATACAATAATAGTAAACATTATAAATAAATAATTTTTGTATTAATTTAATTACATTTGATTAATTATGTTAAAAAATATTTAAAATATTTAAAATATAAAAAAAAATTATGTTAAAAATATTTATTGTATTTTACCAAAAATACAATAAATACAGTAATGTTGTGAAATATTATTGCAATTTTAAAAGAATTTCTATTTTAATAATAATTGAAAATCACATTATCAGAATAATTTCTGAAGGATCATGTGGCACTAAATGCATCACAGGAATAAATTACATTTTAAAATATATTCACATAGAAAAAGTTATTTAAAATTATAGTAATATTTCTCATAGTTATTCCACACTTGACCTGTAGTGCACTGTATGTGGTGTGTGTGTTTAGTTGGACGTGAAGCTACAGGTGGAGTACATGTCCTTCAGCGCTCACGCCGATGCCAAAGGCATCATGCAGTTGATCCGCATGGCAGAACCAAGAAACATGCTGCTGGTGCATGGAGAGGCCAAGAAAATGGAGTTCCTCAAAGACAAGATCGAACAGGAGTTCAGTAAGTCTACAACTTCTCTAAATACTTTGGAAACTGCTTTTCATTAATTTGCAGTTCTGTGATTTATTCTTGGGAACCTTAGCAGGTAAAAGATACTATACAAAACTGAATATTATCACTATAATAGTGTAGTTTTCAGTGTTGTTGAGTGGATATTCTCTCTGTGCTGATGTTTTACCCCATGCAGGTATCAGCTGCTATATGCCAGCCAACGGAGAAACGACGACTGTGGTGACAAACCCCAGCGTACCTGTGGACATCTCGCTCAACCTGCTGAAGAGAGAGATGGCTCTCGGAGGTGTTTATTGACACGTACACCACTGACAGCTTTATTTGACCTGTTTATAGAAATGCCATCATGACATTTTGTCATGTGGTTATGTGGGTCTTGCCGTGCTTTTTATCTTAAAGTTTGAGTTTATACACAGCTTTCTAGATCCCATAGAGACAGAGCGACACCCGTCATAATCTGAAAACCACACCCACCGGGGGAAAACAATCCAACGCTCCCCATTGACTTTGTATTGCGGGAAGCTGCCTCCGTGTCATTTCTGACTTATAACAAAAACAGAACAATGTCTAAAAGCTGTTATGGGACAAGGTGTACGGTAAACAAGCTAAAAAACACAAAGTTTGGACACACCCTCTCATTTAATGTTTTTTAAAGAAGTCTCTTATGCTCATCAAGGCTGCATTTATTTGATCAAAAATACTGAAAAAAACAGTAATATTGCAAAATGTTTTTACAATATAAAACAATGTTTTGTTTATTTTAATATACTTTACAATATAATTTATTCATGTGATGTAAAGCTGAATTTTCATCAGCTGTTACTCCAGTCCCAAGTGTCACGTGATCCTTCAGAAATCATTCTAATATGCGGATATATTATTACATTTATCAATGTTGGAAACAGTTGTGCTGCCAAATATTTTTTTGCAACCTGTGATTCTTTTTTCACGACTTTTTGATGAATAACAAGTTAAAAAGAACAGCATTTATTCAAAATATAAATCTTTTCTAACAATGTAAATCTGTGCTATCACTTTTTATTAATTTAACACATCCTTGGTGAATAAAAGTATTAATTTCTTTCAAAAAAAGAAAGAAAAAAAGTAGTGTATATTGTTAGAAAACCTTTCTATTTTGAATAAATGCTGTTATTTTTTTAACCTTTTATTGAACAAAAATTCCTGAAAAAAGTACCACAGGTTCCCAAAAAAATATTAAGCAGCGCAACTGTTTCCAGCACTGATAATAAATCAGCATATTAGAATGATTTTTGGAGGATCATGTGACACTGAAGACTGAAGTAATGATTCTGGAAATTCAACTTTAATTACAAATATAAAAAAATAAATAAAATAAAATGTTAATGTATATTAATATAGAAAAACACTGATTTACATCATAATAATATTTCACAATATTAATTTTTTTTCTGTATTTTCGATCAAGTGAAAACAGCTTTGAGAAGCATAAGAAACTAAATTTTATTGGTCTCTGTCAGTGCTCCTTTTCCTTATCTTCCATTTGTTGGAGAAATGATCCAACTGAATGGCCCATCATGAAATTTCCTGACATCTACAACTATTTGTGTCCGTAAACGCTCATTTTTTTGGGGGTCGACAGCTTATAAAAACGTAGTTTTTTTTTTTTTTTTTTAGCTTGTTTACTGTACACCTTGTCACATAGCAGCTTTTAGACATTGTTCTGTTTTTGTTATAAGTCAGAAATGACAAGCAGCTTCTCACAATACAAAGTCAACTGCATGGTTTCCCCCCCCAGTGTGCGTGTGGCCTAAATGCGCTCTGTCTCTATTGACTTAAAGGGATAGTTCACTTTGAAATTAATTTTTGATATGTTTTAGCTTACCCCAAGGGCATCCGAGATGTAGGTGTCTTTGTTTCCGCAGTAGTTTCAATTTTGATATTTTTAGGTCCAACTGTTCTTGTCTGTCAGTCATATAATGCATGCCTATGGTCACCTCATCAAAGAAAATGCACAGATTCAAATTAAACAGTCCAAATTAAACAATTCCACATCGTAAGTAAACATTGATGGCCTAAGACACGAAACGAGCGGTTTGTGTGAGAAAAAGAACGGTATTTATATAGTTTTTTACCTCTTGTAAACAACTATGTCCAGGTTGAAGTGCACGAGCACCATTTTTGTTAGCCGTTTTACCTACAATCTCTATTCTGTGGAAACAATCTCTATTCTGTGGACGCTCGTGCGTCCTGGTGTGTCTGGTGTGTCTCATCTCGGATGCCCTTGGGGTAAGCTAAAACATATCAAAAATTAATTTCAAAGTGAACTATCCCTTTAAAGAAAGGTCATAATCTTTGGCATGACCCTTCTTTTTTGTTAAAAACATTAAAAAGGTGGAAGTTACAGTGGAAGTGAATGGGGCCAGTCCAAAACATTAAATACTCAGTATTTATGCAGCCACATGTTGACTATTTTTAACTAAAATACCTACATTTCATTTATCAATCAACATTAACACACACAAAAAAAGTTGGAAATAACAGGATTTGTTATGAAACTTTCTCGCAGGTCCATTGCCTGATGCTAAAAGACCTCGCACCATGCATGGGACATTAATAATGAAGGACAATGTAAGTCAGCATGGCTCTTTAGGTTTGATTTAATCATTTATTTGACTGATTTAAGGTTAATCATTAATTCCATTTGTTTCTGAATATGTGTGTCTGTATAGAGTCTGCGGCTGGTTTCTCCAGAACAGGCTCTTAAAGAGCTGGGCCTCAGTGAACATCAGCTGCGCTTTACCTGCCGTGTTCAGCTCCACGATCCTCATAGCGACACAGACACACTCGGTCGCATCTACACACACCTCAAGAGGTCAGCAAACTATATAATACACATGCTTATCTATTGCTAATTTATTGCAGTTAATCATTCCCCCCTCACCTGCATGTAACAGGGTTAACTAAAACTATTAAAAACTTTTTGTTAATTGAAATAAAATAAAATATAAATATTGGATTTCATATGAATATTTGAGAATATTAGAAATAAGTTAAAATGATTAAGGCTGAAAAAATTACAACTGAATTTAATCTATAACGTAAACTGGAATGAGAATGAATTAAATCTAAATAGTAATAATTATTAAAAAAAGAAGAATTAATTAAGAAAAATGACAAAGCACAACACACTTACTAAAGATTACTAGATTACACTTAACTAAAATATAAAAATAAAAGCTAATTCAATATATGTATTAAAACTGTAATAGAAATAATAATTAAGTAAAAATGAAAACTGAACTTAAACTAAAACGTAAAGTGGAATGAGAATAAATTAAACCTAAATAGTAATAATTATAAAAAAAAAAAAAAAAAAAGAACAAAAGCACCCAGTTAATTAAAACTCAAAAAAAAAATTGGAAGAAAAAAAAAATACTGGGAATTTTTTATTTTTTTTTTAAACCTTTACTTTAATTCAAGATTGAAGGTCATGTTTTTCCAGGTCTGCAGCAGCGTGGGATGTGTTGCACCCTGATTTAACACATAGAGGTTAAGTGTGATATTTTAAGCAGTTTTTACTTCAGAGGACATTGTTGATCAGTCATTTGTGACAATAAAATGAAAGAACAAAGAGATTCATGGAAACGGGGGCCCAAAACACCACAGCAAAGTTGCTTTATTTAAGTCAGGGTAAACTTTAAAAAATGTAGACGGGGAAACACTGTGTGCATTCATCCGTCAGATTTTATGTTGACTGATTTGATAAACAAATTAAAAAGTCAGTTAAAAAGATTGTCAAATGTTTAGCTTTTTTAAAGAGAAGACTTTTCTTCTCACCAAGCCTGCATTAATTTGATCCAAAGTACAGTAAAAACGGTTAATTTTGAAATATTTTTACTATTTTAAATAACGTTTTCTATTTAAATATTTTTTAAAATGTCATTTATTACTGTGATTTCAAAGCTGAATTTTTAGCATCATTACTCCAGTCACATGATCCTTCAGAAATCATTCTAATATTCTGATTTGCTGCTCAAAAACATTATTATTCTTGTTATTATTATTATGTTGAAAACAGCCGAGTAGAATTTTTTCAGGTTTCTTTGATGAACAGAAAGTTCAGAAGAACAGCATTAATCTGAAGTAGAAATCTTTTGTAACATTATAAATGTCTTTCTCATCACTTTTGATCACTTTTAAGCATCCTTGCTAAATAAAACAAATATTTTAGACAATTTCTTCCACCCCCCAAAAACTTACACTGACTTCAAGCTTTTAAACAATAAATGTGTATAATGTTACAAAAGCTTTTTATTTCAGATATTTTCAGAATCCTGAAAAAAAGTACTCAACCGTTTTAAATATTGATAATTATAATAATAAATGTTAACAACAAATCAACTAGAGATAAATCAAGAATTATTTCTGAAGACTGGCGAAAACTGAAGAAAATTCATCTTCGATCACAGGAATGAATTACATTTTAAATTGTATTCAAATCGAAAACACTTATTTTAAATAGTAAAAATATTTCAACATTTTTAGATTTTAGATCAAATAAATGCAGGCTTGGTGAGCGGAAGAGACTTATTTAGTAAACATTAAAAAATTTACAGTTCAAAAACTTTTGACTGGTAGTGTAGTTTGAATCCAAATCACTTCAGACCGACTAGACTCCTTTAAATAAGTCATTTTTTCAGGAAAATGTGATTCAATTAATAATATTATTGAAACCAAATAAATTTGAATATTTTATTTTGTTAACAGCTAAAAAAGCTATCCGCTCAATAAACGGTTCAGTACAGTTTTGGCTTCTAAATGTTTCTTTAGTCATTTATACATCACATAGGTGAGTCATTTTACCCAAATTTCGCCCCTTAGAGAACAACATTTTCGCCTCTCAAGCCACAGTGTTAAATGCCAGCCCATATGGGCGAATATGAGGTATGAGGTTCTGTATGTGGTTCATGCTTTCTTAAAGGTTTCATTAGACGTCAAGTATGTTTTTCGTTCGCTCTTACAGTGTATTGAAAAGTTACAGCATCCAGCACGTCCCAGATGGCACAGTCATCGTGGAATCCATCGTTATTAAAGTCACGTCCTCTGCCGAGGAGCCCAACCTCAAAGTCATTCTGCTCTCATGGAGCTATCAGGTGAACTAAATCTCCACTGATTTACTTTTAGAATTTAACGTGGATTTTATTGTGCGAACTGTTTTTAAACAGCTTAAGCGTTTTCATTTCTATTTTGAGTTTGCGTATGTGGAAAACTGCAGTTGTTTTTTGCCTCGTGGTCACATAGTTGGTCTAGTAGTGGAATTTACAGCTTCTCACAGCCCACAAGGGAAAATCTGTGTGTTTATGTTTCCAAACAAACACTGGTACCATCAACTGCCTGACAAAACAAACATTTTTCAGTAAAATCGCATTCTTCAGTATGTGTCAGTGCGGCACGTTTGGACTGCAATTGAAACAAATGTGTGAGAGAAAGTGAATTTGTGGTATCACATTCTCGCGTGGTTCGCTTTACCTTTGTCCAATATTGCATCTTAGACAAACACATCTGACCGCACTAAAATACACTCAGTGGTTTCAGAGCTTGTATTTATTTAGACCCTTTTTTTAATTAGTTTAATTTTAATCAGTAAGGATGCAATGCATTGATCAAGAATGAGAGTAAAACATTTATGTTGCAAAAGATTTCAACAGTGAAAACAGTGCTGCTTACTATTTTTGTGGAAACGGTAATTTTCTTTCCAAGATTCTTTGAAGAATAGAAAGTTCAAAGAAATATTTCTTTGAACTTTCTATTCTTCAAAGAATCTTGGAAAGAAAATTACGGTTTCCACAAGAATAGTAAGCAGCACTGTTTTCATTGTTAATAATAATAATTACTTTTTCTTGAGGGTTATTTTGAGTAAGTAAAAGTAACTAAAAAAATACAGCTAAAAATGTAATACATTAAAAACATTTTTTTTTTTTTTAAATAGTTTTTGCAAATGCACTTTATATATATTTATCTTACTCTCATTATATATATAATATATATATATTTTTTTTTTTACTTAAAAAAAGTGTGTGTGTGTGTGTGTGTGTGTGTGTGTGTGTATATATGTTTATTATATAATTGTATGATTTTTTTTAATGATTTTATTGATTTATTGATTTTTATCTATCAAGAAAATTATTATATATAAAATATAAAATTCTAATAAAAAATATAAAACTGTTTTTATAAAGTCTAATAAAGTAATATTAAAGTATTAATATTTTTACTAAATGTTTGCTGAAATGCGATGTGATCTTATGTGATCATAAGAGAATTTTGAGGGGATATATATATATATATATATATATATATATAAATTTAAATATATTAAAGTATATAATAAAAATACAATTGTAAAATAATATATATATATATATATATATATCAAAAACATTCTTGTATATAAATATATATTAATATAAATGTTAACAAACAAATAATATAAATTAAATAAATTCTATGTGTTACAAATATTAATAATAAAAAATTACATTTGTGTGTGTGTGTGTGTGTGTGTGTGTGTGTGTGTGTGTGTGAAAGAGAGAGAGAATTTATGTATGTGTAATATATATATATATATATATATATATATATATATAAGGTTTTGGAATGTCTGTCTGTTTTAACCTGCTTCTCATTGTGTTTTAAAAATGATTTTTGTCTCCCTCAGGATGAAGAATTGGGCAGTTTCTTGTCTACATTGTTGAAGAAAGGTCTGCCTTCGTGACTGTGGTGACACTGATTTGATGTCTGTTTTTGGTTTAAAATAAAAAACAATTGTAACAATAAAGATTTTTTTAGTAAAATTGATCAAGAAGGCTGTCATTTTTGAAAATATATTTATTTCATAGCTTCAGATAAAAATCTAAAATAAAAAATTGCCAATATTTAGAATTTGAAACAAAATGCAATGCTGATACTGACATCAACATCTACTAACATATGTAATAATTCAAAGATATGACACGAGGCACAAAATTCACAAAGAAAATGCAAGAACCATTTCAAAAAAGCCAAATATTGGCCAATATATCAGTCAACCAATAATGTTGGCTATTATGGAATAAAAATGAGTCATTTCCTATTTGATGTTGCACTGTAGTAGTACAACTGGGGTCCATATTTTCATATTGCAGTTTTTTTGGCATTACAGATTAACCTTACATGCAATGGTTCAGCTGAAAAGAAGCTCAAAAGCCATTGGAAATGGAATAAACGCCTTTCTTCTTCTTCAGCCTCAGTCTTTTGAGCCTCCACTTGTAGTGACCCGTGGCAAAGTAGTACAACAGTGGATCTAGGAGGCTGTTTAGACTGACCAGAGCCATGGTCAGCCTGCGGAGGATCCAAATCGCGACAGTCTCTTTGGAACTCAAGCGTGACAGGAGGTACACTAGATGCACGATATGATAAGGCAGGAAACACAGAAGTGTGATGGCCAGGATAGCGTAGATGATCCGCCGTGCCCCGCGAGCGGTGGAGTTGTTGATTCCGGCGATGCGGTAGGCCACCATGGGGTAACAAACCAGGATGACAACAGAGGGCAGAAGGGATCCAAATACTAGACTGGAGATGCTGTAAGGCGCCAAGTTGCTCCACTCATCTTCACTGAAGCCCTCAAAGCACATGTTCTCTTTAGATGATAACGGGCATGTTAGCATGAAGGCCAACACCGCCGACCCGGAGACCAACCACACGGCGGAGCTCACCAGCGCCGCGAGACTCGTGTTGCGAAGTTTCAGGTAGGTGTGAGGGTGGACGGTGGCGATGTAGCGGTCCACGCAGATGCAGGTCATGAAGCTGATGCTGATGTAGATGTTGGCGAAGAAGATCGTGCCGGTAATGCGGCACATGACGTCGCCGAATATCCAGTTGCTGTCATTGAGGTGGTAGTGGATGCGAAACGGCAAGGCGAACAGGAAAACCGTGTCGGCCACCGCTAGGTTGATGATGTATATGTTTGAGGGAGACTTCTGTTTGATTTTACAGATGAAGTAATACAAAGCTCCGAGGTTTCCGATCAAGCCGAAAAACAAGACCAGGCTGTGGACGGGTGTGAAGAGATAGCGCTGGAATTTGATTTGGAATTCAGTTAAGTTTTCCATGATGTTGTGGTCCTTGGGTAAATGTTTTTACAGTGCTCGCATCAACTCCGAGGATGACTTGCTAGAATTGTTATTAATGTATTGTTCATTATTGTGGTTAATATTGTGGTTTTCGGTTCCCCATCAGGATAGACGTGAAAGTCAGTGAGTTACTGCTGTGAAAAGAAAATATTGGTCATTGATCATTTAAATGATGAAAACAGGTTTTTAGTCTGTTCTGATGCTGTCAGGTTCAATACAAGCTTAATCGGCAGCATTTGTTGCTTAAAGTTAATTACCACTAAATAAATTAGCGCTGTTAAACGATTAATCGCATGTGTGTGTGTATATATATTATATATATGTGTGTGTGTGTGTGTGTGTGTGTGTGTGTGTGTGTGTGTGAGTATATATGTGTGTGGGGGGGTATATATATGTGTGTGTGTGTATATATATATATATATATATATAGCCTATATATGTATGTGTGTGTGTGTGTGTGTGTGTGTGTGTGTGTTTTCAAAATGTAGTTTATGTGTGTATTCATATATGCGTAATAAATATACACAGTACACACATTATGTAGACAAAATTTATTTTGGATGTGATTAATCACTTGACAGCACTAAAATAATACTAATTTATGTTTTGTGTCTACACTGCTAAAACAGTTTATTTAATCGTTTATGGATTGATCCATTCGTTTAAAGATAAGTGACTTAGTTTTTAAAGAAATTAACATTTTGCTGTATTTAAGCAGTGCTGTCGATTACGGAATATTCCTTTAAAGCCAAAAGAGGGAGTTTTCAAGAAAGTATGTTCTCAAAATCATGTTTATTTCTCATTTAAACATTTCACAGAAGATTTTATGCTGATTAGAAGTATTAAATTAGACAAAAAATGCAAAATAGAAGCATGTGCCACCAGTGTTGGGCAGTAATTAGTTACTAGTAACTTAGTTACTGTTGTAATATTACTTTTTGCAGTAACTAGCAGTGTAACTAATTACTAATAAGATTTCAGTAATAATACAGTTACTATCTGTAAAACAGCTTAGTTACTTAGTTACTTTTGATGCCTCAACCTCGCTGATTAAAAATCCAACAATCAAATAATTCCTAGATTTATTTGCATAATTTTCATTATATAATATTACATTAGATTGTTTTTGTCAGGAAAAAAAAGGTCTGAACACTGATGTGCAAGTTGTGGCTTTACTTTACTCTGGCATTATATCTCACCCACAACCCTCTGATCAGCATGTGGTACAATACAGTGTTCTACTTAAAAATCTTTTTTTGGAAAATTAAAAATTTTTTTAAAAACTTTGACAAAATATATAATGAAATATAATTGTACATGGGTAATGGAGAAATTACAATTAGCTTGAAGCTACACATGACAATTAATAAGATTAATACAAGATACAACACTTCTACTTGAATGTCACTATCAATCACTATTGTGTGTTTGTAATAACTTCTGACTGCGATGCAATGTAGATTTTGGTCAAATGATGAGCCAGAAATATGTTGTTAGTAACATTCTAGAAGAATTTTATATGGAAGACATTTACAACAGTTACAACTTCTGTGGGGTGTGAAGAAAAAGTAATGTAACTAGTAGTGTAACTAATTACTGTTGCCAGAAAGTAATAAGTAACAATATTATTTTTGAAATGAGTAACTAGTAATGAGTAATATATTACATTCTTTGAGTAACTAGCCCAACACTGACTGTAAGTGACTCACTTTTTAAAGAAATTAACATTTTGGACGGAATGTCTATTTCTCAATTTGATGTATCATGGAAGATTTTTATGCTGATTTGTAATTTAATAAAAGTATTAAGTTAGACCAAAATGCAAAAAAATGAAGCATATACCAGACACAAAAATGGTAATTTAAATAACTACGTTGAGAGATCATGAATTTGTCCAGTTTTAAAATACTATAAAATAAGAAATGTTAAGCTTACATGTTTATAAAGCACTTACCTCTGTTAAAATGTGTGTTTTTTTAGCTTTAAAGTTATTCTACCTTATTTTACTCGTTTTAGCGTTTTAGACGTTGCGTTGTCATGACAACGTCAATGGTTGAACCCTTTACAACTACACATATTGTTTATAAAATCATGTTAACACCC
>CM065132.1:4902500-4962500 GCA_033026305.1 Cirrhinus molitorella
ATAAGGTCCGTGGTTAACACAAACTCAAGGTACTTTCACATTTCTTTCTGCGACATAAAACACATCAGTTACACCACACTTGTGATTTTTTTTTAACTGTTACGTTCCTTTAAAAAGACAGTTGCTAACAAGTTGCTAAATGGGACTACAGACGCTGTCGGAGACATTAAACGTCATCGCTGAACAGTTGATCAATTTATAGTATTTTATCATTTTTTTATAATTTGTAGTACAGGAGACTTGTAGAATAACCAATTACTAGTTCCCCGTATTTTATATTGTTGTTCGACAGTGCTTTTTTTGTGTGTGCTTTGCCCCGAAATGCAACCACAAGTTTCATATGGAAGATGCTCGTTTTATTACCGAACCAGTGGAGACTCATAAGGTTTGTATCATAAGGTAAACTCATATTACGATTATTCCATGTAAACACCACATTTACCGGCTTTACGTGGTCGTGCTTGAAGCCACGTGAAAATGAAATGTTTACGGCCACATGAAAATGTTGGAAAGCAGAAAGACTCTGGATTTTCTAGAAGCAAGGATGAAATAACTTTAAATAATTTTGTGTAACCACCCTAACCAAATGATAGCTGAAACGTGGTGGTTGTAACTAAAATAAAATTAAAAACTTGCTTACTCTGCTATTTAATAAATTCATGTACTAGATTTTTATTAAATACTACTTGGGGACTCATTTTTCTTTCAAATATTCATATTAATTAAGGATTTATTGACTTTTAATGCACCTTATTTCGAAATGTATGTATGTTTCGTATGTGTTTTAGTTATGATTATTTCATTTATTCAGTCCTTATTGTTTATTATTAATGTTTCATTTCAGTTATAGTTTGGCTCTAGTTTTGTATTTATTTCAGTTTTTTATGAAAAGGTTCATGTAACGTGGAATAAAATTAATCCACAGAGTAAATCCTTTTCACTAAACATGTTTTTAAAAATACCTTTGAAATAGTTGTCGAAAGCATAGCGGTAGTGACGTTGAATGTGAGCGACCGTGGTGTAGTTTGTTTATAGCATAAGTTTAGCTTTTTAGTTCTACCGTTTGTATTTAGGCTCCAAAATTCATACAAATTATATTATATTGTGAAAATAATCTAGATGGACAAAACGTGTAAATTTCATGAACTATGGTTGAACACAGCTTATTTTTTGTGATAATCCAAAATCCTGTTGACTTTTTCTCGAGAGAACCAGTGCGATGCTAACAGCCGATTGGCCTACAAGGTGATGTCATAGTTGCACCACTCTATAGGTGCTCAAAATTGAGAGGTAGTTATAGCCATTTTTATGTTTTCACCTTCTTATAGCGCCACCAAGTGGCCAAGTTCTGCAATTTATTTTCCTGTGACCTCGGATTGACCTCTTACATAGGTGTTCTGACTTTGGCGAAGATACCTCATTCTGTTCAGGAGAAAAAAGTGGCCATGCCCCTTTCAAATGTTTTGGCACCCCTTTGCGACGGTGAGTCAATAGCTCAACTTTTCTTTGATAATTATTGATATTCACTCTCCAGAGAATCTTTCTGCACTGGTTTGGTTCCGATCAGGTGAAAAACCTACGACTAGGAATACCCGAAAATTGCTATACTCCTAAACTGCTATGATGGTTTTGGAGTTATCAGGGATTTTGTACCTTTGATCGCTGTCAGACCGATTGGGCATACATCGTATTGTAGCAGTTCTGACGTAAAATCTCCACTAAGTGGTGCTACAACTAATTCATTTGTTATCAAAACCGAATCTTGGTTCAACTTCCCCCAAGATGTCGTTTTGGAAGAAGTAACTAAGACTAATCTGAGATTTGAATCGGTGGCCGAAAGAGGTAGTTCGTACAGAAGAGGGTTTTTGTAGACACTTGTAGTTGTTTCTTATTTATGTACACACTTGTGCCATCAAACTGTTGTATAAATGCAATATCACACTCGAAGACGTGCTATATGGCTGTATATCGGCACACTGTGATCGAATTACAGACATGCCAATATACAGCTGTAACAAATAACTAAACGTCTCCTCCAATCTAAATCTTGTTAGTACAATTGTCCAGATCCTTCATGCTGATCCTAAAACAAGCTCTGGCCTGGTCAAATAATCCAACTGACATCATATTTGTAATATGTTTCTCATTGCTACTTACATTTTTCAGACCCATTAAATGTTTAATTGCTCCCAGATGGTCGAAAAACCAGCTTTATGGGTTTATTTTTTACTTTTATGTCTTGGCATTTCAAAATGCACTTGAGACTCATTTTAAGATGTTGGCATATGGGTCTGTCATTGTCTCATATGCTCTGACTTGGACCGAGCTGCTGAATCTATTTGAGGAGAGGTAAAGGACATTTAGTAGAATTTCCCGGTAATCAGTTTTGTCTGTGTATCTGTTGTTGATTCACTGACATGATGAATTGTTTGCAGTTTGTGTTTCTGCTGGGAAGAATTTGAGTCTCATGGAACAGAAAACTAGAGTCAGACTGCAGAGACTAAAACACTTCCCACAAGAAAAGGCCAGAGTATGTAGTGAAAAAATGCAAACACACTGAGGATGAATAATGGATCAGAGAGAGTCCAAATTAGAGAGAGAGAGAAAGAACATGCATAATATACTATTGGCAGGAAAGTGTCTGAATCACTCCAGTGGCTTTCGGTTGTAGCACCTGCAGTCAGAAATGATACTGTTACATATGGTGTGTAATCAGTGGAGGGTTTGTTTCTTCCATCTGGAGAAAGGGAGACAGAAAGAGCGTTGGGAAGTGCTGGGATCGGATCAAAAGTAGGTCAACCTCCCTGAGACTCACGTCTCTCCCAGCAAATCCACCAATCCACACTGCTGCAGCACATGTGCCTGAGATGAGAGAAGAACAGCCAAAATCTGAACTGACAGGACACAGCGACTGTAAAGCTGCTCATCTGCTCCATTGTTCTGATTTATATTTACTAATTTCTCTATTTCTGTCCATCCGTCTATTTATCTATCTGTCCATCCATCGTCTGTCTGTCCGTCTATCCATCCATCCATCTCTTTCTGTCCATTTGCCTATTTATCTATCTGTCTGTCCATCCATCTTTCTGTCCATTTGTCTATTTACCTATAAAATAAATGTCTGTCTGTCAGTCCGTTTGTCCATCTATCCATCCATCCAACCATCCATCTCTCTGTCTGTCCATCTGCCTAATTATCTGTCCGTCTTTCTGTCCATTGTCTATCTATCTATCTATCTATCTATCTATCTGTCTGTCCGTCCGTCCGTCCATCTGTCTATTTATCTGTCTGTCCGTCCATCTGCCCATCGTCTATCTATCTGTCCATTTGCCTATTTATCTATAAAATAAATGTCTGTGTCTGTCAGTCCATTTGTCCATCCATCCATCCATCCATCTCTCTTTCTGTCCATTCGCCTATCTATCTATCTGTCCGTCCGTCCATCTATGTATCTGTCTGTCTGTCCATTGTCTATCTATCTGTCTGTCCACCCGTCCGTCCGTCCGTTTGTCTATTTGTCTGTCTGTCCGGCCATCTATCCATTGTCTATCTACCTGTCTGTCCATATGTCTATCCGTCCCTCTTCTGTCCATTTGCCTATTTATCTATAAAATAAATGTCTGTGTCTGTCAGTCCATTTGTCCTTCTATCCATCCATCCATCTCTCTCTGTCCACTCACCTATTTATCAATCTGTCCGTCCGTCTGTCCATTGTCTATCTATCTATCTGTCCGTCCGTCCATCCATCCATCTGTCTATCTTTCTATCTGTCTGTCCGTCCATCTCTCTGTATGTATGTCCGTCCGTCCCTCTTTCTGTCCATTCGCCTATTTATCTATGACATTAGCTATTATGATCATTTCCTTTATTCTGTACAGGCTTGCAGATCATGCTCCATTAATGAGATTTTATGATCTGGTCCTTTATAGAATTCTTTATGGAATGCCAGAAAAAATAATGGAACAACTTCAATTGAAAAGATGGAATACTTCCTGTAAATCTCTCTCTCTCTCTCTCTCTCTCTCTCTCTCTCTCTCTCTCTCTCTTCTCTGCCTTTCTTCATTTCTAATTTAGACTGCTGACTCAACAGCCACCAAAAAAGAAAAGAAAAAATCCAGCTTTGATCTATAAAAGTCGGGGAGAAAGCTCTGGGGAAAAGAGACAGGAGAATGGGAAGTCTCGCTGGATTTGAAAATGCTCTAATTGTAACACCCATAGCAGAGCAGAGGAGGTTTTGCATGCGAGACGCAGCTGGAGGCTGAGAACAGATACAGACACATGTGCTCTGGTGTCCTCATGATCTCACAGTGACTGATTCCATCACTGCTGGTGTCCCGAGGCCCAAAATCAGCATTTCAGTCATGCTGAAATGGAGAAACTATTTGCTGTTTAGTCACAGGATGGTTTTGACTAAAGGCGGCCTGAGACACTCAAATGACAACACCACATTGGAGCAACAGTGAGTCCTGGCTTGAGGTGCTTCATAATCCTCTTCCCCTCTTTCTTTTACTGTCACTTTCCATCACTTCTCAAACTATCCTTTCAAAATATAGCAGGTAAAAGGTCTAAAAATGTAATTTTTAAAAAGACAACACAATAAGCGTATCAAGGGATTTTATGTAAGCTTTAATAATGGGAAATGTTTTTGAGAATATAGGACTATGCATTTTCATCAGAATTAGTAAATGATCTAATCTGCTTTATTGTTACATTGAGTGAATCTCTGGATGATTGCTTATGGATTTGGCTATGCAATTAAATTCATTCTTCAACAGATGTATGTATGTACATACATTAGTTGCGTTGCTGTCTATCCAGGGTCAGAAAGCTCTAGGATTTCATCAAAAATATCATAATTTGTATTCTGAAGAAGAACAAAGGCTTTGAATGACATGAGGGTGAGTAATAATGACAGAATTTTTAGTTTTGGCTGAACTATCCCTTTAAGATTTTGAGTTAGACATTTGTTGTAACTGTAAGTATGAGCAATAACAATGTGACTTATCTTTCTAGCCCACCCCAAACAAACTGTCACGGATCGTCCAAGGGCTATTCTGACATCTCAAGTGCAGAAAAAAAAGGGAATGACATCATTCCGATTTATGGGCACGGCTTTCCCTGCATGGGACAAGACCGAACAATAGCATTCTATTAAGGCCTGGAGTAAAATCCGCGTGCCTGTCCCTCCCCCAGGCTGCCCCATTTCCTGTGAATTAATAATGCCCTCTATTTTTGGCTTCAAAAAGGAAATGCAGGCTCTTGAAATGCTCTAATTTGGTTCTCGCCATTAAAAATGGCATTAGAACAATTGACATGTTCATTTATCCAAATGCCAGCCATCAACTCATAAATGACCTTGTGGATTACAAAGAGCAATAGAGATAATTATTATGCTAAACATGGCAATTAAAATAATAGTCTTTGTGGATTTTTTTTTTTTTTCCAAATGGGTACAGAGGATTATTTATGCATTCCAGTATATGCATTTATTTAAATAGTAAGGGGTGTGTGTGTGTATATATCTGGTATACATATATATAATGAGCATACCAGACTTCTTTCTAAAACATAAAAAAATCCTTGGTATTCTAAGGAAATACATTATATATGTCCACATAATATAACATAAACTTTTAATATACATATGTTTTGTTGTTAGTTATGATTTTGAATTAAACAACTCAGTTCTGTCCTCTGTAATATGATAAGCAGCATTGTTTTGGAAAAAATCCACCACAGATGTTTGCATCTTTGCTATTGCACTTATCACAGCTTGCCAGAATGCAAATCCCTCTTAGTATCAGGTTTCTCTGTGAGATCTACAAGCCAAGCACTTCCAGATTTCAATCAGTACAGGAACTGTAGTTGTGTAGTAGTTTATTCTGCCAACGTTGCCCCAACATTTCCAGGACATTCTTTTTTGGTTCCCATAACAATAACCAAATGGGAACTTTAGGGGAACATGTGATTGTTGGGAAGAAGCAAGAGAATCGAACTACAAGTGTAAATGCACCTTAAATTAATAGTTTACTTCCTGAATAAAATATTACAGATAATTTACTATGTCATCCAAGATGTTAATGTCTTTTATTCTTCAGTGGAAAGAAGTGAAGGTTTTTAAGGAAAACATTCCAGGAGTGGACTTCAATGGTGGCCGATGGGTTGAAAGTCCAAATTGCAGTTTCAATGCAGCTTCAAAGGGCTTCACACAATCCCAGCCAAGGAAAATGGGTCTCATGTAGCAAAACAATCTGTCATTTAATAAAAATAATATAAAATTGATCTGCTTTTTAACCACAAATGTTTATCTTGCACTTCAATTTCTAACCTTTAACCCCTTGGCCACCATTGACGTTCACTACATGGTGAAAAATCCTGGAATGTTTTCCTCCAAAACCCTAATTTCTTTTCGACTGAAGAAAAAAAAGACATAAACATCTTGGATGACATAGGATTGAGTAAATTACCAGGAAGATTTGCTTTAGATAAAGCATCTCTCTAATGCACAAATGCAAATCTAATGTAATATTAATGATGCTGACCTGGTCCTAAAATGCTGTGCTATTTCGTTCAATAAAACCAACAGGCCTTGACTTTATTTCAGCTTGTCTAGTGATAAAATATGACTGGCTTATGTTTATAGTTCCAGTGAGACTCGTATTCGCTCTGTATTTGCACTTGGGGAATATTACAAGCCCTCTAGAAACATATTTGTGACTGCTTCAGCAGTTTTGACACTGGAGAAACATCTAGCAGCTCAATTCTGTTACAATAAACCTGTGGTTTGTGCTAAAGATGGCAGTGAGCAGCACTGCAGGTTATTCAAGGTCAGCTGATCAGAATTCATGTCCTCAGTTTATGTGATGCTGCTGGTGGTCGGCAAGATGCTGATGTTCCCAGCTGTTATCCAGGCATTTTTTGTGAACTGGTGCTGGTTTCCAGAGCTGGATATGAACTAGAAACATTTTAAACAAGAGAAGAAAGAGAGAAGCTGTCATCAAAGTTAAAACATATGTTGAAAGATGTCTTCCATGCTGCAGTAAGATTTCCTGAAGGAGCGGAAAGAGGAGAATTCATAGTCTAAACATTCTCGTAGGATGAAAAAAATGACTTACTGTATGTGTATGTGTGTGTGTGCAGATACACATTCAAAGTTTAAAAGCGTAACATGAAAGCAATACAGTTCAAGGTATGTCCTTACAGTCTGCATTTAATTTCACACAATTGCTGCACTGATCAATTTGCACATTTACAGACTTCAAATACATGAATAATATATTCTAAGTAAATAAAATAATTATATAACATGTAAAATAACACATGACCTTTTACAAATGACTAACCTTTTTTTCATGCAAATAGAGGATTGACAAGGGGGTGTGTTGAATCTGAATAGATTTAGGGATCATCTCAAAAGAGTGAGTCTACTCATAGAAACACTTACAAATTTTATTTTTTTCTATTTTCTGTTGCTTTTATGTATTGCTCTCAGCGACATACATGCACATATACAATCATAGGCTGTGTTCAGAATAGCATACATTTTTGTTAGTGTTATTAACCAACTAAAATTTGAAAATATATGCAATGCAATGCAAAGCAAAAAAAAAAAAAGTGATTAAAGGTCTATACTCAATTTAATGGTAAATGTTGAAATGCTACATTATTTATATGGGTTGACTCGAAAATTTAATGGACTAAATTTATATCCAATCTTAGACTTCACAGATCAGAGGCTGTATGAAATTCACTGCATGAGCACTAAAATATACTGTAGTTTATGTTTAGTCTGTTAAAAAGTGCTTATTTTATTTTATTTTATTTTATATATAATTTTATTTTGTTTCATTTTTATTTTATAATTTATTATTTGATTTGATTTGATGTGATTTGGTTTTGTTTTGTTTCATTTTGTTTAATTTAATTTATTTTATTTCATTTTATTTAGTTATTTTATTTAATTTAATATTTTTAATTTGTTTTTTTTATATTTTTTTTATTGATTTTTGTTTTATTTAATTTAATTTTGTTTTGGTTTATATTGTTTAATTTCATTTTGTTTTATTTATTTATTTTATATTTTATAATTTTACTTTGTTTTTTTTTCATTTAATTTGATTTGAGTTAATGTTATTTATTTTTAATTTAATTTAATTTTGTCATGTTATTTTATAATTTAATTTTGTTTTATTTTATTTATTTATTTTTAAATTATTACAGTTTTTCTCAATCGGTTTGACACATTTCTCCAAACTCAGGTGACTGTTCTCAAAACTGTTAACACTGTGAGCTAAGCACTTTGTAATTGTCCTAAACAGATTGTACATTTACATTAATTTCATTTATTTCAAGTTACAAATCACAAATAATACAATATACAAATAATTTTCTCTGAACAATGTGCACAAACCTCTCAAGATCTTAATTTAAATGTTGAAATTCTACATTATTTATATGGGTTGACTCAAAATGTTATTTAATTTTGTTTAATTTTATTTTTATTCATGTTGTTTTTTTTATTTCAAGCTTTTTTTTTCATTTTATTTGATGTGATTTGATTTTGTTTCATTTCATTGTATATTTGTTTTCTTTTATTTTTACTCATGTTGTTTATTTTATTTCATGTTTTTTTATTTTTTATTTTTATTTTTGTATTTGATTTGATATGATTTGATTTTGTTTAATTTCATTGTATTTTGTTTTATTTTGTCATTTCGTTGTATTTTGTTTTATTTTGTCATTTAATTTAATTTAATTTATTTAATTTAATTTTAGTTTTTATTTTTATTTCATAATTGCATTTTTATTTTATTTTTTCATTTGATTTGACGCGATTTAATTTCGTTTTATATTATGTTGCTTTATTTCATGTCATGTTATTTTACGGTCTGACGCTTTGACGCGTTTCAATAGAGTAGATAAAATGTAGACAGTCCCTTACTGAGGCATTAGGAGCGAGTGTTTGAGCTCCGTGGATCACTCTCTGCCTGTGGAGTGAAGAGGCTGTAGTACGCGGGATCTTTTACATTTACGCTCTTGTTTACTGACGGCGATGAAATTTCAGTTTTAATCGTTGGAAATAAAGCGTCCAGGATGACAGTGGATTTTGAAGACTGCATCAAAGATTCACCCCGCTTTCGGTAAGATGAAATATCTGTTTTCCACAGAAACGTTCGCGATGAGATGTTTACATTGAGTTAACGTTAGTAGGGTGATATTATAAATTATAAATAATGTCATGTTGAGAATGAGACTTTGTATAGTTTTTATTTGTTTCCAGTTACAAGTCTGAGTTATCTGCTATTCTGTTGTTTACTCCATAAAATTTTCACGAACGATTCAGTTGATCAGTGCCATGGAATACAGCATGAATTCATTATGTGCCAATCCTAGATGAATAATTTATGTCATTTCAGCAGAATTGTTGCTGCTTTATTGTTATTATTCTATAAATATAATATTATTTATAAAATAGCTGTTCATACGGCTCATTTAGTCTACATATAGTGGTTAGTCTGAGAATCTCAGGAGTGATTCTCCATTCTCTAAATAAAAATGATGCATTCATTTACTATTTTGTTGCTAAAAAGAGTCATGATGTGTTTTTTTGTTTTGTTTTGTAAACACAAAATATGATATCCAGCAGACTGTCTAGGCTGCTCTTTTCCATGCATTGGAAGTAAATGGTGACTAGTGTTCAAGGTGCAAAATTGAAAAATAGCAGCAACGAAGTAGTCCATGTGACTTGTGCGCTGTTAAGTATACTAAAGCCTGAGTGAAATTAAGCGATTGTTCATTTAATTCACTGCTATTGTGTGCAAATCTCGTTTACATAATAATTAAGCAACGTGAAGATGAGTAGATTATGTCAGAGTTTTAATTTTTAAAGTGGGACTAACTAAAACCTCTACTAAATGACTAATTAGTCTGCAATTCGCTGCTTGAGTCATTGATTTTTACCCTTGCGTATCCATGAGAGCTGCCAATCTCTGGAGGTGCTGAACACTTACTGGCTTATTAAAGACAGACTTAACGGTCAAGATTTACACCAGTGTAACGCCAGATCTGTTTGTCGAAAGGACCTCTACTGATGATTGTAGTTTCCACCGTGTCGTCTGACTGAGTGTGAGAGGGATGTTTGGCCAGCTCTCCAATGCCCAGCAGTCATTGATTTTCCATGATTCACTCAGCGTGGCTCATATCCCATGCACTAATGTCCTGATGTACTTCTCTAGGGCTCAGAGTATTTTTTTGGCTGCAATTACACGGGCACTTTAGGTTGAATCATGCACAGCATTTCTTCATAGTTGTTTCCTTGTGTTTCATTGAGTTGATGCTCAAAATAATGCCTCTTTGTTTTGGCTCTAAAGATGAATTGAAATTTCTATGCTAGTAGTGTCTAGGAATCTTTTGCTCACCAAGGCTGCATTTGTTTGCTAAAAAATATAGTAATATTGTGAAATATTATTACAGTTTTACTGAACTTTTTTATTTATATATATATTGAAATGTAATTTATGTGATGCAAAGCTGAATTTTCATCATTGTTGTGACAGTTTCATTGTCACATGATCCTACAGAAATCATTCTAATATGCTGAATTTGTACTTAAGAACATTTCTTATTATTATCAGTGTTGACAAGAGTTGTGCTGCTTCATATTTTTGCGGAAATTGTGATCAATTTCTTCTCAAGATTGTTTAATGAATAGAAGTTTCAAAAGAACAGCATTTGTTTAAATGGAAGTTTTGGTAACACTTTAAAAAAGTAAAAAAAAAAAGTTATAAAAAGTAAAAAAAAAAAAAAAATCTAAATAAAAAGAATTAGTGTAATATATAAAAAGACAAAATAAATAAATATTTTGTAATATTATTTTTGACCAAAAATATAAATTAAGATGTATTGAATGGATAGTCATTTTAAATAGTTTTAAATAGTTATATGTATATATAGTGTGTGTGTGTGTGTGTGTGTGTGTGTGTGTGTGTGTGTGTGTGTGTGTATATATGTGTATGTGTATATATATATATATATATATATATATATATATAAGCAAAAAAATAAATATTTTCAATGATATGTTTGACAAAAAAATATAAATTGAGATGTTTTAAATGGATAGTCATTTTTTGTACAAAACCCCCAAAATAAAACCTATACAAATATAATAAACATAATAAAATATTTGTAAATATTTTATTACAAAAAATATACATTGAGATGTATTGAATGGATAGTCACTTTTATTCATTTTACATAGTAAATGAATAAATAAAAATATATAAAAATAAATTATTATTAAATTAAATGATAAAAATTAAATTATAATGAAATTATTTTATTAATATTTTGACTAAAAATATAACTTAAGATGTATTGAACGAATAGTCATTTTAAAATAGTAAAAACAAAATAAAATATGTAAAATATATATTAAAAAAATAATATATTTTTGTCAAAACAATGTAAATTCAGATGTATTGAATGGATAGTCATTTTTAAATAGTAAATAAAAACTAAATTAAATATGCATATAAAATATAAGAAAAATAAATAAATATTTTTAATAATATTTTTGACCAAAAATATAAATTGAGATGTATTGAATGGGTAGTCATTTTTAAATAGTGATATATAAAACAAAATATTTTTAACAATATTTTTGACAAAGAAATATATACATTGAGATTTTTTAAAATGGATAGTCATTTTTAAATGGTACAAAAGCCCCAAAATAAAATGTATACAAATATAATAAACAACAAAATATTTGTGAATAATATTTTTTACAAAAAATATAGATTGAGATGTACTGAATGGATAGTCATTTTCAAATAGTAATATTTTCTTTGCCGATATTTCTCAGGTCATGTTGGTTGTCATGAAGCACACTGGGTAAAATGTTGCAATTTAAACCAGAGCAGAGCGAATGTAAATGCCTGAGAAAATTCCTTCCCATCCGATGGCTCTCTTGACAATATATTCAGAGAGGAAGGAGGTGCGCTGGTCCAGCGTAATGGTGGAACATGGGATCTAAAGAATTCTGAATGTCCCACGCACAGACTCTAGCTGTGACTGCGGTAAGCACCGAGATCCAGAGGTTAGACAAATAAACCAGCATTCCTTTACACCCACATCCCCTCCTCAGCACCAGCTCCAGTTACTCCCCACGCGAGCGTGTGTGTGAGCAAATGCGTCGGAGTGAGAGTGTGTGTGTGTGTGTGTGTGTGTGTGTGCGTTTGAGCGGGCGGCATATATAATCCCTGCTCCAAATCAAAGACTTCCAGACTGGGAAGCAGCACCTTAATGGATGCCATCTGGCCGTGTGAGTCAGGTCTCCTCAATCTCCTCAGGGATTTCCAGGAACTTTCTAATGTTTATAAAGAAACTAGATAATTAAATCTTCTCAGGAAGCCACAATATTTGAGGTGTCGTTCATAGCACAAACATACTTTAAATCTAAATTCTGTCATTAATTACTCACCCTCATGTTGTTCCAAACCCATAAGACCTTTGTTTTCACTTCTGAACTCAAGATATTTTTGATAAAATACGTGAGCTTTCTGACCCTGCATAGACAGCAATGCAACTGACAGGTTCAAGGCCCAGAGAGGTAAGGACATTGTTAAAATAGCCCATGCAGTGTTCATACAAGGGGCTTGAGGTGCTTGAATTTGACTAAATTTAAGGTCTGGAAAACCCTTGGAAATGGCAGTATTCCTGAAGAGGTATTTGAAAAGTGCTTAAATTGGAGAAAGACAATGTATCTTTTAGGATTTTAGGATTCTTTGATGAATAGGAATGTAAAAAAAAAACATTTTCCCATCATTTTTTACAAAAAAATATACATTGAGATGTATTGAATAGATATCTATGAAATAAGTGTTTAATTTGAGCAATAAGCACATGTCGTTTCACACATCACAAATCATCATCATGCTGAATTTTCAGCATCATTACTTCACTCTCAGACTTGCATGATCCTTCAGAAATCATTCTAATATGCTGATTTGGTCCTCAAGAGACATTTCTTATTATCAATATTGAAAACAGTTGTGCTGCTTAATATTTTTGTTGAAACGATGATGCATTTTTAGGATTTTTTTGATGAATAGGAAGGTAAAAAAACAGCATTTAAAAAAAAAAAAAATAGAAATCTTTTGATCAATTGAATGCATCCTTGCTGAATAACAGTATTCATTTTGACAGCAGTTAGTCTTATGACTAAAGTGCCATTTCGTTTTAGTCATATTTTAGTCATCTGAATTGTTTTAGTTTTAGTCTACAGTAAATGTAGTCATCTAAAATCTAATGGTTTTACTCTCAGTAGAATGCATTTATTAAGCTTCTCTCTAAAAAGACCAAACGTATTGTATAGGTTTGATATTAAGGTTTTATCATGATAGACAGATTGAACTGCTGTGACACACAACATGCCTTTATATTAAGATTAAATGAAACCACTGTTCATAATGAAACTAGAACATGGTCTTCTTTTTAATGAAATGGCAGTGGTAATATCGGCTAATTACACTGTAATCCCAAATAAGTTGGCAAAACTCAAAAAAATTGAGGTAATCAGTTACATCAAATTGTTTAAGTTTTGACATGTCCAATTTTAAGTAAGCAGAAACATCTAGTTTTGAGTTTGTTGTACTCATGCAAAATAATTTCTCCCAACTTTAAATACTTAGTCACCCAGTTCATTCATTTTGATACATTGTAAAACCTGATAAGTTAAGAATACTCAAAACATTTGAAGAAACTTATTGCCTTAAAACATTTGAGTAATCAAACTCTTTTTTTTTTAAGTTTAAGTTTAAGTTTTTTAGGTACTGTCCATCCTCAACCTAACCACAGGCTCTACTCTTCACCACAACGGTAACACTACAAAAACAACATAAGAGAAACTTATGTAAATCCTAACATAACACAACATTTAAGTACTAACTTATGTCTCTCTACATTAATCTTGTGCAAAAACACACAAAATAACACTTAATTTCAACATTTATTTTCCATGTTGTCTGATGCAAAGCATGCTGGGAACTAGAAAACTCAATCATTTTAAGTTCAGCTTACTACAACAACATTTTGAGTTTACAGAACTTATTTCAATTAAGTCCAATGAACTTTCATTACTATTTGAGTGAAATCAACTCATTTCATTTAATTAATTTCACTGTTCGGGTTTACAGTGTATGCATTCTTTATAACTACTTGTTTACCACATTCTTTATTCTTTCAAACAGACATATTTATTTATAGAAATAAATTTAGATTCTTTATGAGGCTACTAAAGTGATTCAGTCAAAAGCACTGAGTGAATTTCTGTATTTCTTTTGTTGCTTGATTAACATCAATGCCACAGACAATGGCAACTAAATTAGGCTGCTTTCCCTTTAAAACCGAATGCAGGGATACAATGTACTGAACTGATATATGTCTGATATTCTCCCAGTTGTTTACGTTCACCTAAGACATAACCGAATGTGTTTGCGTGAATACTCATCATCATTTTGTGTGTATTTATCTGTTAATGAGACGCAAAAGAGTACTTGTATGCTGTGTGAGAGGCGCTGCTTCTGTGTTTGCGCTCAGAAAACTGGTTCGAATTGAGTTCTCTTGCGTCGTCAAATTTATCCATACATCTGCTCTTCTCTTACTCCCAGATATTGACATTTTTGAACGTTTTATGAGATTAAATTTTGAATTAATTTGTTGTTTGTAGACAGAGACGCACATACAACTGTCATCTCTGTCTTTCTCTCGATCAATCGATAATTAATTGAAATAAATGATATAATTCATTCAAATAAATGTGATCTTACTGCACTATTTCATCTCTGTGCTTGATTTGAATCGAACCAAATGATAGAGCTGATGAAAATAATCGTCGTTTTTACCCATTCGGTCAAATATTGCCCTGCAAAGCTGGATAATCAATGGCTTGCCGTGCATTGAAGGATTTTAAAGTCCCCATGAAATCAAATTCAAAGTTTTTTAGCTTTTGGTATGAATATGTTAGCCCTAAGGTTATCTATAAGCTAGTGTGCTCCAAAACAATGACAAAATTGGCATTTACAAGATATCAACATTAAAAACTTACAGTCTAATCCAGGGGATGGGCAAACTTTGTGACTCGAGGGCCACATCAAGTTTTCCACATTAAGTGAAGGGCCGTATAATATGCTTATGACAAATGAAACTTTGATTATATATATTTTTTTCTTCCTAAATTAACACTCACAACTGTACTGTCTGTATGTATGCTTGTACATACATAGCAGTTCTCTTTTTTTATAAGCACTTTATGACACACAGATAAGTTGCATTATTGTAGATTGTATAATACACATTTTATCATTTCATTCAGAAATAATGTAAAATAAACGAAAATGTTTACAAACATTCCCCTATTCCCCATTCCCCAATTCCCCTCACACTACGAAAAAAATAGTGTACATCTAGCAGTGTTTAGAACTGAAAAGGGTACGAAAATATAAGTAAAAAACAAACAAATTAGAAGCGCCCAGCCTAAATATTTAAATTGAAACTGAACTAGTGGCGTGATTGCAGGAAAATCCACAATATTCACTTGCCTTTTCTCATTCGTCACCAATCCTAATATGCGCAATTTGCGCTTGACCTTGATCACTTTATAAGTTGCCTTGGAAATCGCAGCACGTTTCAGATGATAAAAAAACACGCTTTATAATACAGAAAATGCAGCACTGTATCCATTTTCATAAAAATGTGAAGAAGAAGAAGAAGAAGAAGAAGAAAGCATAAATTTGCAAGATACAATGACAAATTATTTCCATGTTCTCCCCATGAAATTACAGCAGGAGGATAACACTGGCATTATCCTACTCAGCAATTAGCTCTTTCATTTAGAAAGCAGGACTATTCCGCATATTTCACGTTGCAGTTTCTCCCATTCATAAATATAGGACTGAACCGTATTTCTATACTGCACTACAGGCTACAGCGCCATCTATTGGATTCTGCTGATATTGCATCAAATTATCCAATATGAAACTGCCCCTCTTATCCCACCTCTGCAGATTCGTATCATTTTTTTTTTTTTTTTAATCCCGTGCGGGCCGCCACAGGACTGATAGCAGGCCGCAGATGGTCTGCGGGCCGTAGTTTGGACACCCCTGGTCTAATCATTTCCACCAATATGAATCAACGGTTTTGATGACATCACACTGCACTTCAGCTTCTCATCAAACCTTCTGTCCAATCAAATGCGCTCTAGAATCTAGTGTCCCGCCTCCTACACTATAAATAGACGCTGAAGCTGTGGCTGAGTTAGTACTTTCTGTATGGTGAATGGCAGGTAGTTTGCAATGTAGGCGATAGGGAACGATTCAGACAGTGTAAATATGCTTTGAGGTCTGGTTTCGCGTTGTGTCATGCGAACAGCGGCAGTGCGCAGTCTACTCTGGACTTTGGCTCCGGTCCAGAGATGCGATCGCATAGAGCAGATCATACTACACAGCCTCAGCATAATTTTGATCACTATTTTGTTTTAGTAAGAGTTTCATATTGAATCTAGTGGGTATTCTGTGACTGTGGCTGTTATAAGCTGTCAAATAAGGCTTTACAGAGCTCAACGGCTCTGGCTCAAACAGATATAAATGGAACGCTATTGGCTATTTAAAAAAGTGGGCGGGGCATTTTTATGCGTTGGCGAAAATGTCAGTAGATTTTCCTCATAGTTTTTGTCATTTAAAATGAGTTTTTGTTTCGATTTTGTCTCGTTTTCACCGGTGAAAAAATGTTGTTGACGAAAATTATGATCAAAATATATGATTAATATAGGATCAAATATTAGTCTTACTAGCCCCCAAAATTTGATGGTGGTTCAAGTCTTGATTAGCATCCTGGACCCAGCTTCTACATCAATGGCCTTTGTGTTGAGGTAAAAGCTCTTATGCAAGATGTTTCCCAGGATATATCTGGGTTTTTTCCATATCTAAAACGTTTAATACATTCTCCTTCCTTCACTTGTTGCTGCACGCTGCGCATTACCTTTGCATGGCTAGTTTCACACACTGACTCTTCACATGGCATTCAAGCATCCGCACACCCTGTACAATTATCCATCGTTGTCATCTGGAGCAATTCTATCCCTGCCAGGATCTGGCAACCCTCAAAGACCTCGCTCTTTGGACACAGACCCGTCCAGTCACTCTGTGAATGGTCGTTTGAAAGGTCAAGGCTGCGAAAGCGCCTTTAGTAAAGTGCCTTTTCTTTGTGCTCGGTCAAAAATGGAGGTTATCTTTATCGTTCATGTGCAGTTTGCAGACTTCAGTTGCACTGCTAACGAATCCAGAGCGTTGAGCAGATTGTAGCCACCTGACTAAATATTATTCATCATTCCTGACTCAAGTCTGCTGTGTCACCTTTCTATCCAACCCCCGCTGAGAGCAAAACGATGCATTCCTGTGCCTGGATTGAAGTTACTAATTTCATTACATCTCTAGAACTTTCTCCTTCAATCTCCAGTTGCATTTTAGGCCTTTTTATTGTCTGGGGAAACGCACAGTGCATTTGAGCCAGTGTTGTTTGGGTGCTAAGCTTAATGGTTCAATCGATAAAGTGTCTTACGTAATGACTCGCTTGTAATAGCTCCATCCAAAGTTACTTTACTGTTTCGTTGAGTGCACTGCAGGCTTTTGCTTACTTCAGATGGTTTTGAGAGGTCACTGTGACTATATATGTCAATGTGGACTGAAACTGTTTCTGCAAGACTGCATTTAGCAATACCTATCATCACATAAGAGCTTTTATTATAGTTTTTATGAAAATATTGGGATAAAACATTCAGTGTGTGTCTACCCTATATGTGATTTTTGATATTAGTGGCTTTATTGTCATGGGGATGCATAATATATTGGTACCATATCAGTTGAAAAATACAATTATTTGATATATTTTGGCCAGTATTATATATTTTATTGTGCATGCTCATTGTTCCTTGTTCTTTTTTTAACATTTAGATCACATTTGTTGACAACTAATACACAAAGTGCATATTTAAGAACACAAATAATTGAATAATATTGTTAAATATAATGAATGTCCAGTTTTATACTGTAATTTTGCAGTGCCTAAATTAACTTGTAGCGTTTAAAATAATTGATTTGATTTTTTTTTTTTGCAATATTTTATTTTGTTTTTAGTTTCATGTTTTATTTTGAATTTTATTATATTAATATTGTATATATTTTTAAATCAATGTTATAATAATTAATGTACATTATATATATTTTTATACATGTTGTGTACTTATTTTCATTTTCATTTAATTATTCATTTTTATTTTATTAAAATGAAATATTATATTTAGGTTTTTTTATATAAATATTAATTTTATATGTATTATAATATATATTTTTGCATTTATTTCATCATTCATTTTTAATTTTTTGTTTTTTTTTATTTTATTTTGTAATTAAAATTTCATTATATAAATGTTTTTATTATATTGTTTTTAATGCTATATGAATTAATATAAATATATACACACACTCACATTTTTACCTTTATATTATATATATTATTTACTTGTTTATTTACATTTTTTTTATATTCCTTTTTTTATTTGAGTAAAATGTAATATTTTATTTTGATATTGTATTTAAAATATATATATATATATATAGAGAGAGAGAGAGAGAAATATTTTTTTTTGCATTTATTTAATCATTAATTTCTTTATTAATTTTGATTGTATTAATATTTTTATTATATTTTTTATTTATATTAATTAAGATATATTTTAATATATATTTATATATATATATATATATAATATGCATTTACTTATACTTTTTTTTAGATTTTCATTTTTTTATTCATTTGAATTTTATTATATTAATATGTTTATTATTATTTATTATTATGTTTTGATAATATTATATTAATTAAGATATACTTTCCTATTTTAATATATATTATTATCTAATGCAATATATTATTTATTTTCTTTTATATATATACTATACCTATTTATTTTCACTATTTAATTTATTATTCCATTTGTATTTTATTTAGTTACAATGTTGTTATATTTTACATTGTGATTACAATTTTATTATATTAGGTATTTTTACTGTGTAGTTAAATATATATATATTTTTTATACTAATTTTTATTTTATTTAATTTTAATATCAGCCATAACATGAATTTAATGTCATTGTCTCTCTATCAAAAATCCTTTTAAAGTTCCTGGAAACTCTAGTCCTTGTGACTTTGAGTGTCGTTGGCATGAGTGTTGAATGGAGCTGCTGTTTATATGTATGGGGCATATTGTGGGAATGGGGCACATCCTCGTCCTGTTGCTGTGACCCGCGGCATAAGTTCAGTTTATGATTCACATGTGTCGTCTCCAGCTCGTTGCAGAATGTTCTCATTGTTCATGATGCTTCTCTGTCACACTGGCTCCTTTCACTGAGACGGATCAATTGGGTCAACATGATTGGAGACCAACAGCTGGTTGATGTATGGCGGCTTCTCATGATCATGTGAAGACTGTAAAACCCAGTCACACCACGGGATAACTTTTGGACTTTTTTTCATGTACAGATTTAATTATGCCACTAGATCAGCTGAGTTTTGTTTGATTTGAAATTACAAAGACCAAAAGCATATGGTGCAGGATTTCTTTTTATCAATGTTGAAAGGGCTATGTAACATTTTAATCTGTAAAAATATATATTTGACATTTATGCAAAAAAAACATTTTAGTTTAGTGCTTTATTGGTCATTTAATCATTGTCTTGGCTATGACGATTTGTAGTCTGAATTGTTTCATGTTGAATTGTTGATCCAATTTTAGACAATGACCTCATTAATCTGTAATTACAGATCATTTTAACCCTGCTTTACAGTTATTTTGAGCAGACTAAATGTGTTTAAAATGTCTACACGTGTGTTAGATAACTGTTGCATGTCCTTAGACTAAATACAGACCGTAATTAGTGTCAGGAGAATATATCTGCCAAAGATAGCTGGCCAAAGATGGGGAATGGTTTGCTTTATTTATGAACCCCTTTGTACTTAGAAAATATGCTAGATCATTATAAAATGAAATAAAGTAAAATAAAACAATAAAGTACAATAAAAATACAGTAAAATACAATAAAATTTAATAAAATGAAATTTAAAATACAATGTAATACAACATTGTAATAATAAAAAAATACAATAAAGTACAAATAAAAAAACAGATTACAGTAAAATAAAATAATTATATAAAATTAAATTAAAATAATAAAAATGATATAGTTGCCATTAAAATAACTAAAACTAAAATAAATAAATAAAGATAAAAAATACATTTAATAAAAAAAGTAAAATAAAATAATAAATACAATAAAATAAAATAAAATAAAAAATTAAATAGAAAATCAATAAAATAAAATAATAAAAAAATAATAATATGATGTAAAATAAAAAATATAATGAGGTAAAATTAAGAATACAATAGAGTAATAAATATATATATATATATATATATATATATATTTATTATTATTATACTTTTTTACATTGTGTTGTCATTCTTATTTTATTTTACTTCATTGTATTTTTTATTTTATTTTACGTCATATTATTTTTTTTAGTTATATAGTAAAAAAAAAAAAAAAAAAAATATATATATATATATATATATATATACACTTATTGACTTTTTTATTTCAGCTATAGTTGCCATTTAAAATAACTAAAATAAATAAATAAGTACCTATTTAAAAATGACAAACTAAACTTTAGCTAAAATGAAAAGAAAAACAACAAAATAAAATTAATTAATTAAAATATTAATAAAAACTAATCATACCTACAAAATACAAAAATAACACTGCCAATAACCAATCAGTTGATGCATATTGCACATAGAAAAACAATCTGCTTGGCTAGATTTGAAAGAAATCTTGCAGCATGTCTTCAGAGAAGCGGTTGGTTGTTTTTGAACTTGTTCCTCAAGAGTTGCTGTTGCTTTGAGCTGGAAGGGATTTCTGCAACATGCTCTTATTTCTTCTGCTCTACTTCATATTGACCTCCTTCTGTTCTGAATGTGTGCCAGCAGGGTCTGACGGCTTTCCTTACCTCCACAGACCCAGATGGGCTCAGACACCCCCTCGTAATTTGGCTAGGAGCCTCACGACCATCAACGTGGTCATAACAGGTTTCCTGATGGATTAGAGGTCGCCTACAAGACCTTATATCATGATACTAATATAGATAAGTGTATCTGGGCTAATTAAAATAATAAGCACACACAGTCAGTGCACAGTTTTGATCTTGAATCAATGTGCATTGCCGCTTTAGCTCTATATGGAGCTAATTGGATGCCCCACACATCTAGTTTCTGGCTCGCCCTGAAGGCCATCCCGTTAATTTAATCGTCCTATTTTTGCATGATTAAATAAGACGCTGTGGGCGTGTCAGTGAGACCGACGGAGACGCTCTCCTCATCTCTCTCAGAGTGTCGCTGATTTGTTCTGCCTTGTGGGACGACAGGCTCAATGTGAAAACAACAGGGATTAGGTCAGCAGTTTGAACGTTTCTGCTAATCATGGATTAGCCCATATTCCCCCCTGAACACAGTTCTGGGACGTCAAGGTGTGCGGACAGCTGTTTGACCACCTCTGCTTGATCCATCCGCTCCGGATTGTAAAAACAAAAATTAGATGGCTTACATGTATAGCTGCATATAGTCTGCAATTATGTGATAAAAATACTTTAAAAATAGTGATATTTTAAAAAATGATTACAACATAAAAGTGCAGTAAGTGATTTCAGTTGTGTTTCCCTCGACTAAAGATTTTTTTTTGGCGACTACTATTTATTTTAAGCATTAGTCGACTATTAGTTGCACGTTTATTAATAAACCATTTAAATCATAATAACGAGCCTTTAATTGCCTACATAGCCTAATAAGCGCTCAAGCACACAAAAACAGCATGCCACATATTTTGCCCATATTTTAAAATTTAAAAAATCGTAGCTTCATCGGAATGAGATGACACTTTGGTTTTGTAACATTAGCAATGTGAACACACAAAAGAACTATGGACATGATTCGGATATTTTATTGGGTCAAAAAAAAAAAGTCACACTTGACTACTTCGCGGTCAAAAATGTCTGACATAGGAAGTGAATGGGAAATACAAAAAAATACGAAAATGTAGAGAATCTTTTGGTGGTACAAACTACAAATCAGCCACTGTGCAGAAAATAAGTGCACAGCAATCAAGGGGTTACACTCTAAACTTATTGAAATTTATTGAAAAGTAATATATAAATAATTAAATTAAAAAAATTAATTCCAATGGAAAAAATTGCTTATTAAAATTGTATAAATATTGCATAGTATCATTAAATCTCCTCAAAATTCTAAATAATAATAAAAAATATATTATTGAAAAAAAATATTGCATTTTTTGTCCTGAACAAAAAAAGAAAGTTACATTTCAAGGCTTCGGTCACTTTTGACCGTGAAGAAGATGATATTTCACTCTCTATAGATATATTTTTCATTCGGATGCAGCAATACCATTTTTTCAGAACTGATCCGATCCAGAAAATTCTGAGTATCTGCTGATATTGATCCAATCCAATACCAGTGCAGTTTTATTTTTTATATCAATGTAGAATTTCTATACTTGTGTTGACCTGATCATCTCTCGTTTGTGTGTTAAACACAATCTACTACATATGTCATAAAATGTCATTTTAATAACAAATTAAAATATATAGAATCATAATCTATAACAAAAATACTGTTATAACCTATTTTAGTAAGTAATTCAGTAGAAAAATCACACATGCACAATCATTTTATAAAATCTAGTGAAACATTTTTGCACAACATGCAGTTTGAATGGAGGATGACAGACAGCCGCAGCGGAAAGAAGACTTGAATATATGTGAACTTGAATATAAGGACTTAAATATTCAGCTGTACCTCACATTGAAACTATGGAACAGCTTCAGAGCACTTGAAATATAGTGCACCAAAACTTTATGGTGCTTTATAACGTTTTTTTTTTAACGTGGGGCTCAACAATAACACAGAATAGTATATGCACAATATCGAATTTGGATCGGTCTTGAATGATGATCCCTGATCCAGCAGAAATGCTAATATCGGGTTAATTCATCCTTCATTTTTCATGTCTGTAAGGCAAGTATACTCAAGAGTTTCACAAGTTCACAGAGACCGAGACGGCAGAAAGCATGTCCTGTTTGCTTTCATTATTTTACAATAACACAACATTTCATTGTTATTGCAAATGCACACAAACAAACATAGTTTTTATCTGTATAACCAAAAAAGCGAGTGACCGCACTGGCACCTCCATCTGTCATGCTGTAAGCGCACTACTATTCAGCTTCCACAGTCACAGAATAGTATACGCACAATATCGAATTTGGATCAGTCTTGTATGACCGATCCCCAAACCGGCAGAAATGTGAGTATCGGAGCCGATACTGATGCTGAGTATCGGATCGATACATCCCTAATTTCTCATGTCTGTAAGGCAAGTATACACAGAGTTTCAACGTTTCACGCTCAAGTTCACAGAGACCGAGACGGCAGAAAGCGTGTCCTGTTTACTTTCATTATTTTACAATAACATAACATTTCATTGTTATTGTGAGTGAACACAAACAAATGTAGTCTTTACAGATTCGAAAGATGTAATACTCTTATCTGTGTGACCAACAATGACGGAGTATTTTAAGAGCAAGTGGCCACACCGGCGCCTCCATCTGTCATGCTGTAAGCGCACGACTATTCAGCTTCCACCCTCCGCAAAGACACTTCAGTAGCACACATTTTACTAATTTAACATTAGATTGAGTTGCCATGTAAAGTTGCTACTACATACTTCATTCAGATGATAAGCCATATTTGAGGTTGATGAATGATAGGTGAGCAGTTGGATGTACTGTCCGATGTGACTAGGCAACTAATTAAATTCTGGACGATCAAGCCTCTTCTCGTTGACTGGCGGTTAATCCACAATTAGGGGGCAGCCCTAGATTTCAGAGAAATCCTGTTGAAAGTAGATCAGACCGAGCCCAAAACACACCTATAGCCAATCACCAGTGAGGGGCGTGTCTACTCGTGATAGGTGAGGTGCTTTGTTGTATTGGGATGGAGCTATGGGGGTATTTTTTTTTTTTTTTTTTTTAAATAATACCTTTTTTTTTTTTTTTGACTTGGCCAGTGAGCAACATGCTTCAAATCATTCAGAACACCTTAGTATCCATATGGCTGCTCTAGTTTGTTTGCTGCTGTGATAAACTCCTCAAGTGCTGACTTACCGCATTCCTTCCTCTTCAGGAAATGGGATAAGGCTAGATCTTTGACAGTCAGGATTTCTTAAGCTAGCCAGGCTCATGACAGCCGTCGGAGGATTCCTTCCATGTGATGATAGGACTGTGTGAAAGAAACCAGTCCCGGAACGTGCAGTTGACTTCAGAGGATGAGCAGTCTGCAGAGGATTGTGGGGGAGTTTGCTTAGTTTTATGGATCAGGATCTGAGAAAGAGGCCTTGAGATTCCAGTTCTTTACCGTTGACTTTAAAGAATTTAGATTATTTTTGTAAATGCTACTTCAGCTATTTAAATTCTATTAACATCACTGATTTTAATGGAAATTGCATAAAAAAAAATAATTTAGCATAATCTTGCAAAATTACAAAATAATACAGAATAAAAATTGCTCCTTGGTAAAAAGTACAGTATAATAACATTAAGCAGCAAAATTGTTCAGTGGGGTGGAAATTACGTCATTTATACATTTATTTAATGCATTTATTTATCTATAACAATTCATTTTCATGCAAAAAAATTGAAATGGCTTATTTTACTAAAGGTTTAGATTATCATTTATACAGTTGAGGTCAAAACTTTACATACACCTTGCAGAATCTGTAAAATGTTACCAAAATAGGAGGGATCATACAAAATGCATGTTATTTTTTTATTTAGCACTTTATATTTCACATAAAAGACTTTTAAATATAGTCCACAAGAGAAAATAATAGTTGAATTTATGAAAAATTAACCTGTACAAAAGTTTACATACTTGATTCTTAATACTGTGTTGTTACAGTTGATCCACAGCTGTGTTTTGATGTTGATGTTGATGTTGTTGTTGTTGCTGTTTAGTGATAGTTGTTCATGAGTTCCTTGTTTGTCAAGGCCAATCTGCTACAATATAACAAAAATGAAAATGTTGAAATAGTTATAATAAAAGTCAACCCTAGGTTTTAAAAATGCCTGAAGTGAAAGAAACACCTCAATATAAACACATTATGAAGTGAAACTTCTTCTCAAAACATTGGTTGTGATCTTGAAACCGTTAATGTCTTCCATAAATCATCAACAGAGGAAAAAGAAGAAGGTGAAAGAGACCACTAAGACCCTCTAAGTCATGTTTAACAGACTTAAGTTATGAAGCTGAGCTGATGTCATTACAGGCTTTTGTGCGCTGGGCTCTGTGTGAAGCCTGGCAGTCCTTCCTGTCTACAAAAGCTCAATAGCCACTCCATTCACACAATGCCACACAAAGCCAGTGCATTCTGAGCGGTTTGCAAATGTACTTCTATGCGACATCCTGGAAGAGTCACCACCATGAGTGAATACCCTTAAGGAGTGCGAACAGTTTATTAAGTGAAGGCAAATCTAATAACACGGCAATATGACTCAGTTTGCTTCCTCTGAGCCATTCTGCTCGTGTTTGGCTAATGGTGTAAGTTTGTTTTGTTGAGTCACAACACAGTGCATTGTTGATGGCTGCACAGTGCTCAGGAAAGGGGAAAATAGGGAGAGATTTTGATTTAGGAGGTAAGCTAAAGCTGGGAAACCTGAAACCAAAGTTGAATTGGCAAACAAGTGGTTCTTAAAACTCAGAAGAATGTACACAGTGTGCATTTGTTCTCAATTGCTCTCAGATTTCTGCCTGTTGAGAGTAAATCTCTCCCACCACTGTTAAAATTATTTTTCAAAGCTTATTGGAAGGGGTCGACCCATATGTGTTTTTCAGGGCCGATACAGATTATTACAGATCAGGTAGACTAATGACTGATCTGTCTGTTGTAAAAATTAAAATTCATGTCAAAAATGAAGAATACCTAGGGCAGATAAAATAACTCTTCAATTATTTTATCAACAAAATGGTTTTGAAAATGACCCATACTGATTATTACAGATAACCAATATTTTGCACCAATATGTATGGTGTAAAAATGAAATTCATGTCAAAATTAAGAATAACTAGGGCTCTGACAAAAAACTTTCTTTAAATGCTTTCAAATTTTTATCGGCAAATCAGTTTGAAAATGACATATATCAATTATTACAGGTCAAGTAGGCCGATAACTGATATTTTTAACCTATATATATATGTATATGTCTGGTGTAAAAATGAAAATTCATGTCAAAATTAAGAATAACAAGGGCTCTGGCAAAAACTTTCTTTAAATGCTTTTAAAATATTTGATCTGGAAATCGGTTTTGAAAATGACAGATACTGATTATTACAGATCAAGTAGACTGATAACCAATATTTTGAATCAATATAAATATATCAGGTGTAAAAATAAAAATGAATGTCAAAATTAAGAATAACAAGGGCTCTGGCAAAAACTTTCTTTAAATGCTTATAAAAAATCTTTAAATTCTTAATATCGGTGCAGATGATTTGTGGACCCCTAGTCATTAGAGTACATTTTACAAGAAAGTACTATTTCGGTCTTTGTACGCTGAAAAAAAAAAAAAATTATGTGCAAGTAATTTTCATTTAGAAATTGCTAGTAAATCTCACAAACAATTACAAAGAAACAGCAAGTAACATGAATTATTGAAGTAGAAAAACTGAAACAACAATTATTTTATTTACTGTACAGCTTTGAAAAATCATTTACAGTGTGCTTCAAAATTTAATGTTTAATTCAATGTTTTGCTTGCAGTTTCTTTTGAAATAATTTTCTCAGTGTATACTTTAAAATGATATTCCGAAGTTCACTGTAAAAAACAAAAAACACAATTTGTTGAGTCAACTCAAAATAATGTTACCCTGTTGCCTTAAAATTTGAAGTTCAGTCAACTCAAATAAGTTTATTCAAGTTGAAATGTTAAGTTGTACTAAGTGACAACTTAGATATTCGAGTTGACTAAACTAAAAAGCTGTGTTTGTTACTCGGCTGCTTACATTTTTTTTTTTAAGTTGAATGAACTCAAATATCTAAGTTGTCACTTAGTAAAACTTAACATTTCAAGTTAACTAAACTTTTTTCGAGTTGACTGAACTTAACAATTTAAGGCAGCTAGGTAACAAATTATTTTAAGTTGACTCAACAAATTGTTTTTACAGTGTTGTCGATAAAAAGATTATATTGTACAAGAAAAATGGCATGTTTAATTCACAAATGTACTAGCCGTTTTTGATTGACTGAAAATTGTTGCTTTTTTATTTTTGTGTACAGCAGGAGGTTACTGTAAAGAGTTTCCCTAAGAATCCCCCCTGCTGATACATGATGCAGTCTTTTTGTTGCCATCTCCACAGGAGGAACAACATGAAGCCTTCATTCAATACTTGGTGTTTCCTTTCAAACCTTAAGATATGCAGCATTTCTTAAAGTACTAGTAAACAGCCTCCAATCCTTCAAAACACGACTAAAGCAGTTAAAGCCCCCTAGCGTGACCAACAGGTGGATGTAATGGTTCTCAATTGGGATTATCGTCATCCACCCACTCCCATTTTTCTCTTCTGCTGACCCGCACAGGAAGTTCACAGCAGGCGGCATCTCAGTGGGCGGTTATGAGTTTGTAAATCTCTTATAATTTAGCGTTTATATCAGTAGTTACCGTAATGCTCTCTCTGGATTAGTCATGTACTGTAAATGCTGTGATTTACAGCCGTCAGGCATGAGACTAGGAAGTTGTGCAGATGGACTTCTCTTATGTACTTAACAGTATGTAGAAGTATAAAGTGAATATACTGTTTGCAGTGTGATGTGCAATTCCTGTTGGTATGATTCTTTTTAGTGAGTCAGGTTTGAATCAGGGACTGAATCAACTCACTGAATTACAGGTTATTGTCTGACTTGAGCTGAGAGTGAGTACTTAAAGTATTAGTTCACTTTCAGAACTAAAATTTGAATATAATGTACTCACCCCCTTGTCATCCAAGATGTTCATGCCTTTATTCAGTCGTAACGAATTAATGTTTTTTGAGGAAAACATTTCAGGATTTCTCTCTATATAATGGACTTCTATGGTGCCCCTGAGTTTGAACTTCCAAAATGCAGTTTAAATGCAGCTTCAAAGGGCTCTAAATGATCCCAGCCGAGGAAGAAGAGTCTTATCTAGCGAAACGATCAGTTATTTTCGAAACAAACTGGCAATTTCTATACTTTTTAACCTCAAATGCTTCTCTTGTCTCGTCTCTCCGATGCGCATGTGTAGTCTGTGTGATTCGGGTCAATACAGTTAGGGTATGTCGAAAAACTCCCATCTCGTTTTCTTCCCCAACTTCAAAATCATCCTACATCGCTGCAGAAGTACCAATCCAGTGTTTACAAAGTGAACATGCAAAGAAGATCAAACTACCTTTACAAAAAATGGTAAAACAGCATTGTAGGGCAATTTTGAAGTTGAGATGGGAGTTTTTTGACATACCCTAACTGTATTGACCCGGATCACACAGACTACACATGCGCATCACAGAGACGAGACAAGACGAGAATTTGAGGTTAAAAAGTATATAAATTGTCAATTTGTTTCGGAAATAGTCCATTGTTTCGCTAGATAAGGACCTTCTTCATTGGCTGGGATCATTTAGAGCCCTTTAAAACTGGATTTAAACTGCATTTTGGAAAGTCAAACTTTGGGACACCTTTCATATCCATTATATGGAGAGAAATCCTGAAATGTTTTCATCAAAAAACATAATTTCTTTACGACTGAAGAAAGAAAGACATGTTGGATGACAAGGGGGTGAGTACATTATCTGTACATTTTTGTTCTGAAAGTGAACTAATCCTTCAATGACAAATGTCATTTTTGAGTGAACTATCCCTTTAAGACAAGATGACATGGTGAATAACAGACTGCAGTTTTTGCATCAAATTAAAGTGCTAAAGTAACAAAGTAAGTATTAACAGTTCATTTGAACTGAATTTGCTTGGAACTGTGGATTAGAACATCTTCAGCTAACTGTGATTTCCTGATTGATGTACTTGACTCTGTAAAGAGGAACAGCTTGGAGGAAGTCCAGAGAGGGAACCTGACATTAACCGGACTTCTTTATTTTATTTATTTCTTCCGCCTGAGTCTTTGTCCTGTATCTAACGGTTCCTCTCCCGCTGTTCGTGAATCACGTCGCTCCGTCTGGGTCTGTTTCTGGGATGTTGCTGACTCGCATCTGGAGCTCTTACAGGCATCTGGTTCTGATCGGGCCAAACCCACTCGCTTTCTCAGCACGCTCGGGGTCTTTCCCTTTGCGCTGCTTCGTCCTGTCCCTGTGCAGCACAGGAAGCGCATGTGGATGATGGTGGCCTACTGAAATATTAACGAAGGTTCAGCAAAGTCAGCAGGGTGTGTGTGTATGTGTGTGTTTTATTCACAGCACCCAAAGCTCCATTCAAACTGAGTGAGCCAGGTTTTACAAAACCAGTACAATAGCACATTGTGAGATACTGTACAGTTGTTGTGTACAACATGCGCTACAGTTGAATAATACAATAGTGCACAACCTTGAGTATCCCCTTGCTTTAAATAGATGGTTCATCAAAAATGTCGTTCTAAACCAGTAAGACCTTTGTTCACCTTCAGAACACAAATAAGATATTTTTGATGAAATTCAAGAGCTCTCTGACCCTACGTAGACAGCAATGCAACTACCACGTTCAAGGCCCAGAAGGGTATTAAGGATATTGTTGAAACAGTCCACGTGACATCAGGGATTCAACCGTAGATTTATGAAGCTGCAAGAATACTTTTTGTGTGCAAAGAAAACAAAAAAACAACTTTTTTTCAACAATTTCTTCTCCTGCGTGTCATTTAAAGCTGCGCATTCACAAGGGTAGTTCAAAATATTTACAAGAAATAGTTACAAGAATATTTACTGATAATAGTCAGTATATATTAATTATCAGAAGTGACATACATGATTGTTGTCACCACTAGAATTAACTACTGTGGCCAAAACAATAAACTCATTTAACCTCTTCCCTCTTCTGGGAATCCATACTCTTGTCTCAAGAGTCCAAGTGAATCATTTTGTATCCAAAAGCATCCAAAATGTTCTGGTGTTGCTAGAGGAGGAGTACATTGAGAAGTGCCTGGTTCCCACAGTGACGTTCAGTGCTAGTAAAGCTCTTATATAGGGATGTATGAGTGCTGAAGGTGTGAGGGAGTTGTGCTTTATCAAGGCTGGCATCAATTCACACACCACTATGTGATGTAATACAAAAAATTGAAACTGAAAATGCTACCCTCTCCTAATTCCCTGCATTGTTGGGCATTTTTTCAGCATGACAATGAAGATATTCATTCTCCCAAGGTGAAAATCCTTCAGTGGACATGTATTTCACCCAATCTTAACACTCTTGAGCAGCTGTGGGGGATTCTGTAGAGACGATCTGAACAACATTCCCCATTAAAGACCAGGGCATTTAAAGAGGTCATCCTCCAGGAGTTAAACAGGACAGATGTGGCATTTTGTCTTGAACTTGTACAAAAAGGGTCAGAGCAGTATACTTGAAGTTCTGGAGAACATACTACAATATTATACATTTGCTGAATTAAATCTATGGTGTACTCATTTCTGCAATCCTTCATTTAAACAAAATTGGCTAATTTACTTATTTTACAGAAATTGTTGGCATTTATGTTTTGTTTTTATTAAGTATATGTTTATTACATTTCATTTTTGCCATCTTTCCATGAATTATATTAGTGATCATTAAGAAAATAAATCTTTTATATTTATTCTGAGGGGTTTACTCATTTATGCTTTGCACTGTACATAATTCATCAGAGATCATAATCATTTTAAGCAAAATGCGTAAATTGCCTGTTATACCAATTTATTATTATATTTTTATTACTTTTTTTTGTGTATGCAAACACTTTAACTAATTTCCAATTTTTTACTAATTTCTTCCATTGTTTGGTTTTTATAGCGTACATGTTTTTTCGTTTATTTTTTTTATCAAAATTTTATAACGACTGCCATTTAAATATTTTTAGGCTATTTAAAAAAATTAAATGGAGTAAAAATATATAATATATAATTGAGTGTAATTTAAGCATTTATATACAAATAAGTTAATTTTAACGTTCAATATTATATTATGCATATTTTACAGCATTAGTTTGAGAGATTTTTCACATTTTTTCTCCTTAAGAAAATTGCATGTAGCGTAACTGATATATATCCAAAATAATCAAGAGCAAATGGAATGGAATCAATGAAACATGAAACATTTATTAGTAGTAGTAGTAGTTAAAATTGATGGATAGAAAGTTCAAAAGAGCAGCATTTATTTAAAACTAGAGCTGCAAAATGATTAATCGCAATTAATTGATTCAAAATAAAAGTTTATGTTTGCATACCGTATGTGTGTGTACTGTGTACATTTATGTATATATAAATAAAGTATATTAGATTTATTTATAAAATATTTATATATATAAGTACATAAAATACATACAAATATTTAAAAAAAAATACATATATTTGCACACATACATAGTATGCAAACATAAACTTTTATCTTAAACCGATCAATTGCGACTAATCATTTTGCAGCTCTGGTTAAAATGGAAGGCTTATAAATGTCTTTACTGTCACTTCTGAACAACTGAATGCTTGCTTGCTGAATAAAAATACTTATTTGTTTTAAGTCTTAAAAAAGCAGCTCTTGAACGTTAGTGTAAAATAAGCATCTAATTAGCGGCATCGTGTAATCAATTCCTACACAGAACCTCAGTTAACGCTCATTAGTGCGCTCCGTGTAATTGCTGAAGGCTTTCCCTTCGTTGGTGGCTTTGTGTCAATGTTACATTGATGGCTTGTGAGTCTCAGGAGAGCCTGTGGTTTGCGTTTAGGCTCAATGAGGCATGAGGGAACTTCCTCTTCCCACTGCAGGCCTGTTTGCACACTGATGCAAGCTCCATTCCCTAAAGACCTGCTGCCACTTCCAAGAGCGCTAAATATACACCGACCACATCCATCAGTGTAGAACAGCTGAGCTGACATTTCTTCTTCGAAACCTCCTGTGTTGATGTATTTCTTGTACTTGCAATCATTGACTTAGAGTTTAGTACTGTACCATTATTTCAGATTCAGTTATTCACAATCCACTGTGGGATGAGTAGTTTATCTCCTCACAAAAATGTTTTAACCAAAGTTTGTAGTATTTAAACTTTCAGTGAAATACTCCCATGAAATTCCAAGGGAGACAATCAATTGTATTGCTTTTATAGGTTGTGATGAATATCAGTTTGTGCAGGATAGACTCCAGTAGCTTCCTGCCACTGTGACCGGCGTATGTTGGTTTACATCACATACTATGGAAAGTTTATCAACATCCTGGTCCTGGTCGGTGTGACAGCATGGTGACGTCTAGAGCTTATTATTGAACCCAGTTTTCAGGAAACACCTGGAGGAAGGAGAGATGAGCATAACCTATGAACTGTGACCTCCCTCTGGTTTTGTTTGCATGTTTGTCTTGGACAGTTCATTGTGTCATTATTTGCTCTTCCTAGAAGTCCTGTGGAAGCTATAGAGCCTCAGTGCTTCCACTGATGGAAACTGGAACGACCACAAGTCAACCTTGGGAAGCACAATATATCTGTACCATATTGGTACATATTAGATATATTAGTGATGTGTATATAGTAATGTATATAGTGGTTTTTATAGAGTTATAATAAAAGAGTTATTTTTAAAAAGGGGGGAAAAACAGAATGAAAAAAAAGGGGAAAAAATGCGGACAGAATCTGGAATCTAGTCAAAAAAAATGTAATTTACTGTATGACGTGGAATGTTGCCAAATTTTTAAACTAATAAATCAAAAGTAGGTAAGTACACTTAAACCAAATGCAAAATGGACTAGTGTCTGTGAATATTAAGTGCAAAATGCTATTTAAATATGAATCCTGCATGTTCTTGTGTCTCTGTGTGAATGAATGGCACAGACGTTGCTACATATGAGTACATGAACACATCAACACAATTTCTAGAACTGCTCTAAAGAGTCACAAGAGCATTTTATAATTTCTTTTGAGAAAAATCTTCATCACATACAAACAGAAACTTAAACTTCTTCGCAGCAACCTGTCAAAATAAAAGTGCGGTTTAACTTGAAGAAACTGTGACAGAAATATATCGCTGAATGTAATGATAGTGCTACTACTAATAATTCAATTATTATTAAATGTTAAAAAAACATTCAAGTATTTAGCAGAAAAAATATTTACTAGAGTTTATTTACCAGAAAAGTGAAAATACACAACACAGCATTTCGAGGAAAAATGACAAAATAAAATAATTAAAAAATAATCATATATATATATATATTTTAATACAATCTATTAATTAGAGATGCTTTTGATTATTACATTTAATGAGACCATTAAAATGCAATCCCAAAAATGAATGGAAAACAGAATTTAGTGAAAATAAAATTGAATTTAAGGAAAAAAATAGAACGGGACTAAAGTTTTATTAAATTGCTGTTATTAAAGCAAAATTTTTAAAAAGAAAACAAAAAAATAAATTTGATTTTCATAGGGCCCTGCTAAATTAACTTGTAGCATATTATTTAATTTATATGCACATTTAATTTAATTTATTTGTAATTTATTTAGACATGTATTGAATTTTAATATTGCCAATTTATCGGTTATTGTCAGCTGTCCTTCTGAATTTACTTGTAGTATTTAAAAATGATTATTTTTAGTGTTTTATTTTTAATTTAATTTATTTGTAATTTATTTAGGCGTGGTATAGCATTTTAATATCTGCCATTTACTGGTTATTATCAATAAAATAAGGATTATCATCTTGTGAGCTGTTGGTAATTTTGCAGTATAATTTAGCCTTAAAAGAGATCTAAAAAAAATCTCGAAATGAATATCATTTCTTTTTTTATACTGTGCGTTATAATATTGTGCTTAAATTTAAATGACTAGCATTTAAAAGTCATGTTTGTTTGTTTTGTTTTTTGTATTTTTATTTATTCAGTCATTTTTTTTTATTTAAATTATTTTGTATTTATTTTAACATGGTATAGAATTTATTGATTATTTAAATAAAATAAAGATTATAGTCTTGTCAGCTATTTGTAATTTTGCAGTATGATTTTACAGCAAAAGAGATCAAATCTTATAATCAAATTATTATCTTTTTTTTTACTGTGCAAACTTACAAATAGCTGACAAGACGATAATCTTTATTTTATTGATTTTAACTGATAAATGGTTGATATTAGACTTCTGTACCATGTCTAAATACATTAAAAATGTATAAATACAAATAAATTAAAATACTAAAACCATGTTTTTTGAATGCTGCAAGTGAATTTAGGCATGACAATAGTATGATTACATTTTTTTTTTAGATAATCAAATCGCAAATGTAGTCTTTTTTTCTTTTTTTTTTACTGTGCATTATAATGTTGTCATGCCTAAATTCACTTGCAGCATTTAAAAAAGATTGGTTTTAGTTTCATTTTATTTTTTGTAATTTTTGAAAAAAAAAATATAAATATAGACACGGTATCAGATTGTAATTTCAACCATTTATCGTTCATTGGCAAAAACATAAAGATTAAGTCTTGTCAGCTGTTTGTAATTTTGCAGTATGATTTTGCAGTGAAAGAGATCTTGAAGGGATCTTGCAATTGGTTTCAGATGGCAAAATGGCAGCAATGTGCTTTTCAAAAACCATTAAAGAAATCAAAATACATATTTTTGTGCCACAGTGAAAGTTTCAACTGCTCAGTCTTGTTCCGAGTCAGTTTTAGCAGCTTTTTTACAGGATACATTTCCAGGAACAAAAACTCCCTGTGTCTGGTATGTTGTTCCAGAGCCTGTCCAAACTACAAGTGCAGCCCACAAAAATGTAAGATCTCTCCACATCAACCAGAGCCAAGACTGCCGGGGCTTCAGGAGATTCTTTTATGTGCGACTTTTCTCTTTTTTTTCGGATATGGTCAGAAACGGCAGCATAAGCCCTCATTCCCTCATTTTTTGTCGTGGAGCTCTCTTTCTCTGTTGTGAGAGTTGGGAGTCTCTTTTGTCCCTCACCCCAGCAGTGACGCATTGTGAGGTCTTTTTTTTACACAGCTAGCGTCCTCTATCCGTCTCAGCCCGGTCAGGCGGTGTACGTCTGTGTGTCTCTCTGCATTTCCATTGACATTTTTGCACGCTGGAGTCACGACAGACCACCGTGAGCTAATATAAACCAGCCAAGACGCTTCACATCCTGAACACTCACTGTCTGCCCTCGGTCTTCGCTCCTGGACCTCCATTTGGGTCTGATATTTCACTACATCCTTGCCCCTAGTGTTATGTCTAGCTGTCGCATTCCTGATATTCCAAGTGGTTTGAAATTTAAATAAAACACTGTTATGCAAAAAAATGATGTGAGAGATGCTGAGGAATGCGGACCGAGTGCTTGTCTATGGTTGTCGGGCTCAGCGGCGGGAACCAAATGTATGGCGGTATTGTTTGAGAATAAAATACGTGACCTGAAAGGGTTAATTATGCCACTTCCTCCCCATGACGGTCTTTGTTTGGTTGCTGGGCTTCACGTCTGAAGTGTCTGTTCCCCATCGGCGGTGCCCTAATCGCAGGCCACACGCAAAGAAAGGGCCGTTGGAGGGCCGTATACTGCAAACACCCAGGCCTCACTTTAATATACACCTAGCTAAACTGAGACCCTTCAGGTACTGTGAGACACTAGAACTGCAAATCAGATTTCAGATCAAGTTCGGCTCAGTTTTTTTGGCACAAGTTAGGTTTTTTTTTAATGGATAAAATGCCATATTCTGACACTTACATTTATTATATTTTTTATTATTATGTTGCACTATACCATTTTTAAAGCATTGGTTTACAAAAATGAAATATAATATATATATATATATATATATATATATATATATATATATATGTGTATATATATATATATATATATATATATATATATATATATATATAAAACAATATGCAGGTAGTTTTATTGACTTTTTTTTTATTATTATATTATAATTTATTGATTTATACATTTTCTAAATGTATGATAAATAATTGATTAGTGTGTGTGTGTATATATTTTTGTAAGTTATATATATTATTTGATTATTTAAATATATTTTATTAGTTTATTGTAAAATATCAAATGTGTGAATTAGTTAAAATATCATTAATAATAATAATAATAATAATAATTGACATTGTGGCAGTGTTAATTTTATTTGAAAAAATAATTTGTTTTATATTTTATTAGTTTATTGTAATATATCAAATATGTAATAGTTAAAGTATAATAATAACTAGACGTACATTTCCTGAAGAAAATGTGAGTGGTGCTTGCAGTGGCAAAAAACCCTTTATCTGCTCATATTTTAACAATTGTAGCATGTTAGCATGAAGTTAGCATGAAATTAGCATGACTAGCATGATGCTAGCAACATGTTAACACGATTAGCATGTCATTAGCATGAAGTTAGCATGACTAGCATAATGTTAGCAACATGTTAACATGATTAGCATGTCGTTAGCATGAAGCTAGCATGACTAGCATGATGTTAGCATGATGCTAACATGTTTTTAACAAGATGCTAACATGACTAGCATGATGCTAGCAACATGCCAACGTGATTAGTATGTCGTTAGCATGAAGTTAATGGTGATCAGCATGACTAGTATGATGCTAGCAACATGCTAACACGATTAGCATGTCGTTAGCATGAAGTTAGCATGACTAGCATGATGCTAGTAACATGATAACATGATTAGCATGTCATTAGCATGAAGTTAGCATGACTAGCATGGGGCTAGCAACATGTTAACATGATTAGCATGTCGTTAGCATGAAGCTAGCATGACTAGCATGATGTTAGCATGATGCTAACATGTTTTTAACAAGATGCTAACATGACTAGCATGATGCTAGCAACATGCCAACGTGATTAGTATGTCGTTAGCATGAAGTTAATGGTGATCAGCATGACTAGTATGATGCTAGCAACATGCTAACACGATTAGCATGTCGTTAGCATGAAGTTAGCATGACTAGCATGATGCTAGTAACATGATAACATGATTAGCATGTCATTAGCATGAAGTTAGCATGACTAGCATGGGGCTAGCAACATGTTAACACGATTAACATGTTGTTAACATGAAGTTACTGCATATTTGAACACTTAGCTAATCACTATTAGCATGTAGCTAATCACTGCTAGCATGTGTAGCATGTCGGTAGTCCTATTTGTTAGCATGAGTCCAAAAAAGCAACTCCCATGTCTCTACGATATTAGGAAAAAAAAAACTATTTCATGGGGCTTTCCACACCATAGTATCTCCCATAGGCCGATTTTTGAAATTTTGGGGGGCTCTAGCGCCCTAGGGGTACAACTTACACCCCATTGCGAGGTATGTTCTCGCACAGCTGGTCAGCCTCTTCGAATGTAGTGATTTACGTGTTTCTACGAAATTGGAGGACGGCGCTATGCGCCGTCAAAGTCAGCGCAATGGAATAGATATACTGTTATCTAGGATTTTTTGGGCCAATGTAAGTCAATGGGAAAATTTGGGGGGGGCTCTAGCACCCCCGGGGTACAACTTATACCCCATTGCGAGGTATGTTCTTGCACAGCTAGTCAGCGTCTCCAAATGTGGTTAATTACGTGTTTCTACGAAATTCGTGCAATGCGTTGTCTATGGGATTTTTTCGGCCAAATTTTGGCCCGGGTTCGAACATCGTACGCCCGATCGCTTATAAAAGTCATAGCACACCATTCCCGTATAGGCCGCACGATTTGACGCCAGTTTCGTGGGTCTGTGACAAAAACTGCGGGACTAGTTACGCGCCGAAATGTTGCACGGATCAGCACGCAGCATAGTATAAGTGATGCTTTGCCTTCGGCAAGCACCACTAATAATAATAATATTGTTTTGACATTGTGGCAGTGTTCATTTTATTTGAATATATCAAACATTTGTTTTATATTTTATTAGTTTATTATAATATATGTTCAAATATATGTAATAGTTTAAATATTATTATAATTATATAATGTTTTCACACTATGGCAAGGTTAATTTCATTTGAATATATACCATTTTATTTTATATGAATATTTTTATGTAATATATCAATATATATGTAATAGTTAAAATATAATAATAATATTTTAACATCTTGGCAGAGTTAATTTTATTTGAATATATATATATATATATATATATTTTTTTTTTTATATTTTATTAGAATATAAAAAATAAAGATATGTAATAGTTTAAAAATAAAATAATGTTTTGACATTGTGGCAGTGTTCGTTTTATTTGGATATATAACATTTTATTAAATATTTTATTAATTTATTGTAATATATACAATAGTGTGTTAATTTTTCTGTGCTTCATCTTGTTTAGGCCAAGAGTAAATCAAGCACAAAATTATAAAATGTTGAGGAAATGAAAAGGTCTGATATATAGGTTTTTTTTCTCCTCAGTGTTTTCCGTCATTTCCATATACTTGACACATGTCCCTGTGAAACTGGTGAGCTTAATATTTTGTCTTTCTTTTTTTTTCATGACTTTCTGCTTTCTCCTTCCTGTTTTTACAAGGACTGTAAAAAATACTGCATCCATCACTCGTGTCATCCATGATATAATTTCCCGTTCATCACATCCGTTAATTACTTAACAGTTTGCTGACAGTGCAGGCACCAAACCGTGTGATTTTTTTTTTTCATAAACACAGTGGAAAATAACGCCTGTAGCTAATTTGTCCAGATCATAGCCTAGCTCAGGAAGGATGTTACGGGTCAGTGCTTGGAGTCTGACTGGCGTTCGTCCCTCTCAACCTCACGAGACTCGAGCCAGTGGTCTGTGGCCCCGTCCTTCCTCCAGTCAGACTAAAATCCCAGAGGATTCGCCCATAAGCCCTAGCGATGTGCTGGCCGCTTACAGGGTTTAGTGTCGACTCTTGGACAAACATATAGCGGTAATGAAATCCCACTAGACTGTGACAGAGAATACATGGCTAACAGCTTATGCTAACAGGCTGTCAAACTACGATAGCTGAAAAATAACACAGCTAGAGCAACAGTAAATGGTTTGTTAAAGAAAAAAGAAATTTAGCCACCCAGAAAGGCAGTAAGGACGTTGTTAATAGTCCATGTAATGTTTTATCAATGTCCTATTGTCCAATGCATCTTTCTGGGCCTTGAACACAGTAGTTGAATTGCTATCTATGCAGGGTCAGAAAACTTTCGGAGTTCATCAAAAATATATTAATTTGTGTTCTGAAGATGAATGAAGGTCTTACGTACAACAGCGTTTTAGTGCCTTGTTAAATAATAAAAAATCTAAGATTACGAGATGCTAAACACTAGTAATATTTAGAGAATAAAGTCTAAATACTACGAGAATAAAGTAGAAATAGTACGAGAATACTATGAAAATAAAGTCAAAATACTTACTCAAATAAAGTCAAAATACTTGAATAAAGTTGAAATACTATGAAAATAAAGTCGAAATACTTCGAGATTAAAGTCAAAATGCTATGAGAATAAAGTCTAAATGCTACAAGACTAAAGTGGAAATACTACTCAAAGTCGAATTACTTACTCGAATAAAGTCAAAATACTTGAACAAAGTTGAAATACTATGAAAATAAAGTTAAATTAAAGTCGAAATGCTATGAGAATAAAATTGAAATGCTGCGGGAATGGACTAAATGCTATGAGAATAAAGTCGAAATGCTGCAAGAATAGTCTAAACGCTACGAGAATAAAGTTGAAATGCTACGAGAATAAAGTTGAAATGCTACAAGAAAAAAGTCGAAATGCTGCGAGAATAAAGTCGAAATACTTACTTGAATAAAGTTGAAATACTTACTCAAATAAAGTTGAAATACTCAAATAAAGTCAAAATACTTGAATAAAGTTGAAATACTATGAAAATAAAGTCGAAATACTGCAAGAATAGTCTAAATGCTACGAGAATAAAGTCGAAATGCTGTGAGAATAAAGTCTAAATGCTACAAGAATAGTCTAAATGCTATGAGAACAAAGTCATAGATACTTGTAGAATTTCGACTTCATTCTTGTAATATTTCGAGTTTATTCTCGTAAATAATATTTTTTTTCTCAAAATATTACAACTTTAATCTCGTAATTTTCTATATACATAAATATTTTTTTACATGCCACTAAAACGCGGTCGTACTTACGGGTTTGGAATGACATGAGGGTGAGTAATTAATGACAGGATTTTCATTTTCGCGTGAACTATCTCTTTAATGTGTGGAGAAAAGCCATCAACTACTGAACATTTGCGGTAGTTCACTAAAAGTGGAAGTTTTTCCATCATATGTTTACTCCAAACACTGAATGACTTACTTTCTTATGTGGACAACAAATAAGATGTTTAGCAGAACATTCATGCTGCTAATTTCAATACAATATTAGTGAATAGAGACTCAAAGCATCATAATTTTCTTTAAAAAAGTCATCTGAATTCATATGACTGCTTAATATTGTGAAACTGATGTCAAAACGAATACATCATGGTTCCCATATTACGTTATGTAAACATGTGACATGCTTGTTTTTTCACATGCTTGGAGAAAAAGGCTCCTTTTTCACATTTTCTAGGTCAGTAGATACACTGGGGACCTGATTATAGCACTTAAACATGGGAAAAAGTCAGATTTTCATGATATGTCCCCATAGCAGAGACGTTTTTGTCTCCTACAGTTTTAGGTAATATATTTTAAATTTATGAGTCAATAAGTTTACTTTCCATGCGTATATTTTATTCTTAACAGATTTTAGCAGTCTTTGGCACTCTTGTTTCAACAATAGTTGTTCTCGGTTGAACTTTGCTCCTTTTCTGGAGCCGGTTTTATTGTTTTGACCACTACAGATGCCACAGAAATGAAACCTTCATATTTTCTTTTTTCGTAAGCTCTGTAAGACTTGTTTGTTTTATGTTGACTCTGTAAATCCATTTGACACATTCATGTTTAAATACTTGAAATTACCATTATAATATATACTTCCAAGTCTTTGCTAAAGTGTGTGAGTCTGTTTTTTCTGTTTATTCTCTAGTCATGATGAGGGATGGTTATGGCAGCTGCTCTCTCTCCAGGGGTCAGATGTCAGGCTGGAGTCACAGGGTCACTCTGATTTTTGGCTGCATCAAAGCTCATTGGTGGCCTGCTGCAGTTATTGGCTGTTTTTAGGGCATTACTTGCATAGCATCCATCGCTTCAATGGTTGACAGTGAAATTGTTAAAATAGCTTCTTGGTTTATTTTTTGCACAAGTTATTTTGATACGAACAGATCGGGTCAGAAGTGCCAAGAATTTAATGCACCACTTTTTCAGCAGTGTGTTTCAGCAAAGCTGCATCACTCTGAGCCATTGCATGTTGTGCACTGTTTTGATTTAAAGGGATAGTTCACCCAAAAATTTACATTCTGATATTAATTTACAGAGTTTCAAAACCTGTAAGACCTTTGTTCATCTTCAGAACACAAATTAAGACATTTTTCATGAAATGCGAGAGCTTTCTGACCCTGCATAGACAAAAATGCAACTGACATGTTTAAGGCCCATAAAGGTAGTAAGAACATCGCTAAAATAGTCCATGTGACATCAGTGGTTCAGTCTTAATTTTATGAAGCTACAAGAATATTTTTTGTGCACAAGAAAGAAAAAAAACCAACTTACAACTTTATTCAACAATTTCTTCTCTTTTAACAATGTCCTTACTACCTTTTTGGGCATTGAATGTGGTAGTTACATTGCTGTATATGGGTCAGAAAGCTCTCGGATTTTATTAAAAATATTGTAATTTGTGTTCTGAAGATGAACAAAGGTCTTACGGGTTTGGAAAGACGTGAGAGTGAGTAGTTAATGACAGAATTTTTATTTTTAGATGAGCTATCTCTTTAATAATTTTGTCAAAGTATACAAGGAAAATTGTTGAGGTATTTTTCCCATAGGGATTTTAATTTTTTTTCCAAAATGTTGCAAGCTGTAAACCAAACAAACAAACAAAGATAAGTCACAAAAAGTCAAAGGTACAAGGTTGGTACTTGGTGACTTTAAATAATTAAAAAAATAAATAAATACAGTGCCATGATGCATTGAAAAAGACACATTTGAATTAAAAACGATGAAGATATAATAGAAAAATATAATAGAAGAAAAATTGATTTCGGGCAGAGTTCTCTATTTCCGCTTGTTTTGATAATATGATTGGTGGAGATTTTTTGTAATGTAATATGATGTCGTATAATAATATAATATGTAACCCTGCACCACAAAACCAGTCATAATGTTTTGTTTTTTGTTTTGTTTTTTAAATTGAGATTCATACATAATCTGAAAGCTGAATAAATAAGCCTTTTCTATTCACGTATGGTTTGTTAGGATAGGACAATATTTTGAAAAAAAATCTAAATACTGAGAAAATCGCTTGTAAAATTGTACAAATGAAGTTCTTAGCAATGCATATTACTAATCAAATATTATGTTTTGATATATTGATGGTAGGAAATTTACAAAATATCATCATTGAACATGATCTTTACTTAATATCCTAATGATTTTCGGCATACAATGTATTTTTGGCTATTACTACAAATATACGCATGTTACTTAAAACTGGTTTTGTGGTCCAGGGTCACATATAATCTCTCAGATGAGTCTATCTTCTGACTTTTCTGCTGTTGATTTGGTGCCAGAGCACATAGCATGCTGTCAGATGGTTTGTAATTATCCCTGAAGTATATTCCATCTCATCTGTGTCAGGGTTTTATCTGTTAAAGCAGATATGCCGTGGACATCGGGAAGGAAGTGATTTCATGCCCCTGCTGTGGAGATTCACTCTTTTGTGTCCTTCCTCTCTCATTTCCTCAGATCGTATTAAGACAATATCAGGATATAATGAAGCTTATGTAGAGAAGAACATGTCGTGGGCATTTGTGCCACAGATACTTTTTTTTTTACTTTTTGAAACTCTTTATCCATGCCACACAACTCCTATAGACCATCTCTTGGTGTTCCCACTGTGGTCTGGTGTTCAGTGGCCAGGCGACAGGAAGTGACCCTGAGCTTTCCTTCAGTGTTGTCCTCAGAGGTGGGTGGTAGAACATTCCTCCAGCGACGGCTGTGAAGATACTGTATCGCTGCTCCATCAGATCACATGCTGTGAGCTGTGTGGGGTTATGGGAGTGCTGTCTATATCAGCACTCCCATATCCCAATCAAGTATTCATTAGACTTTTCTTTGAAGACAAGTTTGTCACTTTTTAGTGGAGCAATCCCAAGAACTTTTGTATGTGCATTTTACATGTGCGTGTGTGGGTGTTTCTGTAAATAAACTAATTTAAATTAAATGTTTTTTGTCCATTAAGATGTTTTTAATTTGTGACATTTTTCATGACCGTTTCATGACACATTTCACTGTTTTACATTAATTATAATCATCACTGAGAATATTAGCATTTTTTTACTTTGTTTTTTTTGGCTTGACGTGTGGCTAATTATATTGACCCATACTCAGAATTGCAAGATATATAGTTTTTTTTCTCAGAATTGTGATATAAACTCACAATTTCAACTTTTTTCTCAGAATTGCATAATACAAACTCTAATACAATTCAGACTTTTTTTTTTCGTGATACAAACTGACAGATCCGACTTTTTTCCTCAGGATTGTGTGATACAAACTCGCACTTCTGACTTTTTTCTCAGAATTGTGACAAAAACTCACAATATTCCAACTTTTTTCCTAGAATTGCGTGATACGAACTCGCAATTCCGACTTTTTTTTTTTTCAGAATTGCGAGATATAAACAGACTTTTTTCTCAGAATTGCGAGATATAAACTGACTTTTTTCTCTGAATTGTGATTAAAAACTCACAATTCCGACTTTTTTCTTAGAATTGCGTGATACAAACTCGCAATTCTGACTCGTAATTCCATCTTTTTTTCTCAGAATTGTGAGATATAAACTGACTTTTTTTCTCAGAATTGAGATATAAACTGACTTTTTTCTGTGAATTGTGATTAAAAACTCACAATTCCGACTTTTTTCTTAGAATTGCGTGATACAAACTCGCAATTCCGACTTTTTTTTTTTTTTCAGAATTGCGAGATATAAACAGACTTTTTTCTCAGAATTGTGAGATATAAACTGACTTTTTTCTCTGAATTGTGATTTAAAAACTCACAATTCCGACTTTTTTCTTAGAATTGCGTGATACAAACTCGCAATTCTGACTCGTAATTCCGTCTTTTTTTCTCAGAATTGTGAGATATAAACTGACTTTTTTTCTCAGAATTGAGAGATAAACTGACTTTTTTCTCTGAATTGTGATTAAAAACTCACAATTCCGACTTTTTTCTTAGAATTGCGTGATACAAACTCGCAATTCCGACTTTTTTTTTTTTTCAGAATTGCGAGATATAAACTGACTTTTTTCTCAGAATTGTGATTTAAAAACTCACAATTCCGACTTTTTTCTTAGAATTGCGTGATACAAACTCGCAATTCTGACTCGTAATTCCGTCTTTTTTTCTCAGATTTGTGAGATATAAACTGACTTTTTTTCTCAGAATTGAGATATAAACTGACTTTTTTCTCTGAATTGTGATTAAAAACTCACAATTCCGACTCTTTTCTTAGAATTGCGTGATACAAACTCGCAATTACGACTTTTTTTTTTTTTCAAATTGCGAGATATAAACTGACTTTTTTCTCAGAATTGTGAGATATAAACTGACTTTTTTCTCTGAATTGTGATTAAAAACTCACAATTCCGACTTTTTTCTTAGAATTGCGTGATACAAACTTGCAATTCTGACTTTTTTTTCAGAATTGTGATACAAACTCGTAATTCCGTCTTTTTTTCTCAGAATTGAGATATAAACTGACTTTTTTCTCTGAATTGTGATTTAAAAACTCACAGTTCCGACTTTTTTCTTAGAATTGCATGATACAAACTCGCAATTCCGACTTTTTTTTTTTCAGAATTGTGTGATGCAAACTCACAATTCTGACTTTTATTCTCCGAACTGTGATACAAACTTGCAATTCCGACATTTTTTCTCAGAACTGATACAAACTCACAATTCTGACTTTTTTCTCAGAATTTGGGGGATATAAACTGACTTTTTTTTTCTCAGAATTGTGATGAACTCACAATTCCGAATTTTTCCTCAGAATTCTAAGATATAAAAATCCGATAAAATTCTGACATTTTCTCAGAATTCTGTGATACAAACTCGTTCCGACTTTTTTTTTCAGAATTGCGATATAAACTCACAATTCCGACTTTTTCCTTAGAATAGTGTGATACAAACTCGCAGTTCTGACTTTTTTTCTCAGAACTGTGATACAAACTCACGATTCCGACTTTTTTCCTCCGAATTCTAAGACATAAAAAACTGATAAAATTCTGACATTTTCTCAGAATTCTGTGATACGAACTCAAAATTCTGACTTTTTTTCTCCGAACTGTGATACAAACTCACAGTTCCGACTTTTTTCCTCAGAACTGTGTGATTGAATGACTTGTGTGTGTGTGTGTTTGTGTTGTGAAAGGTGTTGGCTTCATGACAATCTGATCTCCATCTGCTCTGACCTGTGAAAATGTGTGTGATGCATTAGTTAAACTCCCACACTGCCCTTTGCAAACCCCTCGGTCCTGGACGCATTAGCACCTCAGCACGTCTGGAGACGTTTTGTGACATCGCCTCTCAGACAGCAACAGATTTTTGGCGGGAAAGCATCCGATAAAGCGAGGACCGCCGTGTTTTCTCACACATGATCCTCGCAGGCAGGTTTCGGAGCGGTGATTTGGGAATTGTTTGCACGCACACGCCAGCTGGGTTCACTTTGCCCTGCCAGAACACCACTAAACACAGATAACTCATGGTGTATCTGGCCACGGTGGCCTCGCGGGGTCTGGGATGAGGAGGAGGGGTCCGGGTGGGCCGTCTCTCCTCTCTTTTTGCTCATGACACATATTTGATGCTTGACTGCATGCTGACCCCTCCAAAATCAACACGCTTTCACTGAGAGATGTCTGAGAGCTGACGTCTCCAATGAGCTGGACGGCCCCGTCTGCTTTTGGCTCGTCCTCCACACGCCACACACCCATAAAGCAGGCTAGAAAGGAAACCCGCTTGGGTTAAATCCGTCTGTGGCTTTTTGGAGACGTCCCACTCTCGCAAGAGACTAAAGCCAGACCTGAATTGCAAAACAAACACAGACGCAGCGAGTCATACAGCTGCAGAGGAGAGAAGTAGCGTCACTGATAGATGTTTAAGGGGATAATGTACAGTCATTTACTTCGCCATAAAGTAGAGGAGTCTTTTAATCACCCTGAAGTTGTTTGTTTTGTGATAATGATACTTGTTGTACATTTATCTTGCTTAGTTTTATAATGTTTCCATTTATGCATCATTGCATCCTTACATCAGAGGCTTCAAATAAATGAAGAAAACTGGCACAGTTGTTAGAAAACGTAATGTAACGGCTTAACCACATGTATTTTGTTATTTTATTTTATTTTATTTTATTTTTTTGGTCAGTGGCCATGTATTCAACAAATAAGCAGATTCAAAATGTTAAATTAATTAATTGGATCTTTTTATTTTTTATTTATTTTATTTATTTATTTATTTTTGGTCAGTGGCCATGAATTCAACAAACAAGCCATTTCAAAATGCTAAAGCAATTAGTTAAATAATTTATTTTATTTTTTGGTCCGTGGCCATAAATTCAACAAATAAGCAGATTTGAAATGTTAAAGCAATTAGTTGGATCTTTTATTTTATTTTATTTGTTTTTTTTGGTCAGTGGCCATGAATTCAGCAAACAAGCAGATTCAAAATGTTAAAGCAATTAGTTAAATATTTTATTTTATTTTATTTTATTCCATTTTATTTTATTTTATTTTATTTTATTTTATTTTAGTCTGTGGCCATAAATTCAACAAACAAGCAGATTCCAATGTTAAAGCAATTAATTATATAATTATTTTATTTTATTTTATTATTTTATTTTTATTTATTTTTTGACTGTGGTTGTAAATTCAACAAACAAGCAGATTCAAAATGTTAAAGCAATTAGTTAAATCTTTTATTTTATTTTATTTTAGTCTGTGGCCATGAATTCAACAAACAAGCAGATTCAAAAAGCTAAAGCAATTAGTTAAATATTTTATTTAATTCACCAAGATGATTCAAATTTGCTGTTTTTGATAATTGCTATCAATTCGATGCTATCACAAAATGTTTGAAGTAGCCAGTAAAATGCCTTAAATCTAATTTAAAATAATGTTTTCAAAACTGTTAAAGTAAAAATACACCAATATAGCAATTAAAACTATATTTGAAAGCAAAATTCACATTAAAACCATTACAATATTCACAGAAGTTGTCTTAATAATTGAATTAATAAAGCAACGTTGACAGCATATTAAAGTGCGTCATGATTTGATTTTTCTGCACAGTGGCCACGCTGCTGCATGTCTTGCTCTGTTTTTGCTCAGTGGCTGTATAGCTGGAGGCTGCAGGAGAATTAAGGCTTATACTGAATATAAAAGATCCAGACAAGAGCACTAAGAGGCGTACAGTCTAAGAATAGACACACACACACTTTCTCTCTGAATGACTCACTCGGACACTCTTTTACAAAAGGCCGGTCTCCACTAGAGCACTCAAAACAATCAATCAATCAATACTCAGCGCAGTGATGTCATCATCAGAAGACCCTCACGATGACCTCATGCGGATGGAGACCCTTTTAGCAAATCCGTTACATGCAGTGAATATTGCTGTTGCATTATAACAGCGTGAGATGTGTCTGAGAGCACAGCGGAAACCATCACTATCAGCGGATGTTGTTCTCAGCTGTTCTTTCGCAAATTAGCGAGTCATTTGATAGCGTCCGCTGGAGTGTTTCTCTCATTATGGTGGGCTCCCGGAGGACGAGGATCGTGGTCCTTTCAGCTGGTACCTTCTGGCAAATGCTTCAAGGTCAATAATGCAGTTCACTCATGCGCAAATTCACAAAAACACACCAGGCGTCAGTAGCACTGGCAAATATTTTTGGTGTTTTTATGAAATTCATTAAATGGCTCAAAGTCTGGCCATTGTTCCTGTGCTTTCTTTTTTTTTTGTCTCAGATGTGTTGAATGTGGAAGCATTGTTTAGATGGTCAATGTTAATGGTGGATTGATTTGACAGAGCTGATATAAACAAGCCCTGTTCTTCTTTTGTCTGGTTTTCAGCGGTGTAGACGGGTTTGTGGGTGTAAACAGAGCCCGGCCCTGCTGGAGGATGTGAAGTCAGCTAGACGCTGAGCCAGAAGCAAACATGTCTCTGCTAGTTTAGCATCCCAGCCTACAGAAGCGCTAATGTTGTTTTCAGTGCCGATCTGTTGTGATGAACGTCTTGCATTTAACAAAACTGTTGCTTATATTTATATGTGTATTTGGCCCTGAGCTCTAATGGCGCATGGACCCTATATTGATACTTCTATAGTTAATATGTATTTTTTTTAATATTGTATTTAATTATTAATTTCTATTTCATTGTAACATTAAGTTTATATATATATATATATATAATATGTTTTATAGCATTTACTGTATGTTTTATAGTAAATGTTTTATAGCTTTTATACTTTGTGATTTAAAATATTTTGAAGATTATATATTTTTAATATACTAATTATATTAATCTTATAGTTTAGTAGTGATTTCAAATATTTTAAAAATGATATATCTTGAATATATTAATTATAGTAATATTAACTAATAGTTTATTATTTTGTTTATTATTATTACATTTGCATTTTTGTCAGTTTTATATATATATAATATTTTATTTAAAATAAATGTATTTTAATATGTTATTATTATTATTATTATTATTATTACATTTTGTATTTATTTTCAGATATATATAATATTTTTTATTTATTTTTATATTTGTATTTAAAATTAATTTATTTTAATATTTTTCATTTACAAATGATATATACTTATATACACATTTTTGTATTTTTATAGTTTTATGGCTTTTATAGCTTATGATTTAAAATATTTTGAAGATGATATATCTTTAATATATTAATTTTAGTAATATTTACTAATATCTGTTTATTATCCATTTATTATTATTATTATTAATACATTTTTCTTTTTTCATTTTCAGTTTACAATTTACTACAAATTATTTTATTATATTATTATTTTTGTTATATTATTATTTGTGTTGTTGTTTTGTTGTTGTTGTTGTTGTTGTTGTTGTTGTTGTTGTTGTTGTTGTTGTTGTTGTTGTTGTTGTTGTTGTTGTTGTTGTTGTTGTTATTATTATTATTAATTTTAAAAATTAATATGAAAGCTTTTTCCATTAAAACACAATATTTAGTGTAGGATGGGACTTGATTTTTATCTATCTGGATTTTATTGGATAAAAAAGTTGAGTGAAATGTTAGGCTGTGACGTTATTGGCTACTATTATGTTTCCTCGCCCACATGCCCTTAGTTATATCAAAGTGGAGAATGTTATGAAGAGTAAAGTGAAGAATGATTTCATGTCCCTAAACCATATTGCTTGTATATTCTCTTCATTTGCAAGATCAAGTGGTCTAGTATAATCAGGTTTGTAAGTGAGGGGTCGGCCCTCACAGCGGTTGCCATGGTTACAGGACCAGGGGCAACATGCGCATCCATCCTGGGAGGGCCATGTGCAGTGGTCTGGCATGATGATGATGGGTGAGGGAGAGAGAGCGGGACGGCAGCTGTGCTTCTGCCCAGGAAACGCATCAGGAGCTCAGACAGCTGCATACTGTCACTCTCCACAGAAACACTCCAGATGAACTTCAGCAAGTTGTCAGACATTATATAAGCTGGACCTGGGTTTGTTGTCAGGGCAGGATTCCCAGAATGAGCAAATGTTTTTGTAGGGATAAAAACAGACTATTATAGAGCAGGTTATACAAAGACTGAACAAAAATGGTTGAATTCAATAAGAAAGCTGTGCATTAATGACCTTTGTGACAGTGATAGACTAATCTAAGAATAAAAGAAAAAGTACTTGACCTTGCTAAACCTGACACAGTGATGCTGGGAGTTGTAGGTGGTTGCCAGATATTGCTGTGTAATTGCGAAAGTGTTTTGAGTGACTTTCAGGGCATTGCATTGTGGTTACAGGGATATTCTGGGTGGTTGCTTACTGGCACAAAAAGTCCCTCGTTTAATGCAAGTTTAGGGGATCTTTTTGCTGTTTTTATTTTATTTTATTTTTGTATCTGCAGGCCAGAAATTGCAAGTCAGTGCTTTGTTACCATAATGTTCATTCTGGACATGTTTGGCACTTGTGTCATACTTCACAGGTATATATTTTGTGTTTCTAAAAATAATTGTAATATAAAATTATTTATTTGTATGTATGTATGTGTATATATATATATGTGTGTGTGTGTGTGTGTGTGTGTGTGTATTAGATTATAATTATTTTTTGTAGAATTTTTTTTACATACATATATATATATATATATTCTAAAATATATTAACATTTATATTTTCTATATATATATATATACACACACACACACACACACACACATTAGTTTATTTTGAGCTGTTATGTACATATAAATAATTTTTATATGTTATATATTATACAATATAATTACATTTAGATTTGTATAAATAAGTATAAAATATATATATATATATACAATGATATACAAATTATATCTAAATATATCTACATTGTTAATTTTGTTAAATACTGTGTATATATATATATATATATATATATATATATTATTGAGTATAAAATTAAATATTTTTTACATGTTATATATTATACAATATAAATCCATTTAGATTTTTCAAATTTGTATTTTTTTTAAATAAGTATATATAAATAAATAAATAAATAAATATAACTTTAAATATGACTACATTTTTTTACATTTTGTTAAATACACAAAGTATATTTATACAGTGTGTGTGTGTGTGTGTGTGTGTGTGTGTGTGTGTGTGTGTGTGTGTGTGTGTGTGTGTGTGTGTGTGTGTGTGTGTGTGTGTGTAAAAATATATTTACACATTTTTTTGCAATTGTTCCACTGCCATATGCCACAACATATAAATGTACATATTTACAGTTTACTGATTTTACTCATTAAAAAAAAATGAAACAAAAAATAATAAATAAATTGTACAACCGTGGCCCAGGGACCACAATAGAGAGGAAGAACAATGAATCCATCATCCATTAGCAGTGTGTCTCTGACTGGAGGCACAATCTCTTCTGCTCTAAATGGAGAACATGTGCATCAGTGCAGCCTCCCTCAAACATGTCACACGCAGAGCACAGCGAGACACAGAGAGATTACTGACTGTATAAGACTCAGAAAAATATTTCAGATCTCAGCGATATGGCTTAACGTAAAGCCTGAGGCTTTAAAAAGGCATCACAGTTCAGAGGAAAAGCCTTTCTCACGCAGGAAGATGAAAAAAGGGAGGAGATGGCAACTAGTAATTTCAGCCCTTCTGAAAAGAGAAGGACAGATGTGATTGGTCAGTTGTCTTTGTTGAGAATACTGGTGTGTTCAGGATAATTACAAGATTAAAAGCCTTTAACTGTTAAAGCTGCTGTCATTTCGGTTGTTTTTACAAGTTGGAACCTCCTTAAAATGGCAAATTGTAGTTTGACAAAGATTTGAAAGGTTTTACGATTCAGAAGCTCATAATTACAGTAAATCTGTCGTGTAAGCACTATAAAGTTTCACAATGGCTGTGCCTTATTTGCATACTTGAGCTAGAGTATGCACTATAAAGTGTGTAGTTTACTGGCTGTGGGAAAGGACATCATTTTGAGTGTCTGTATGTATGTATGTACAAAAATGTATGAAGGAATTTGAAGATATTACTGTGCAGATACTAGTTAGTTTTATTTTATACAATTTTTTGCTCATTGTTTGTGTCGGTATCTCATCTTAGCAATACAATATTTAATTCATGCTTCACTTTTACATTCATACTGATAAAAGCTTGTATTTTTCTACCTTTTTGACAAGTGGAAAATCTGCCTCTTCTCTTGTGCAAGGGTTTGTTAGTAATATTAGCCAAAAATCATGTTCTTTGAAAATCAGCTGGGAAAATGAACATTAGTAGGAATTGTTCCACAATAAGCGTTTTATGCTTCTTTTTTTTTTTTACCTTTTTGTCACATGACCTCATAATGTTGCATATTTGGTTGATATTATTTCCTGTTTAATACTAATATGGATTTTATAATTAATTTTTATTGTATTTTATTTTTGTCACATGACCTCATTATGTTTATTTTGTCACATGACCTCACTAATATTTGTAAAGATTTTTTTAAAGTTTTATTATGAATTATTATTTTATTTTATTTATTATGAACTGTTTCATTTCTTTTTCTTTTCTTTTTTTTTTTTTACTTTATTTTACTTTACTTTTACTTTTTTCTTTTATTTGTCACATAACTCCACTACATGTTACATGTCTGCATTATGTTGCATATTTGGTTGATATTATTTATTTATAAATAATAAATAATCTATATTATTTATTTAAAAAATAATATAGATTTTATTTTATTTTATTTTATTTTATTCTTGTCACATAGATTAACTCCACTATGTGTCACATGGCATCATTATGTTGAGTATTTGATTGATATTATTTTCATTAGTATTTATTTAACACTAATGTGTTTTTATTATTATTATTATTATTATTATTATTATGAATTTATTTATTTGTATAATTTATTTTATTGAATTTTATTTCTCCACTACGTGTCACATGATGTCATTATGTTGCATATTTGGTTGATATTATTTATTTATAAATAAAAAATAATATAGATTTTATTTTATTTTATTTTATTTTATTCTTGTCACATAGACTAACTCCACTATGTGTCACATGGCATCATTATGTTGAGTATTTGATTGATATTATTTTCATTAGTATTTATTTAACACTAATGTGTTTTTATTATTATTATTATTATTATTATTATGAATTTATTTATTTGTATAATTTATTTTATTGAATTTTATTTCTCCACTACGTGTCACATGATGTCATTATGTTGCATATTTGGTTGATATTATTTCCTATTTATTTAACACTAATGTGGATTTTTTTTATTATTATTTATTTATTTTATTTTTATCACATAACTCCACTATATTCCGTCATTATGTTGCATATTTAGTTGATATTGTTTCCTTTTTTGACACTAATAATGTATATTTTTATTTTATTATTTTATTTTTTTATTATTATTATTAAAATTTTATTTTATTTTATTATTTTTTATTTTATTATCCTGATTTATTTCTTTATTTTTTAGTTTTAAACTTCACTATGTGTCACATGACCTCATCGTGCTGCAGCAAATGGAGTCCAGTTATAATCTTAGGGATGAAAATAGTTATTTTGGATTTTTAACTCCAGTTTTATGGTAAATAAAACAAAAAATGTGGCAGTCTAATTAAATAACTACATATTTATATGTTATAAGTCAGGGTTGATATTATTTTCATTAATATAACTAAAAACGCATTGCATTGTGGGATACAGTTTTGCATGCAGTGTTTATTGTATACTGCACATTTTAGCAAATGCAGATGTCATATCTAGGTATTTTGGGTCAAATTTGGCAAGTATGCATACTATATACTGCAAATATAGTATGATTATTATGACGATATGATATTATGAATATATTTTCATTCTCATGATTCTTTTGAGAGAATACGGTGGCTCTACAATGAAATGGAGATTCCTATGAAATCTGCAGTTAATCTGTTCCTTTCATTGCCGTTCATCAAGCCAAACTAATTCACGTCATCATGTGTTTTGTGTTCCAGGGCTAATATTGATGAGGTGGAGACGGAGGTGGTGGAGATCGAAGCAAAGCTTGACAAGGTACAGTAATACACTTCAAAGCCGTCACTTGACCTTCTGACCCCGGAAGAGCGCATTTAGGCTGCATGCTTGAAAATCACAGCTTAGATTTGTTCGAAATCACATCTAATACCTCCTGAGACCTCTGTAGCCAAACACTGACATCAGCCGCTCTAGCAACAAGGTCAAGCGGTCAACCTCAGGCTTTGCGGATCACCAGTGTGTGCGAATGCTGCTGTAAATCCAGCGGAGAAAGCAGAAAGCAGGGCAGTTTGTCATTAGAGAGCAGAAAGAACATGTACAGAAACATGAAAAGAAAGGACATTTAGGGTATATGAGATTAGAGGAGCGTTGTGGATTAATGTATAGTGATGGTAATCCTGCTCAAATGTTGGTAAAGACGGCCGGACCTCATCGACATGAAGATCTAATACTGTATTACAGGAGTCTGGTCTAGTGCTCCCAGGATACTAGCCTTTGAGCAGTTGACATGATTTTATTTTATATTATTACCTGTTTTTATTTGATTTATTTGATTTTATTTTTAGTTTTTTTTTTATTATTATTTTGACATGACATCAGGTTATTTTTGTTGTTGTTGTTGTTTTTTATATATTTATTTTTCCGTTATTATTTTATTGTATTTTATATTGACATGACATCAAGTTATTTTATTTTTAGTTTGTTTTTTACTTTATTTTATTTTGACATGACATCAAGTTATTTATTTTATTTTTAGTTAGTGTTTTATGTTATTTTATTTTATTTTTAGTTTGGGTTTTACTTTATTTTATTTTGACATGACATCAAGTTGTTATTTTATTTTTAGTTTGTTTTTATTTATTTTATTTTATCTTTACTTTGGTTTGTATCTTATTTTATTTATTATTTTTTATTTATTTATTTTTTTTACTTGACATCAAATTATGTTGTTGTTGTTATTATTATTATTTTTAGTTTGTTTTTTATGTTATGTTATTTTTTGTTATTTTTATTTCTTTTTTTACTTTATTTTATTTTGACGTGACATCAAGTTATTTTATTTTTAGTTTGTTTACGTTATGTTATTTTATTTCTTTTTAGTTTGTTCTTTATGTAATTGGATTTTTCATTAGATTTTATGTTATTTTGTTTTATTTATTTTTAGTTTGTTTTTTGCTTTATTTTATTTTGACATGACATCAAGTTATTATTTTATTTTATTTTTATTTTTTTATTTATTTTATTTTTAGTTTGGTTTTTGTGTTATTTTATTTTGACATGACATCAGGTTATTTTATATATAGGTTGTTCAGGTTTGTTTTTTATTTTATTGATTTTATTTAATTTTTAGTTTTTTTTGTGTTATTTTATTTTGTCATGATGTCAGGTTATTTTATTTTTACTTAGTTTTTTTTATTTCATTTATTTCATTTTGTTTTATTTTGACTTAGTTTTTATTTTGACATGACATCAGGTTATGTTATTTATTTTATTTTGTATATATATTTATTTTATTTTGTTTTTGTTTGTTTTTTATGTTTTTAATTTAATTTAATTGTATTTATTTTTAGTTCGTTTTTTTTATTTATTTTTAGTTTGTTTTTTGCTTTCTTTTATTTTGACATGACATCTGGTTTTTTGTTTTTTTGTTTTTCATTTTTAGTTCATTTTTTATTTTATTTTGTTTATTTTAGTTTTTTATTTTGTTATATATTTTATAATTTATTCTGTTTTTTATTTTGTTTTATTTTGATGATGTCAAATTGTTATTTTTTTATTTTTAGTTTGTTTATTTTATTTTTTATATAAAAAAAATAAATGCTAAATATTTATTTTATACATTAAAATTACATTTGTCTGTATTAATAAAATTGACCTCATATTAATACAAACAAAATGATGGTAAGAAATGGTGACGAGTTACAAGTTACAAGATAGTCCCTATCTAAGACATTTTAAATCTGAAAAAAAAGACCATTCATGAGAAGATGAAGGTGAAATCATCTTTAAAGATGTGTTCATCCGCTAACAGATGTCACTGAACGCATTTGTTTCTCTAATGCCTGTGATCTCCATCTGTTCCTGAAAACCTTGAGTGACAGCTGTCAATCCAAATGACATGTGTCACTTTAAAACTTTTTTAGTATTTATGTATTTATTCCTGAAATTATCAGGAATTTAAAACAAATTACTTTAAAAAAATATATTTTGTATTATTTTAAAATAAAAAAATATATTTTTAAATATATTTATTGTTTTAATTTGTAATCAATTTTTGGGTTTTTATATATATATATATATATAATATTTTTATTTTTATCCTAGTTAGTGCATATGTGTATGTGTAATTAGGCACAGTGATGAATTGAATTGGTCTCCTCTTATGCGTTTGCTTGAGTTGTTTGTTGTTGTTTGGTGTTTCCATGCATTTTAATCACAACAACGTGTGACTTTTGATAAGTTCAGCAGGCTCAGCAAAACAACAGCTTCAGCACAGACTTATGATCTCATGCAGTCTTTCTCCCAGAAAACTGTTGGAGAAATCACACTGAAGAGGAATCGCATAACATTTGGATTCTTCACAAACAGTAAATGATGCATTTCGGGTCTATTTTTGCCTGACAGTTTCTTGTTAGTTTTTGCATCTGTCTGTTCAGATGTGGAGTCTGTGGGTCTGTTCAGCAGCTGTGTGGAAGAACAAGGCTCTCTGTGTTTGTTAGATTGACTCATGAGGAGACTGTTGGAAATTAAGAGATTTTCCCGAACCCATATTTACAGCTGGGTGCGTGCGTTGGACGCAATCGAAACGGCACCTGAGGTAAGGGAAGAGGAAGATGGAATACAGAAGAAAAAACAATGCAGGAAGTGAGAGAAAGTGAGTTTTGGTCTCTGGTAATTTGGGTTAGAGTCCTAACTCAGGGACGGACACATGGAGCCCATCTGAGTATGTGTCCCATCGGGGATAAAACAAACACACAACCACATGTGAAAGCCCTCCGCGGAGTCTGGGATGCATGGCATGTGCGAAAGTGGCAAATTTTTGCCTTGGCTTTTACATGTGGGAACTAGTAATTGGCACATTAGTGAGGAGAATTAGTGGACAGATGAGACTGCACCTGTTGTGTTTGTTTTCGTGTGATTTCAAGAAATATTTTTAGTTAATCTAATGTTTATGTACAAGTATGATTACTCTAATGCAGCTAAAATGAAATCCTCTCTTTATTGTTATTTAGACAACTTTTATACCTTCAGTAACAGGTTTTTTTTATACTGAAGATGGTGAACTGATGAACTGGTCTTTGTTTAGTCTTTCTAAACAAATCTTGAATCTTGAACATTTTTTTTATTATAATTTCAATAAAATGATGATGAGACACATTTTAGACTCATAAAAGACACCTACTGGTCACTATCTACTACTGCAAGAGTGTTTCAGAATGACTCACTAAATTCATCAGTGATTAAATCTTCTGCGTGAACTGATTTAAAAGATTCGATTCACTGAGGTAAATCAAAATCCTTACCATTAATGAAGCGAATATTCTAAAAACTAACAAATATATGAAGGTCTAAGAGTATTAACTAAACATTTTTACATTTAAGTAACTTAATAGAATTTAAAGTATTAAAAATATATTCTAAATATATAAAATAATAAAATATTGTTTTTTATGAATAATAAAAATATATTATGAAAATAAATGTATTCTTTTAATTATTTATTATGTATAAATTAAAAAATATATATTTTTACATTTTAAAAACAATTTTTGCTTTATGCTTTATTTACATTTATTGCATTATTTTATTATTAGATATGTATTATTATAATAACAATGCCAGCAATAATAAAAATTATGTAATTTTAAAATATATATATATATTATGTATATTTTAAAAAATATATATTAATATCATTATATTAAATGTATTTATGTATATGTGACGTATATATGAAATTTATTTATTTATATATTTTAATTTTTTTTATTAAATTTAATTTAAAAATTAGCTACCATTTATACCAAAAATTCGAATGAAATAAAATAAAATAAAATAAAATATTCATTTAAAATTCTTATTAGTGTTGAATAAATGAATAAATACAAATAATATCAACCCAATATGCAACATAATGAGGCCAAGTGTCACATGTAGTACAGTTATGTGACTTAAATTAAATTAAATTAAACATTTTTATTATGTTAATATAATTATATGAAATGTATTTATTTAATTTTAATAAAATTTAATAACTTTTTTATTAAAAATTTATTCAAAATTCTGATGTCCAAAATCAAATTAAATTAAATAAAGTAAAATTAAATTAAATTAAATACAATCCGATTCTGTTAATACATTTCTATTCAAAAATATTGGTTTTATACTGGAGAATTTATTTAGATGTTTTTTAATGAGGTGGTTTGTGTTTTCGAACAAAACTTGTTTCCACCTATGTATTAAAATGTTGATAAAATGATAGGACACATTTTTAGGCTCATTAATAACACACAAAAAGACACCTACTGGTCACCATCTACAACTGTAAGAGCTAAAACATCTTTCAGAATGACTCGCTGAACAAATCAGTGAATGAATCTTCTGCATGAACTGATTCAAAAGATTTGATTCACTGAGATCAAAATCCCCAAAACAAAAATACTAACAAAAATATTAGTTTGTAATAGTATTAACTAAACTATTATTTAACTAAAGAAGGCTGCAAAAGCGTACTTTCAAAAAAAAAAAAAAAAATCATAACTAAATAAAAATTAAAAATGTATAAAAATTACCAAATAATTTATGAATTAAAGAAATGTATTAGAATGTGAGGCAGTAAATATATAACATCACACTCAACATTATAAATATTTAATAAATAATTGTGTTTGGCTGCACAGTATCAAGAGGTTTTAATATTTTGCTCTCTCAGCACTGTTGAGGTTATGAATAAGACTTGAAAACACGTGAATGGTTTATTGTGTCTTATATTAACCTCTTTCTCTCTGTGTTTTTGTTTAATAGCTGGTGAAGCTATGTGGTGGTATGATTGAAGCTGGAAAAGCATATGTCACCGCCAACAAACTCTTCATCAACGGCATTCGTGATCTGTCCCAGCAGTGCAAGAAGGACCAGATGATATCGGTAATATTTGATCAACTTCTGCCGCAAGCAATACCAGTGACACGACACAACAGATCCACAATTCAATTTGCCAACACATGACGTCTCCCACTTAAAGTAAATGTAGAAGTGTTAACACTGGCGCTCCGTCTAAATGAAATGTAAGGAAATATGGTTCTTAACAATTCTGGGAATGATTCTTTTAGAACTTGATCCTAAACACTAGACAAAAACAAAAGTATTTATATTTTATAAAAATTAATTCAAAATGTAATTAACGAAATAAAGATATTTTATAACATTTTACAACTTTTAATTTTAATTTAAATGTATTATTTTGTATTTTGTCTATTTTTTTTTATTTAATTTTTTTTTATATATAATAATTAGTACATAAATGTTTTTTAATGTAAAAAATATTTTTGTTTTATTCATTATAATTCATTTATTGCTAATTATTTATTTTATTATTTACTATATATTGATTGTTTAGATTATTATTTATTATAATAATAGTAATAATAATAATTTAATTGTTATATTAATATCCATTATATTAAATGTATTATTATTATTATTATTATTATTGTTATTATTATTTTATTATTATTATTATTAT
>CM065132.1:4967500-5080000 GCA_033026305.1 Cirrhinus molitorella
TAATATTTTTATTTTATTATATATTATATACTTATTTATTTTCATTTTTGTCGCTATTATTTTATTTTATTAAAATGTTCTATTATATATTATTATATTTATTTGTATTTATGTATTTATTATTTTTGCAATTTATTTCATTATTGTGTGTGTGTGTGTGTGTGTGTGTGTGTTATGTTATATTATTATATTAATATATATATTTATATATTATATACTTATTTTCATTTTTATTGCAATATTAATTTTGTAGTTTAGTTTATTTCATTTTTATTTTAGTGTATTAAAATTTTATTACAATTTCATTGTTTTACATGGAAATTTATATGCACATGTGTACAGTCCAAGTGTAATTTAAAAAATCAGTTATAGTTGTTCAAAAATATGAATGTAAAAAATACTTTTAATGCATTAAACCATGTTTATCAAACGACAGTCAGATTTTCTTTCTATTTAACACTGTTTTCATATATACACTGTTTTCTTGCTTTTTTTTGTCCTGCAGTATTGATATATAGGTTGATTTATTTAAAAATTAAAAAAATAAGAGCTTGTTGCTAAGAAATAGGCTGTTGAATAATATAATTTTTTTTTTACTCTTATTGTGAAAACAAATCTTTATTTATTACTTTGCTTACTTTACAATAGAGATAAACATTGTTTGCCCATACTGACCATCCATGATCATTGCACATTGTTTTGGCATTTTCATATTCCTGAATGGTCTGTTTTTCTGCGGAATTACTGGAATTTACCTGACTTCTAAACAACATGTTTATTAAGCGATAGGAAGGAAATGAATCAAACTGGAAAATCCAGAGTAATGTGAAATACTGTGATCGTATGTGAAGACGAAGGTCTTTAAAAGAAAGAGAGGAGTCTAGGGAGTTGTTTGGGAAGTGATGTCATGAGAAAACTTCCTCAACTCATTGTCCCAACAATACAGGAATTGTCTGGAGAGCGGGTTAAAGAGATTGAAGGGTCAATAAGGGCCTTTTCATATGATGGACGTATTTGATGAGCCTCACGTTGTTACAGATTGTCCCAAATCTCATGCAGAGACAAAAGCCGCTAACCCACTGACATATCAGTGTGGTGGCTTGACATTTTGGCATTGTGGGTACAGTTAACCTTTTGGTTGGCCCTTCATACTGTTATTTGTAAAGAGCAGGAAATGCAGGGGAATTTAGCACAGGAAGAGCACACGCGACACTAAAGCCCAGTTAGGACAGTCAGCTTAGCCGCACGCTTCTGACATTTACATAAATATGTTCAGAAAAAAACAAGACAGGCGGGAAAAGAAAATAGGACACAAACACATTACCATTAATACATGAAACAACCCTTCTTTTAACAGTAAAAAGTCTTTTTTCTTTAATTATTATATAGTAAAACAATATAAACAATAAAATTAATACAAATTTTTGTAAATGTAAAATGTTATATATGTATTTATTTGGATTATTTAATTTTTGTATCAGTGGTTTACAATTTTAATATATAATTTTTATTACTTTATTTTTTGCATTTCTGAAGCAGGTATCTGTGTGTGATTTCATACGGAGCTCAGATTAAATTACTACACACATTTTTTTTCAATGTATTTAATGTATTTGTTTTGACTTCATTGAATTTCTTTTATCAATGGTAATGAAATGTGTGTTATTCAAACAATATAGAATTATTTTTAAATCATTTTATAATACAGTATAATAGTAAAAAAAAATATATATATATATATATATATATATATATATATATATAGTAAAACAATATATGCATGATTTTTATTTATATTGAATTTTTGTAAATGTAAAATGTTATGTATTTATTTTGAATTAACTGAATTTGTTATCAATGGTAATAAAATGTGTGTTATTCAAACAATATAGAATTATTACAGTTAAAAAATATATACATTTTATTTTAATAATTATATATTGTTATTAAGATAATATATTAAATATAAATATATATATATATATATATATATATATATAAGCAATATATAATTATGAAAAAAAGTATATAATTATTAAAGAATAATTCTATATTGTTTGAATAATATATATCTAAATGGGAGAATATATATATATATATATATATATATATATATACATATACATATATTCATTTATTTTTATTTTTTATTTATTTTTGCATTTCTGAAACTAGTATCTGCGTGTGATTTCATACAGAGCTCAGATTAAATACTCACTTAGCACTTGGCATCGTATTAAACCACAATATGCCAGTCGGTGGACCACACACAGGGCGTTTCTCTCCGTTCCTGCCAAAGACCGAGGCTGGTTATCCTTCGACAGACGGGCGGTCGGTTGGGTTCTTGGTTTCCCAGAACCCGCTGCTTCATTTAAAGGCCATTTGGATGCAGGACAAGTCGCTGACATCTATTAGAGCTCAGTTTAGTCATGAGCATCTCGAAAAACAGAGTCTTGTGTTTTATAGAGGGATTTTTGTTGCCTAACTGTAGGGGAGGCCGTAAACCTTGACATGAGGCACAGAGGACCACAAAAGCATTGGCCTTCATCACAAAGCACCTTATTTGGGTCCTGCAGGAGTTTATGGCACTATAAACCGTGCTAAGGTAGAGTGAAGTGAAAAGCTTAGTTTTAAATGTATTCACTGAGGGGCGTAACATCAGAATCTGGGTTAACAGCCCTATTTCACATCATATCCCTGTTTGTGTTGTGGGAGTAAAACATGGTAATGGGATTTTTCTTGACCTAATGTAATTGTTGAAGTATGTTTGGGGTTATGATTGCTCGATTGCTGGATAGAGCATCTGCAGGAAAAAGTACAGAGTTTACACTTTTTTTATACTTTTATAAAAAAAAAAAAAAAAAATATATATATATATATATATATATATATATATATATGTGTGTATATATATATATATATATATATATATATATATATATATATGTGTGTGTATATATATATATATATGTGTGTATATATATATATATATATATATATATATATATATATATGAATTTTTATTATATTATATATTTTGTATAATATACATTTTTATTTTATGAATTTGTATGCATTCATGCATATATTTTCCCTCCAAAATAAAAATTAGATGTATTTGTATTGTATTTATGTATTATTCAAATGCACATTTTATTTATATTTAAATGTATTGTAAATCATATTGTATTAATTTGTGTTGTAAAAATTAATTAATACTATATATATGTATATTTTTTTATATTTTGATTTTTATATTTTTTATTTAATTATATTAGATTTTTATTTTATTACTTTCTATGTATTCAGTGCGTGTGTGTGTGTGTGTGTGTGTGTGTGTGTATAATTTTGGAGGGAAAATGTATATTGTATGCATATACATTTTATGCATAAAAAGTAATAAAATACTATATATAAACATACATACATGCATTATTAAATAATATAAATGGAGACATTTAATTATGCTGTATTTAATTTCTGTTAGCCAAATTTTATTCATAAATTAGTGAAAAAACGTTTATATTGTATTTATGTGTTATTCAAATGCTCTTTTTTTTTTATATTTAAATGTATTCATGATTTCCATACACTATATACACACACACATACACATTTATTATTTATTTTAATTTTTTAGGTTATATGTATATATATATATATATAACTTTATTTACCTAACTGTATTTTATATATCTATATCAAATTTGTTTTATTACATATAATACACATTTTGTTATTTAACAATACATGTACAAATTTATTTATATTGTAAATTAATAAATTCATACAGAGAATATTAATCTATAACTATTTAGTATTAATTATATTTATTTTATTTAAATAATACAAATGTTGTATGTATTTTATAAATGGTAGGTCTGCATGTCTCCTTTTAAAATGTGTAACTAAAAAAAACAAAACAAAAAAAAACATTTATTTAAGTTCAGTCTAGCTTTTCATATTAAAAAAATGCCAATTTACCTTACATTTATCATGTAAATATAAAACATAGTAATAAATATGTGAACATATTTTAGCATCCTATTGTTTTGACCTATTCTTGGTAAAAGTTGCCCACTTAAACGGTTTTATTGACACACATTTATATTTACATGTATAAGAAATAGTTGGCACCACACAATAATAAATGGACATGAATAATTCACTTCAAATAATACTTTGACCTTTAAAACCCAAATGACTGTCTAAAAGTAATAAATACTGAATAATTCACAAATATGAAATGGTTCTTTACAGTCATAATAAGACATATTCCTGCAGTCTGTAAATCAAAGCTCTCAAGAAGCCCTGAAGGTCCAGCGCTGTGGGATCATCGGTCTTGATGTGGATGTGACTGAAGCAAAGTATCTTGCATCACCTCACCTCCCTTTGTTTTTCTGTTGTTTCCTTCTGCTCGTTCTCCTCCTTAATGTCGCTCCCTCCCTGCCCGAGTGACCTATTTTTCCTCCGCCGCTGCAGCATGGCATACGAGATCAGCTCGACGTCCTTGTGCAGAGACTCGGGTTGAATATCAATGAGGCGGAGGGGTGTGCTGTGATGAGGATGATGATTATGATGATATGTGTGTTGGGAGCTCATACTCACAGGTTGACATCCTCTACAGCTCAGATTAAACACATGCAGAGCGCCATCTAGTGTTCATAGTGGAGCATTACAATTTTCTCAGGGTAATCAGCCGTCGCTTCAAATCATTGCTAAATAATTTTGGTGGGTTTTTGGTCTAAGATAGTAGATACTAAATCATAGGACTGCTATATATATATATAACTGTTTCTGGATTAATATAGGATGTTGACTGATTAATATTTCTTAATAAATGTTGTTAAGCTCTGTCTTGAGCTATTGCTGCCTTTGTTTCTCCTGAAATAGACGGTCGTTGCACATTTTTATTTATAAAAACTGGGTAAAGAGATACTCGGATGTCATTGGTTGAAACTAGAGTGGTGTTTTTAATTCTTGTTTTTTTGTGTATGTGTTTTTCAGATCCTGTTTGATCAAGCCCAGAGATCAGTCAAGCAGCAGTTGCACAACTTTGTTAAAGAGTGAGTTTGCTGGACTACATTTATTTAAAATATAACACAATTTATATTGGGATATTCATATGTCTCATCATGACTAAAATAATAATAATGCTAATAATGATAAACTTTGTGTGTGTGTTTATTGTAATATAATACATTTTTTATGTTAATATTATACATTTAAAATTCTTATACAATAAAAATTATTAGCATGTTTAGTTGTAAAAATGTGTTCAGAAATAATGTTCAGATTTTACTACCTGCTCTTAAAAGACATTCATTCAAATATGAAAATATGAATCGTTATTTTAAAGTACACATTTTTGTGTATTTATTGTAATATTGTACATTTTTTACATTAATATTATACATATAAAGTTTTTACTAAAATAAAAGTTTATTAGCATGTTTAAAAAATAATATGTTCAGAAATGCTGCAGTTTATTGAAATCATATTTTTAGTATCTGCTCTCTATTAAAATGACATGCATTAAAATATAAAAATGTCATATCAACAGCTTTGTATTCATTATTGCCTATATAATTTAGTACTTGTTCTTTCCTCAATTAAAATTACAAATTGGTGGTGATAATGATGATGATGATGATGATAATAATTTTATTTTATTAATTAACAGTACAACTTTTGTGTGTGTGTATATTTATTATAATATTATAAATTTTTTTACACTAATATTATACATTTAGAGTAGGGATCGACTGATTATTGGCACCGATATTAAACATTTGAATGGTTTTTATATAGGTCATTTTCAAAACTGATTTGCTGATAAAATAATTTAAAAGCATTTAAAGAGTTTTTGTCAGAGCCCTTGTTTTTCTTAATTTTGACATGAATTTTCATTTTTACACCAGACATATATATTGGTTCAATATACTGGTTATCAGTTATTTGCAGATGGAATAATAAAATAATTTAAACAAAGTTTTTGTCAGAGCCCTTTTTATTCTTAATTTTGATGTTTATTTTTCATTTTTACACCAGACATAATATATATGTTCAAAATATCGGTTATCGGTCTATTGATCTGTAATAATCGGTATAGTCCTTTCAAAACCGATTTGCAAATAAAACTATTTAAAAGCCATAAAGAAAGTTTTTGTCAGAGCACTTGTTGTGCTTAATTTTGACATTAATTTTCATTTTTTTGTTGTTTTACACCAGACATAAATATCAGTTCAAAATATCAGTTATTGGTCTATTGATCTGTAATAACTTGCATCGTCATTTTCAAAACCAATTTGGCAATAAATAAAATGTAAAAGCATCTACAGAAAGTTTTTGTCAGAGCCCTTGTTATTCTTAATTTTTACAATTATTTTTCATTTCTACACCAGACATAATATATATGTACTAAAATATTGGTTATTGATCTGTAATAATCTTTATAGTCATTTCAAAACCGATTTGCAGATAAAACAATTTCAACGCACGTAAAGAAAGTTTTTGTCAGAGCCCTTGTTATGCTTAATTTTGACATTATTTTTTGTTTTTACACCAGACATATATATAAGTTCAAAATATCAGTTATCAGTCAATTGATTTGTAATAACTGGCATTGTCATTTTTGAAACCAATTTGCCGATAAAATAATTTAAAAGCATTTACAGAAAGTTTTTGTCAGAGCGCTTGTTAATTAATTTTGACAAATTTTTACACCAGACATATATCGGCTCAAAATATCGGTTATCGGTCTACTTGAACTGCAATAATCAGTATCGGCATTGACCCTGAAAAACACATATTGGTCGCTTTAATCGCTGTAATTTAAAATAAGTCTATTAGCATGTTTAGTTGTAAAAAAAATAATGAATTGCTGTTCAGAAATGCTGCAGCTTATTGAAATCATATTTTTAGTACCTACTCTTCTCTCTATTAAAGCTACATGCATTCAAATATGAAAATTAAACTCGCTGCTATCACTCCGAAAGGTCAGAGCTGTGGAAGTGTCGCCCTGCAGTGGCCTGTTTTTTATTTATATGTCTGCAAATGTGAAAGCATTCACGGCCGCACGCTCTCTGAGGAGGGTTTTTTTCGTTATTGTGCTTCCCGCAGGCTGATTATAAATAATGATCTGACTTTTGGAGCTCGTTAATAATTGATGTGTCGTGGTGGAGGATAATGGGATTCTTGAGAGCAGGTTCCTATTCATTTATCACCGGCAATCACTGATAATGCAATGGGCGGAAGATTTATATGGTTAAACTAATGGCATTTCAGGAAGACCGCTGGGATCTGAAGCTTTTATTAGACCCACCTGATCTGTCGTGTGCAATTATATCAGGCACAATGAATATTTCAGACATATTTTGTTAAAATAATCTCAACTCCCTCTCATGTTCAACCTGAAACAACCTGAAGCTTCCATACCAACAGCTTTGTATTCATTACCGCCCATATAATATAGTACTTGTTCTTTCCTCAGTTAAAATTACAAATTGGTCATGATGATGATAATAATAATAATAACAATAATAATGGTTATTATTATTTATTTATTTTATTAATTTACTGTACAACTTGTGTGCGTGTGTTTGTGTATTTATTGTAATATTATACATTTTTTACACTAATATTATACATTTAGAGTAGGGATCGACTGATTATCGGCTCCAATATTAAACATTTGAATGGTTATTGGTATAGGTCATTTTCAAAACTGATTTGCCGATAAAATAATTTAAAAGCATTTACAGAGTTTTTGTCAGAGCCCTTGTTTTTCTTAATTGTAACATTCATTTTCATTTTTACACCAGACATATATATTGGTTCAAAATATTGGTTATCGGTCTATTGATCTGTAATAATCGGTATAGTCGTTTCAAAACTGATTTGCAGATAAAATAATTTAAAAGCACGTAAAGAAAGTTTTTGTCAGAGCCCTTGTTATGCTTTATTTTTACATTAATTTTAGTTTTTACACCAGACATATATATTGGTTCAAAATATCGGTTATCAATCTACTTAACCTGTAATAACCGGCATCATCATTTTCAAAACCGATTTACTGATAAAATCATTTAAAAGTATTTAGAGAAAGTTTTTGTCAGAGCCCTTGTTATTTTTAATTTTTACATTAATTTTAGTTTTTACACCAGACATACATATCGGTTCAAAATATCGGTTATCGGTCTATTGATCTGTAATAATCAGTATAGGACTTCTTCAAAACCAATTTGCCGATAAAATAATTTAAAAGCATTTACAGAAAGTTTTTGTCAGAGCCCCCACAACTGAATGAGAAATAGTTGAAGTTTCTTGCTGAAAACCTCTATGAGATCCTCAAAACCTTCATTGAAGCATCCATATCAACAGCTTTGTATTCATTATTGCCCGTATAATAAATGTTTATTTTTTTTTCAGTGACGTGCGTAAATTCAAGGACACAAAGAAGCACTTTGACAAGGTGAGGGAGGATCTGGAGATCGCACAGGTGAAGAATGCCCAGGCACCTCGAAACAAACCCCACGAGGTGGAGGAAGCCACCAGCACCCTTAACTTCACCCGCAAGTGCTTCCGACATCTCGCACTGGACTATGTGCTGCAGGTAACGTATAAACGCACATCTGCTCATCATATCTCCAGACTGAACACATGCCTCAGATATGCAGTATATAAACATATCTATCTGTTTCCCCGCATAGATCAATGTCCTACAAGCCAAGAAGAAATTTGAGATCTTGGATGCGGTGAGTATCAGTGATGTGTTTTATTGTGGTGTAAGTAAATGCGTTTGTTCTGGATTCTGCATCATCGGTATCTGTTTTGTCTTGTGCAGATGTTGTCCTTCATGCATGCGCAGTACTCCCTGTATCAGCAGGGCTACAACCTCCTGGATGAGATTGATCCCTACATGAAGAAACTGGCTGCTGAGGTGAGCAGTGTAGTTCTCCACGTACGCTATTGATTTCCGTCTGAGCGCTGGCGGCCTGTTTGGCCGCATTGATTCAGTTAGGAGTGAACAGGTTTGCAAAACAAATTCCAAGTGGACAAAATCATTATGTAAACATATTTATTTAACTTATTAAATATGTATTTATTTAATGGAAATATATAATTAATTATATAAATATTGTATATATAATTATTATTATTATATTTAATATATAATAAATTCAGCAATAGATACACTATTTATATATATTATGTTATATGTTATATATTGTTATATATTTTGTATAATTTCAATTATATTACATTTTTATTTGACAAATTCATTAATTATATAAACATATTTATTTAATGTATATAATTATAGAAAATTAATTATCTAAAATATTATATATAATTATTATTAATATATTTCATATTTTGCTCATTCAGTAATAAATGTATTATTTATATGTTACATTCATATGTATTGTATAATATTTTGCATAATTTAAATGATTTACATTTTTATTTGACAAATTCATTAATGATGTAAACAGTATGTATTTAATTATTTATTTCATATAAATATATGAAGTTCAGATGCAAAAGTCTGTAAGTGCTGTATGAAATTTTCTTCTAAAATAAGCATTTTTATCAGGCTCCTAAGTGCAGGTTCAGTAATTTCACTTTAATGTAATGCAATTAATAAGTTCTTTTCATTGCCATTAAAGTGAAATGGCTGAAAAGACACTTAGGAGCCTGATAAAAATGCTCATTTTAGAAGAAAATTTCAAACGTCACTTTTACATCTGAACTCTTCATATATAATTTTTTTTTTTTTTAAATATTCTATATATATATATATATATATTTAATTCTTATTATATTTAATATATAGCTCATTCAGTAATACATTTATTATTTATATATTATATTATATTACATTACATTATATTTTGCATAATTTAAATTATATAATTTTTTTATTTGACAAATTCATTTATTACGTAAACTTTTTTTTTTTTTTTTTGGCCAAAATTGTGCTGTGTGTTTAAACCCTGAAACACATTCACCTCAGAGCACATCTGATTTCTGTCCAATTAGTTTATTGATCAGCCACATTACATCACAAACTTCAATTCTAAACTTACCATCACATCTGAAAGTGCTGTGCTGCAAAGGACAGACAACCAAAGCTTGTGGATAATAAACATGATCATGTTTTCCTAATACATGAGACAATGACTCATTGTCATCTTGTCACAGCTGGATCAACTGGTGATTGATTCAGCGATGGAGAAGAGAGAAATGGAGCATAAACATGCCACGATTCAGCAGCGGGTAAGAACAGACACACAAACACAGACTGCATACCACAAAATCGACTGGTTTGACTGTTGCTAAAGATACTCTGACAAATACCACTGTTGACTCACGTCTAATGGCAGAATTAGGCTGTTAAAATGCTAATCCTGTAAAGGAAGTAAGTGTTCAGCATTCTTCACACTGTAGTTAGTGATAGAGGATTATTCATGCTTTAATTGGACTAGCTCCTAATTCCTTTTCGTGGTAGCAAAGTTTGATTGCCAAACTAGGTTAAAACATCAAGATAAAAGTTGTGGTGCTCATGCTGCGCTGCAAGTTCGAGTCTGGCCTGCATCATATTCCTAACTTTTCTCCATTTGCGAAACATTAAAAGGAAGACCAAATGTGGACTTTATCCCTGAGTTATTTAAAGATACCTTTTCAATTTCCTTCAGTGTTTGTACTCCGGTTCTTCTGGCAGGAGTAGAAAAGATCTTCTGTCCTCGAATGTTCCAGTTATTAATGATGTTGAGCAGGCAGGAAGTGGATATATTTTGGGCGAACAGAAAATAGAGCTTGCTGAAGTTGCTTTAGATGATTTTCAGCAAGGGCTCTGACAGCTCGCCTTGTGTTTTCTGACAGCTTCTGATACTAGATCATCACCTTTCTGTGAGAAAAACATCTATAGACAGATATCTGCATATATATATATATATATATATATATATATATATTAGGGCTGTCAAACGATTAATCGCGATCAATCGCATCCAAAATAAAAGTTTATGTTTACATACTATAAGTGTTTACTTTGTATATTTATTATGTACATATGTACACACACACATAGATGTATATATTAAAACAAAATATTTATATGTATATATATTTATACCTGCATACAATTTAGATTATAAATAAATATAAATATTTTTGATATAAATCTAAAATATTTTTCATTAATATATACATGCATGTGTGTGTATTTATATATCCATAATAAATATACACAGTACACAAATAAATAGTATGTAAACATAAACTTTTATTTTGGATTAAATCGAATTGAATCGTGATTAATCATTTGATAGCACTAATATATATATATATATATATATATATATATATATATATATAGTATTGTTATTTAAATATATTATTACTCAGGTGTCATTTATTTTAGTTTCAGTTTCAGTTTTAGTTTTTGTTCTGTTTTAGGTTATATATATATATATATATAGTTTTTTTAATTAAGATTATTTAATTTTATTTCAGTTTTAGTTTTCTTTGTTGTGGTTTTTTTTTATAATTTTATTTACAGTTTTTAGTGCGTATTCAAACTGATTAATCGTGTTTAATCACATCCAAAATAAAAGTTTTTGTTTAATAATAAACATAACATATGCGGTACTGTATACATTTAGGGAATATATGTAAAATATCTATATATATATATATATATATATAGGAAATATATGTAAAAAAAAAAAAATAATATAAATATATAGTTTTTTACATATTTTTACTCAGGTTTATTTATTTTTATTTCAGTTTTAGTTTTCTTTCTGTTTTTTTTTTTTTTTTTCAAACAGATTAATCTGAATAAATTACATCCAAAATAAAAGTTTAATAATTCACATAGAGTGTGTGTGTACTGTATATATTAAAAAAAAAAATATATATATATATATATATATATATATACACACAGTACACACACACATTATGTACATGTACATGTTTAAGAACTATGTGTAGTATATATTTATATAATAATAACAATATCTTCTTAATATCTTCATAAATCACTTATATATTTGTATTGTTTTTTTTCATATTTTTATTTGTTTAATTTATTTCATTTCAATTTCAGTTTTCGTTCTGTTTTATTTTTTATGTATTTTATTTCCAATTTTTACTGTGTCTACCCAAATTAAGCCCAAATTAATCACCTGAAAGAAGTAGTGCTGTCAAATCGATTAATATAAAAGTTTGTGTTTATTAATACACATATATGTGTGTACTGTGTATATTTATATGTAATATATAATTGTATGTAATATGTAATCATATGTGTATATGTATTTATTGTTTTTTTTTACTCAGGCTTAATTTATTTTATATCAGTTTTAGTTTTTATTTAGTTTTTATTACCTAACCGAACATCACCTGAAATAAGTAGTGCTGTCATATTGTATCACATAAATTTCTTAAATATGTACGTGTATATATTTATAAATACATATAAATATACACAGTACACACACATTATGTGAATTTTTTAACACTTTTATTGTGGATGCAATTAATCACGATTAATCAATTTGACAGTGCAAGAAATACGTTTTCCATCTATATTTATATTTTAGTTTTAAAAAATGTTGGTTTTAGATTCAAAGAATATAACCCTGCAAAATGACTGTATACTTCAATTAAATCAGAGTCTTGTGCGATTTTAATTTTAGTCCCCTTGACAGATATTTTGCAAAAGCAAAACTGCAAAACACAATGAAAGAGATCTTTTATGTTATTTTGTGAAGTGCAAAAATATTTGAAGGTTATTCATTTTTCAGTCTAGGTAATTAGGGAATTTGTGCTGAGCATAGTTAACAACCTTACAAATTCAAATTCAAGTTTTTGTACCAGTATAACTATAATAATTATTTCTAATCTTCATTTTTATTCTGTTTTCTTTCATATGGCGGTCTGGGATTCTCTTCATCCTGATTTAGACACTATTACAGGTGAGCTTTTTACTCTAAACCCCAACAAATATGTCTTCAAAAAGTCTGTAAACATTTTTATGAGACTTTCAAGATGGAGGCTATAAATAATTCATCTGCACTCTGACATTTCCTGATGGTTTTTATGGGATAAAAGTGTAGTTTCGCTTGTAATTCTGACCCAAATCCTGTGTTGTGTAACTGATGATATAATTGCAGTTCGGTGGGACTGATTGATTTGTCCTACAAACATATCTGGCTTATGTAATGGCTGATGGCTGTCCCATCATCCTCCACTCAACACAGCAATAATTCAGTAGATGTTTCTTCCTCTATGGATTTTTTTTTCAGCTCCTTATTGTGGTTGATGAGAAGAGCAGACGTTTGTCTTTGTGCATTGTTTAAGAGATGCTTTCAGGGATTGCTTTGGATGCGGTTGATGTCAAGAAACGCTCGCGATCCATCACAGCAATTACCCACAAACCGTGGTGACAGTATTGGGATGATGGCATCAATGAGGAACATATGGTCTCAGAGCCACTTTAAGGAGAAATTTACCCGTAATTACATAATGTTGTGATTTTTAAGCCACAGAATCCTGTTCTGTTTCTGGGTGATTGTCTAAGCTCATGTCCTCCTGCCTGTCACAAATCCTCTGGTGGTTCTTATGAAACCGCTTGTTTGAAAGTGTTATGAAGTGTCTTTCTCACCGCAGGGCTGTCTCTGAATATCAGTTAAACACATTATTGACCCGCAGGAATCGCTGGAAAGGGCAGAACTTAATAGAATCGGAGCTACAGAACAGGAGGACGTGATTGGAATGGATCTTTTCTATTAGCCTAGCCCAGCTTCTTTGGTGAAGTGCAGTTGTTAGTGCAATATTGTACATTTTTGTTTGATTTGTAACAACAGCTAGTGTAAAAATGGGCCAAAGTCAGATTTTATTGGATAAAAGTTGTTAGACATAGGTTATTTATGTTTTGAGGTTGTCAGGGTGGTTACGAGGTTTTTAATGGTTGCTAGGGTGTTCTGACTGATTTCTCACTGGTCTAAGTCAAAAAAGCCCACCAAAAATTCTCAGTGTCCTGAGTGGTTACTTAGTGTTTACTTACTGAGCTCAAAAGAACCAAGCCTAAAAGTCTTTTTCTGGGTTGTTAAATGTTTTCAATGGTGTTCTGAGTGGTTGCTAAGTGGTTGCTAGGTAGTTGCTTACTGGTCCCAGTCAAAAGAGCCCACCCTAATGCCTCTTTCTGGATTAATCAGTTGCTACAGTTTTCTGAGTGGTTGCTAAGGTGTTCTGAATAGTTGCTAAGTGGTTTCTAGGGTGTTTTGAGTGGTTGCTAGGTTGTTGCTTACTGGTTCAAGTCAAAAAGCCCACCCTAATGTCTCTTTCTGTATTACATGGTTGCTATGGTTTTCTGAGTGGTTTGTAAGTGGTTCCTAGGTTGTTGCTAGGGTGTTCTGAATAATTGCTAGGTTGTTGCTATGGTGTTTTGAATGGTTGCTTAGTAGTTGCTTAACCCTTTAACTGCCATTAGCTGTTCGGGAAGGCTGTTAATGGCAGTTAAAGGGTTAAGGGTCCAAGTCAAAATAGCCCACCTAAAGTCTCTTTTTGGATTAAGTGTTTGTTTTGAGTGGTTGCTAAGTGTTTGCTTAGGTGTTCTGAGTGGTTGCTAAGTCAAAATAGCCCTCCCTAATGTCTCTTTCTAGATTAAGTGGTGGTTTCAGTTTTCTAAGTGATTGCTAAATGGTTGCTAGGGTGTTGTGGCTGGTTGCTAAGTGGTTGCTAGGTAGTTGCTTACTAGTTCAAGTCAAAATAAGTGGTTACTAGGGTGTTCTGGGTTGTTTCTATGGTGTTTTGAGTGGTTGCTTACTATTCCAAGTCAAAATAACCCATCCAAATGTTTAATACTACATTAAGTGGTTGCTATTGTGTTCTGAATGGTTGCTAAGTGGTTGCTAGGGTATTTCAAGTGGTTGCTAGGGTGTTTTGAGTGGTTGCTAGGTAGTTGCTTACTGTTCCAAGTCAAAATAGCCCACCCTAATGTTTCTTTCTGGGTTAAGTGGTTGCTACATTTTTCGGAGTGGTTGCTAAATGGTTCCTAAGTGGTTGCTAGGGTGTTCTGAGTTGTTGCTAGGGTGTTATGAGTGGTTGCTAGGTAGTTGCTTACTGTTCCAAGTCAAAATAGCCTACCTAAAGATCTCTTTTTTTGATTAGGTGTTTGCTACATTTTTCTGAGTGGCTGCTAAATGGTTCCTAAGTGGTTGCTAGGGTGTTCTGAGTTGTTGCTAGGGTGTTTTGTGTGGTTGCTAGGTAGTTGCTTACTGTTCCAAGTCATAAAGATCTGTATTAGTTGTTTGCTACTGTGTTCTGAGTGGCTGCTAAATGGTTCATAAGTGGTTTCTAGGGTGTTCAGAATGGTTGCTATGTGGTTGCTAGGGTGTTATGAGTGGTTGCTAGGTGTTTGCTTAAGTCAAAAGAGTCTCTTTCTGGATTAAGTGATTGCTACAATTTTTTGAGTGATTGCTAAGTGGCTAGGTAGTTGTTTACTGGTTCCAGTCAAAATAGCACACCCCAATTTCTCTTTCTGGATTAATTGGTTGCTACAGTTTTCTGAGAGGTTGCTAGGGTGTTCTGGATAGTTGCTAGGGTGTTTTGAATGGTTGCTAGGTAGTTGCTCACCGGTTGAAGTCATAACCCACCTAGAAGCCTTTTTCTGGATTAAGTGTTTGATACGTTTTTCGTTTGTTTTAAAGTGATTGCTAAGTGGTTGCTAGGGTGTGTTGAGTGGTTTCTAAGTGATTGCTAGGGTGGTTTGAATGGTTGCTAGGTAGTTGCTTACAGCTCCAAGTCAAAAGAGACCACCTAAAAGTCTCTTTCTTGATTAAGTGTTCGCTATGTTTTTCTGAGTGGACGTTAAGTGGTTGCTATGGTTTTCTGAGTGGTTCCTAGGTGGTTGCTAGGGTGTTCTGAGTGGTTGCTAAGTGGTTGCTATGGTGTTCTAAATGGCTTCTAGGTTGTTTCTATTGTGTTCTTAGATATTTACATGTGAGTTGCAGCATGTGTTGCGTGAAGGTCTCCAGGTTCGCAGCCAGATGTCTCAGGAGGAAGAGAGTGTCACCTAGTATGTGAAGTGAAGATTAACACTGTCTCACAGATGGACTAATTCTATGGTGTTGCTGTAATTGCAGTAGATTGAGATGCTCTTTTTTTACAGTATAAAGTAAAGTGATGTTCTTGAAGTCTCCATTGATGCCCAGCCAGTCAAACTGCAGTTCTTACGGCTTCACAGCACTTCACTACAAATAAGACGCCCTAAATTTGAGTTTTAATATTTCATCCTGTGTTTTTATCCCGCTGGAATACTTTAAACTTTGATAGACTTTGTAGCTGAAACAGATGATGGCTTTTATAAGCGCACACGTCATCGGCAGCTCCTAAAATAGCGCCGCTAGTCTTCTGCAGGCTTACAATGTTTTGTGAGATGCTGCACACGAGATTCTTCAGCCACAGCTGACAGGTATTGAAATATTCTGCTTTTTGATTACATTTTAAAGACTGATTGGTTAATTGCTTTTCAGTGATATTGAGAATGATTTTTACACTGAAGGTCAAATGAAGCTGAAGTGTTAGTTTTGTTGTGACAGGCGTGATGGGTCATGGACTGAACATCAATGATTTATTAAAAAATAGTGTTTTTGCTATGTTTTTTTTTTTTTTAGTTATTCAAAATATATTTGAAGCTAATATTAATATATATATTATATATATATATATATATTATTATGTTAAGTTTTAATGTAATTTGTAACTGTTTGTATGTAAACATAATCTGTTGCAGTTTGTTATAGTAATATTTGATATACATTTTTCATATTTTTATATATTTATTTGATATGAAATATATTTTATTTTTTATATAACATTACCTGTTTTTAAATATGTAAATAGTGTTTAATGACATTTCTAACTATTTGCATGTAATATTCTGTTTGCCGTTTGTTATATTTAATATTTTTAAAGAAAGTTATTATTTGTTTAGTTTTTTTACGTATTTTATATAACATTATAGTTAAAAAATATTTAAATATAGCTTAATATAGTTTCTTTCTATTTTCGTATACATAATGTTAAGTTTGTTATATAATATTTATTATTATTAGTTATATTTGTTTTGTGTTTTTTATATTTATCTATATACATATATTTTATATATTATTTTATATAACATTATACATTGTTTTAAAAATACTTTAATATAGTTTTTAACTATTCACATGTACATCATTTGTTTGCAGTTTGTTATAATATTTACTATTTTTGAAGAATTTAAGTTATTATTTATGTTTTATGTATTTTTACATATTTATTATAGATAACATTATATTTTTAAAACATATTTAAATATAGTTTAATGTTTGCATGTACATATATTTGCAGTTTATATAATATATAATATTCAAGTTTTTTATTTTATAAATACATGATATATTTATTTTATATAACATTTATATATATATATATATATATATATATATATATATATATATCTGCATTTACATTAATCTGTTTGGCATTTGTTACAATATTTAATATTATTAAAGGTAGTTTTTTATATAATTTTTTAAATATTTAAATATAATTGAATAATTTCTAATGATTTGCATATACATATGTCTGCAGTTTATTCTATAATATTTAATATTAAAGAATATTATTATATTTCTCTTATATTTATATATATATATATATATATATATATATATATTCGTTTATTGACATTTCTAACCATTTACTTGTACATTATCTGTTCACAGTTTAATAAATAAAAAAGTTTAATAAATAAAAAAAATATATATTTTTAAAGACAGCTATTTGTTTATTTATTTATTATATTTATTTCTTATATTTTTTTACTTATTTATTTTAAAAAACATTTATAAAAAATATATAGTCTGACATTTCAGGTTATGGCAGTTCGTTATATAATATTTAATATTATTAAAGTTATTATATTTGCTTTTGTATTTATCTGACATATGCATTTTTAAAGATTTAAATATGATATATTGACTTTTCTTTGGCATGTACCTAATCTGTTTGCAGTTTATAATATATATATATATATATATATATATATATATATATATATATATTATAATTTTTTTTTTTTTTTTTAAGTTATGTTTTTTTTCACAACATAACATTTAAAAAAATAATTGAATGGTATTTCTAGCTATTTATCTGTCTGTCTAACTATTTGCATATGCATAATCTGTTTGCCGTTTGTTGCAATATTTAATATTATTAAAGGTAGTTTTTATATTTATTTTGTATATTTTTATATTTGTATATTTTATACATTTGTATATATTTATTTCATATAAACAATTTAAAAATATCGATATATTTTTTTTTTATAAATATTATTTATATATATATATATATATATATATTTAAATAGAATTAAATGACATTTTGCATGTGCATAACCTGTTTGCCGTTTGTCATAATAATATTTAATATGAATTAAAAAAAAGTTGTTATAAAGTCACATCAGAAGTGTGGCTGTGCGGTGATTCCTGCGGTCCGGTGTCGGGTGCGTAGCGCGTGGGCCGGCAGCTGTATGGTAATGAGCTGTAGCAAAGGCAGTGGGCAGCAGTGGGCAGGTGGAATCGCTGAAGCTCCGCGGCTGACTGTGAGAGCTGCCAGGCTGCGTGACTCACTCACAGCGCACTGAATGCATGCTCGATTGGGCTGCACACTCGTTTAGTTGAGCTCAGCTGCTTCCAGGGGATGCAATGATTTTAAAATACATCAAACATTTAAGGATGAAGATCTTCGGCAGGTTAGACTTCACTTTGGTGAGTTGATGCATTAATGCTGTTGGTTATTCTCTTTAGATTTTGCTACCGAAAGGAATATAGTGGTAAAAAGGCTAAAAATAGTTTCCTTTTCTGCCTTTTCAGGATGTCTACTTATTAATCATACATTTCTTTTGAATATTCACACAATATCCATTTATTTTATTTTAATTTTATAATTTATCATTTATTTGTTTTTATTTGATGGTAATTTTGCAGTTAAGCATCACTAAAAATGTATTAGCCCATGTAGACTGTTGTTTTACATTCAAAATCTGTTCTATATGTTAGACATTGTACTGTTGATCTGTATAATTGTGTGCATATAAAATGTATGAATTATATAATTTATGCACAAAATGCACATCTTTCTATAATATATAAATGTACAAAACTACAGAAAAATCTTAATTTTACAATGTTTATATATGAATGTTGTTCAACTATATTTAAATATACTTTTTAAATGTTATACATTATTCTATACTATGTAATGTTATCTTAATTAATATGTCAAACTAAATATATATGTATATAAAATATATATATATATATAAGTACATAAAATAAATATAATAGCTTTAATAATTATTAAAATATATTATGTATATGCAAATATTTAGAAATGTCATTAAAATCTATTAAATGTATACATTTTCCTTAAATATAGTTATATAAAATATGTAAAAAATATAGATACATAAAACATAAATAATAACTTTATTTCAAAATATTAAATATTATAACAAACTGCAAATATATTATGTACATGCAAATATTTAGTAATGTCATTAAACTATATTTAAAAAAATATATATTTAAATAAATAAATAAATATAAAAATACATTAAACAAATATAATAACTTTAATAATAATAATAATAATAATAATAAGTAAATAAACTGCAAACATATGTATAGGCAAATAGTTGGAGATGTCATTAAACTATTGAAATATTTTCTTAAAAATATAGTTATATAAAATAAATATGTACATATATAAAAAATACATAACATAAATTGAAATATATATATATATAAATACATAAAACACAAATAAAAACTTGATTTAAAATGATAAAATATAACAAACTGTGTCTTTAACAAACTGTTTAACAGATTATGTACATGCAAATATTTAGAAATATAAAAAAATGTATATTGTTATATAAAATAATATTTTAAAATATATAAAACAAATATTATAACTTTAATAATAATAAATATTATATAAACTCCAAACATGTAAATGCAAATAGTTGGAAATGTCAAACTATGTTTATTTTTAAAAAATACAAAAATATAAAACTAAAATAATAACATTTATACATAATTATATCTATAGATATGTACTGTATAGCTTATAGAAGTTCCTCTCTCTCTCTTTCTCTCTTTTTCCTGTTAATCTTGCCCCTCTACTTTTTTTAGTAGATTTAAAGTTATGGGAGCCTATCTGCATTACATCCATGTGTATTTAAGTGTGTGGGAACATGGCAAAGCAGCGTAGCGAGTGAAAGGGTGGGTGTTTTCTGTACCATTCAGGACTTGAGTGAAGCATTTAGTCTCTGGCTGTAAGGAAACACAACTGAATGGATGTGAATGTTTGACCAGTCACCCTGCTGTGAATTTGGGTAAAATGAGTGACTATAAATAAGTCTTATTGTCACGACCAGTTTAAGCAGAAGAAAACGCTAGAGCTTTACATTTTCTGAAGCAAATGCACCACACCACAATACTAAAGTGCTATGGGGGTTTGCTGAGTTTATTCTGGGTGCCAGTTGTTTGCTTTTATTTCCTCCGTGATTATATTAAAACGGCAGCGTCTCACGTATTTAATCAGGGAACATCGAATGATGTTGCGCAGTCGTGTTTAAGATGCAAGAGCGCAGTGTTTGTGTTCAAAGAGCTCTTTCAGGCAAACGTCCATTCTCTGTCAGACCTGCTGCTGAAGTGTTGAAGCGCCTTTATCTTGAGGTCTTCAGAGGGTTCATGAGAGGCCAGAACGCTTTGAAAGTTTTTACAATGCCACAGACTGATAGGAAGCAGAGGGCTGAGACTTTCCAAGGGTGTTTGCTTGGGTTGTGAAATGATCTAGTTATGAAGATGTGATGAATGACCCTGTTTATCTCCAATCAGCGTGGCGTCAGTGCAGTTTACAACACACGCTGATGCAAATTTGGGGTTTACATTTCAACAGTTTTTGTGCAGAAATTGCTAGTAAATTTCACTGTTAAGTATAAGGAGTCAGCAAGTTACACACTGGATTAAATGGGACGTTTTTAATCTCTTAAGATCCCTGACGGCCTCAGATTGTTGTTTCACTTTCACAGCATTTTAAAACATCACACTCTTACTTGATCTGGACATCTGGACCACTGTTTTGATAAAACGTTGTTGCAGTGATGGTAATTCATTTATGTCAGGAGTGCAAAATAATAAATATGTATGTGTGATGTTAAGAATAGAATATCAGCATGCATTTATATTCAGTTACATGTGTTGTAGTTTATTAGTTTACATGGCTTCACTGAACAGTGTCAATAAGGGTTTACAGTTCAAAGATGCGCATACTTGGAGGAATATTGATATATTTATACATTTACTACATATTTCTTCAGACAGAATCATTTATTTTCATTTTCCACTTATTTACGCGATCTATTTACCATTAGCGGTTGAAAAACTGGAATGTTTCCTTGCAAAAAACAACTTTACAGTGCAGTTTTGATTGTCTTGCTCAAAAGTTGCTCTTTAGGGCATGTTTCCTTTAAGTATCAACTTTGTCTCTAGCTTTGTTTTCCTAAAATACCTTAGAAATACAGTTGAGGTCAAAAGTTTACATCCCCCTTTCAGAATCTGCAAAATGTTAATTATTAAAAATAAATAAATAAAAGAGATCATACAAAACGCATGTTATTGTTTATTTAGTACTGACCTGAATAAGGTATTTCACAGGAAAGATGTTTACACATAGTCCACAAGAGAAAGTAATAGTTTATTATTTAAAAATGACTCTGTTAAAAAATGTGCATAAACTTGATTCTTAATACTGTGTTGTTAGCTGAATGTGTTTTTTTGTTTAGTAATATTTGTTCATGAGTCCTTTGTTTGTCCTGAACTGCCTGCTGTTCTTCAGAAAAATCCTTCAGGTCCCACAAATTCTTTAGTTTTCCAGCATTTTTGTGTATTTGAACCCTTTTCAACAATGACTGTATGATTTTGAGACCATATTTTCACACTGAGAACAACTTATGCTCATATGCAACTATTACAGAAGGTTCAAATGCTCACTGATTCTCCAGAAGGAAAACACATGCATTAAGAGCCAGGGGGTGAAAACTTTTGAACAAAATGGAGATGTGTACATTTTTCTTATTTTTCTGTATTTCTGTTCAAATAAATGCAGCCTTGGTGAGCATAAGAGACAAAAATATTAAAGTAAATCTAAATGGTAGTTTGTCATTTACTATATTGAAGTAATAAGTTCATATAAAGATCTCTGACTTTTGATTGTATACGTTGGTATTTTGGTAAATCTGAGCACAGTTTGAGGCAGTTGAGATCTCTTGTTAAAGTCTAGTGAAGGCATTTAAGGAATGGATCATTTCCAGAATAAAAACTTCCAGACTTTTTTATTCACCCCTGTGTCATCCAAGATGTTCATATCTTTCTAACTTCAGTCGAAAAGAAATGAAGATTGAGGAAAACGTTCCAGGATTTTTCTCCATATAGTGGACTTCAATGGGGATCAGTGGGTTGAAGGTCCAAATCATAAAGCAGTTTTAAAGGATTAGTTCACATTCAGATCAAAAATGTACAGATAATGTACTCACCCCCTTGTCATCCAAGATGTTCATGTCTTTCTATCTTCAGTCAAAAAGAAATGAAGGTTTTTGAGGAAAACTTTCCAGGATTTCTCTCCATATATCGACTTCTATGGTGCCCCCAAGTTTGAACTTCTGAAATGCAGTTTAGATGCATCTTCAAAGGGCTCTAAACGATCCCAGCCGAGGAAGAAGGGTCTAATCTAGTGAAATGATATTTTTTAACCTTAAACCTTTAACCTTTTTAACCTTTTTTAACCTCATCTTGTCTCGTCTCGGTGATGTGCATGTGCAGTCTGTGTGATCCGGATCAATACAGTTAGGGTATGTCAAAAAACTCCCATCTCATTTTCAGCTTCAAAATCGCCCTACATTGCTGCAGAAGTACCAACCCAGTGTTTACAAAGTGAACACACAAAGAAGATTAAACAGCCTTTACAAAAAAAGGTAAAACGGCATTGTAGGATGATTTTGAAGTTGAAGACGAAACCGAGATGGGAGTTGTTCGACATACCCTAACTACCCAGCTTAGGGACGAGACAAGATGAACATTTAAAAAGTATATAAATTGTCAATTTGTTTCGAAGATAACTGATCGTTTCGCTAGATAAGACCATTGGCTGGAATCATTTAGAGCCCTTTGAAGCTGGATTTAAACTACAGTTTGGAAGTTCAAACTTGGGGGCACCATAGAAGTCCACTATATGGAGAGAAATCCTGAAATGTTTTCCTCAAAAAACAATTTCTTTACGACTGAAAAAAGAAAGACATGAACATTTTGGATGACAATGGTGTGAGTACAGTATCTGTACATTTTTAATCCTTTAATACAGCTTCAAAGGTCTCTTCACAATGTCTTATCTAGTGAAATGATCATCTATTTTCTATAAAAATGCTAATTTATATACTTTTTAACTACAAATGCTCATCTTGCACTAGCTCGAGTTCGTTGGAAAGGTCACCCATGACCAACCCAGTGTTTACAAAGGGAACATGCAAAGAAAGTCAAACGCCCTAACACTAAAAACAAGGTAAAACAATGATGGTGGACATTTTTAAAGTTGGAGGAGAAAATGAGATTGACTTTTTCACCCCACCTACCTTTTTGAACCAAAGTAGAAGAACTAACTGCACAAGACGAACATATATGATAACACATTTTTTTTTAGAAAATGATCATTTGGCTAGATAAGACCCTTATTCCTCGGCTGGGATTGTGTAGAGCCCTTAGAAACTGCATTAAAACTGCACTTTGGACCTTCAACCACTATATGGAGTCCACTATATGGAGAAAACTCCTGAAATGTTTTCCTCAAAAACCTTAATTTCTTTGCAACTTAAGAAAGAAAGAGTAAATGATTAGGTTAATCCTTTAACGTGTCTTTTGTCACAGGTGAACTTTCTCATTCAATACTGTACTTTTATGAAAGTCTTTCCTGTGAAATCACTTCCGCCCAGTGCTTTCAATGTCTCGTTGAGTCTATAATGGTATACCATTAAGCACATGTGATGGCTAAAGTGTTAGCCCGGGCTGACAGCGTGTCATTCCTCCGCTCAGAGATAATCAATATAAGTGACCTGAACGGAGGAGGTTGTTGCCATAAGGACCTCCTATGATGATTCACCTCTCACACGCAGGGCTGAGAGCGTTGAGTGTGCTGCTGAAACAAGAAGAGTGAGTGGTGAGTGTGAATATGTGGAGCTCATCGGTGGTAATCGGTTGGATAGGTTTACATGCTTACGCAACAGCTTGCGTCATCGTCAAAAAAGCTCTGGTGGGACATCTGAGAGCGCTGGATGAGTCACTCCTAGTGTTGTAGATGCATAGAGAGAAAGTGTTGTGTGTGAATTTGTGCATCTGCTCCACTTACAACCTGCTGTTTAATAATGAAGTATTACCACAGGCAGAATGTAATGTGTTTTGATGCATTGGTTATTCAAGCTTATTTCATGTATATGGCCTTCACTTTGTCGTTTTGTCATTCAGGACTTTGCATATGACGACCCAAAGTTGGAGTTTAACGTGGATGCGCCCAACGGATTGGTGATGGAGGGCTATCTGTTTAAAAGGGCCAGTAATGCCTTCAAAACATGGAATAGGTAGGTTGAGATATAAACTGATATTCAGCAAATGTCATTTGTTTTTTCTGGATGTAATTTAATTCGTTATATTTGTTTGCTGAAATTAAGCTGCCATCGTAAATCCCATAGCGCTTGATTATGAATCAAAATATTCCTGATTTGCTTTTAATCAAGCATGCAACTAGGTCATGAGTGGGGTTTAGGGATGCAACAATATGCAAGAAAATAATCATAATTATTTAGGGATGCACTGATATTTTGCATAACATTTCTGGCCTGAGACTGATATTATTTTAGTGTTATAGATATTAACATTATATGGTATTCTGCCTAAATAAATAAAACTTAAAATATTAAAATTATTAGCCATTTTAAATTTTACAAGTGAATTTAGGTGACACAACATGAAAGTACGGTAGGAAAAGACTGTTAAATAATGATTTATTTATTTTTTATGCTATTGTTTATTTAAATTATTATTTGTTAAACAATTATGTTACTCAGTTATTTTAATTATATTTTTAAAAGAATAACTTGGAGTAAGTTAATGGCAGTTAAAGTAATATAAAAACAGGGGAAGTGAGTATGAATGATTTATTAAATACCCAATATCAATATCCATTCAAAAACCCTAATATCTCAAATAACAGTGTTATTAAATTCTTTTATTATCATTGTTGTTATTCTTAATTATTTATTTATTTATTTAAATGGAAAAAAATGTGTTATGGAATTATTTTAATTATATTTTTAAGTGAGTTAATGACAGTAAATGTAATATAAAATTAGCTAAACTGTTGTGCAATTGAAATGGTAGAATAAAAATATTCAAATAATAATAATATTTAAATATATGTTATAATACTATTACTGCTGCTACTACTACTACTAATTATTTATTTAAATAATTATTACAAAAAATATATTATGTTTTATTAATTTACATTTTGCTAATAAAATCTTACAGAATTTTATATATATATATATATATATATATATATATATAAAATTGATTGAATGTTTTGAAGTAATTCCTTAAAATAATTAATTATTAGGCTACAATTTGAACAATTTTCTAAACAATATTTAAAAAAAAAAAACAATAATGATAATGTTGTTGTTATTACTGTTAATAATAATACCAATAATAAAAAGTTTTCTCATCATCTTTATTATTATGCCATTTTATACTAAATTGATTTTAAATAGATAACAGACAATATACGATAATAATAATTCAAATTATAATAATACTAACTATTATTATTATTATTAATACATTAATAAATGAATATTAATAATAGTAATAATAACTATTACTATTATAGAATTATTATTATTATTATTATTATTATTATTATTATTATTATTATTATTATTATTAATACATTTGGTATATATTTAATATTTTGTACAATAGTGAAAGTACAGATATTATTTAATATCCTATTATTATTAATAATCATAAATAATAATAAGTAATAATCATAATAATATAACACTTTATATATATATATATATATATATATATATATATATATAAATTATTAACTTAATAGTAATAGTAATAATAGTAATAATAACTATTATTATTATTATTATTATTATTATTATTATTGTTATTGTTATTATATTAAATTATTATTATTGTTACTATTATTATAAAGTTAAAGACAGTAAAAGTAATGTAAAAGTAAAAACAGAGGAAGTGAGCATGAACTTTAAATATTAAATATCCAATATTGATATCCATTAAAAGTATTACTAAATATATTTTTTATTATTGTTAATATTAATATTGTTTGTTTATGTTATTATTATTTATTATTATTAATTATTTATGTTATGGTATTATATTAAATTATTCTTTTAAAGATTAACTTAGTTAGATGACAGTAAAGATAATGCAAGTAAAAACAGGGGAAATTACTTTTTATTGACCATTTAATGGATATCGATAATGGACGTTTAATACTTAATATATTAAGTATTAAACGTCCAATATCGATATACATTAAAAGTCCTTAATATAATTCAATAATCTTTATAAAACCAATATATCATTATATAGTAAAATTACATATTATTTAGCAGTTTTAAATGCAGTACGCCTATGATTAGTTATTAAATGAATAAAAATAAGTGATTAGAAACTAATTCCTTGTCTCTTATATCCCTGTATTGTCTTTTTTTCTTTCAGGCGGTGGTTCTCCATCCAAAACAGTCAGCTGGTTTACCAGAAGAAACTAAAGGTGAGTTCAAATCAGCATTTACTAAGTGGACACATAAGTCCAGGTTTAGACAGCTCAAGTAATCAGTGTTTGATTTTAACAAGCAGCTACATTATACAGTACCTAGAGTCAACGACATGCATCAGCAGATTTCTTCGGTTTACAATCAATGATGGTGAATCTTCACCTCACAGGTCACTCCGAGCTATTAGATACAGTAGTTGTAGTTTAGCCAGGCTGCATATCTCCAGAGCAAGATAACAAACTCATTCCCTGACAAATCAATGCATGCATCTGTTTGGAGAACGACGTCCATTTATTTCAATTGAAGTGCTTGCTCAGGGAGTCTGCTTAAAGGACTGTGACACAGTGCTGTTGAATGCATTTCAGAGTGAAATAGGTTCATTTCCAGTTCTTTTCTTCAAGTCAGCTAATTTAGAGGTTTACTGGAGCGTCTTGGTCTTTTACAGGATTCGCTGACGGTTGTTGTGGAGGACCTGAGACTCTGTTCTGTCAAACCCTGCGAGGACATCGAGAGGAGGTTCTGTTTCGAAGTTGTGTCGCCCACCAAGTGAGTAAAGCTCAAGCTTTAGATTAGAATAAAGAGTTGTATAGCTAGCGATGATTGTGTTGTATGGATGTATATCGCAGGAGCTGTATGCTGCAGGCAGAGTCCGAGAAACTGCGGCAGGCCTGGATCCAGGCGGTTCAAGCCAGCATCGCCTCAGCGTACAGAGAGAGTCCAGACAATTATTATATCGAGGTTTGTACAGTCATGCGAAATCATTTAAAGGAAAACAGAGGATGAGCATTGGTTTGACCTGGAGAAAAACCCAAAGAAAACAGTAACAGAGTCACTCTACTCAAATAGACCTTTGTAATAAATCATAAAAAATATGTATTCCTGTATTTAAAACTCATGATGATATTTGATAGAACTGACTTAATTTTTTTTTTTTTTCCCCAGAGTAAACATTTGTCCCTGTTGTCAAGTATATTCAAAATGCAAGTTAAATACAGTAATAAAGGTTCCAATGGTAGAATAATCTAATAATATTAAACATAGTATTGTTTATATATTATTATGATTATTATTATTAAATTGTTGAATAATATTAGTAATTGTAATAATAATTATATTAGCAATTTATGCTAAATTGTTTTAGTAGTAAATGGTTAATAATATTAATAATAATTAATAACTAATAATAATAACAACTAGTATTATTATACAGTTGTTGTTGTTGTTATTATTATTATTATTATTATTATTACTGTTATTCATTTTTATATAATTAATATTTCAAAAAATATAAATAACAGTTAATTCTGTTTTGTAACAGTTTTGTGGTTAATATTTATTATTTATATAATTATATATTATGTATGATATTATTTTATTATTCATTATATTATTTAATAATTATAAATATTTGATTATAAATGCATTTATTATTATTATTATTATTGTTATTATTAATAATAATAATAATAATAATAATAATATTTCATCCAATAATGAAAAGTATAAATGACAGTTAATTTTTTTTTTTTTTTTTTTTTGGTGACAGTTTTGTAGTTGTTATTATTATTATTATTATTATTATTATTATTATTATTTCAATTGTTATTATTATTATTATTATTATTATTATAGATGCATTTATTATTTTTACATTTCATATATACTTAATATTTAATCCAGTAATGAAAAGTATAGATAATAGTTCATTCAAAGTTTTGTAACAGTTTTGAAGTTGTTGTTATTATTGTTATTATTGTTATTATTATTATTATTATTATATTATTATTACATTTCATATATACCTAAACAGTTCTTTCTGTTTTGTGAGAATTTTGTAGTTATTAAAATTAATTATTATTTATATAACTATATATTATGTATGTTAGAAATGTATTATTAATTTTATTATAAAATATTATTATTATAACTGCATTTATTATTATTATTATTATTATTATTATTATGGATGCATTTATTATTATTACATATACTTAATATTTCATCCAGTAATGAAAAGTACAAGTCTAAGTTTTTTAACAGTTTTGTAGTTTGATAAAGTTCTGATTCAAGTAACTGTAAAAATGCAAAAATGTAAAATTATACTGAAAATTAAAAATAAAAAGGTAGCTAAATAAAGAATCATTTTTTTGTAAACCTTTTTGATGAATCAGTAAATCAGCATTTTTAACCAATTGGTTAAAAGCTACAACTCAAAAGAACTGATTCAGACTTCCTGAGTAATTTTTACTACTAATATTTAAAGCTTATATATTATATTTCCTCTCTCTCTCTGTTGTGCTGTTGTGTGTCTGTCTGCAGCGTTTGGACCGGACCGCTTCGCCCTCTATCAGCAGTATAGACTCAGCAAATGAGCCCAGAGAGCGCAGTGGGAGGGGCGAGAGCATTCTGCAGCGTATCCTGTGTCTGCCGGGAAACCAGCAGTGCTGTGACTGTGGGCAGGCCGACCCGCGCTGGGCCAGCATCAATCTGGGCGTCCTGCTCTGCATCGAGTGCTCCGGCATTCACAGGTAAGGCATACAGGTGATCAAAATCATGATCCATTATGCCAAAAGGAAAGGTCTGGGATGTCTTGAGGTTAGTTTGTCTCGTGACCAGACACTGTAAATGTGTCACTCCCCCCTTGGCTCAGTCGGGTTTCCTAATTGGATTAGGTCAGATTTGATTCTCTCATTAGTCAGAGGCAGGGCAGCAATCAGGACAAGAGAGGAGGACACTTTACTTTCCAGACACACAGTGATAAATATCAAGGCATGAACATAATAATAATATTAATAATAACAACAATAATAATAATCATTATTATTATTATTATCGATTTATAAAATACAGTTTTTCAATGGATTATTAATAATATTTAGTCATAATTATTATTATTACTAAGTTATACAAAATTGTTTAACAATGGAAATGGTAGAATTACAATAATATTCATAATAATCATAATATTATTATTGTTATTATTAAATGGTTGAATAATAATAATATTGACAACAATAATATTAATTATTAGCAATTTATGCAGAATTTTTTTGAATGGAAATCGTAGAATTATAATAATGTAGTAATAATAATAATACTATTTAGTATGTTGTTGTTGTGGAAATAAATAATAATAGTAATAATAATTGTTTTACAGTAGAAATGGTAGAATTACAATAATCTAATAACAATAATAATGCTATTTAATATGTTATTATTATTACTGCTAATACTATTATTATTAGCAAATCATGCAAAAACTGTACAATGTAAATAGTAGACTAATAATGTTGTAATAATTATAATTATTATTATTTGTATTTTTACTAAATGGTTGAATAATAATATTGATTGCAATAATATAAATCATTAGCAATTTATGCAAACTGTTTTGTAATGTAAATGGAAGAATAATCTGATATTAGTAATATTTCAATATGTGTTGTTATTATGATTATTATTCAGTTGTTAAATAATATTAGTAATAGTGATAACAATTAGCAGTTAATGCAAAATGGGACACAAATGAAAATTGATGATTATTATTATTAAATTGTTATTAATATTAATAATAATAGCAAATCATGCTCAATTGTTGCGCAATTAAAATAGTAGAATATTAATGTTCTAATAATAATAATATTTAAATATAAGTTGTTATAATAATACTAACACTACTGATAATAACAGTAATAAGAATAATGTTGAATAATAATATTAATAGCAGTAATAATAATTATTATAAAATGTATGCAAAATTGTTTTGAAATGGAAATGGTAGAATAAGCTGTTAATAATATTATGTTATTATGATTATTATTAAATTGTTAAATAATATTAGTAATAGTAGCAATAATATTTGTTAGCAATTTTTCGCTACATTATTTTGGAATGAAAATAGTTTATTATTATTATTATTATTAAGTGAACATAATACTATTAATAGCAATAATATTAAGACATTTTCCATTTTATTCCACTGTTATTTTCATTGCAAAACAATTTAGCATAAATTGCTAATAATAACTTTGCTACTATTACTAATATTATTCAGTAATCTAATAATAGTAATATTTCAGTATGTTGTTTATTATTAGATTGTTATTAGTCATAGTAACAGAGTAATTATTAGCAATTAATGCAAAATTGTTTTGTTATTATTATTATTATTATTCATCTGTTCCTATTGCGAAACAAAGTAATACTTGATTGTAACTCAAATTTGTCAGTATTTGTTTCTTGCATGAAAAACACTAGTAAACGTGACAATTTTCCACCTTTTCTTGATCTTTGCTTCTTTTTAAATGAGCAAATAAAATCATGTTCTGAACTTTTAGAAGTTCAGATTCTGTTTCAAAACATGGGACATGCTGGCTGTTTAAGCAGTCAGCTGTGTCTTGTCTAGCTTATGAATATTCACGCTCTTCCTGACGCCACAGCTCTCACTCTGAGCTCACATGAGACCGTGTGGCTCACCATCACAGTCTTAGTTGCCTGGAAACATACTGATCTAGTGGGCAGAATGCACATTTACATGACAGTGTGGGCCGCCGCTGTGTTTCTCAGGGCAGTGTGTGTGTTGTCTAGTGATGTCAGCTCCTCTCCTCAGCTCGAGTGGGAAACATCTCGCTTGAATTGTTTGGAGTTTGTGAATGGTGGGAGTTTGACGCCCTTGGAGAACTTCAGCAGCTCGGATCAGAAACTTTTCTCATGTTTACAATCAGTGATTGACTGATGCTGCTTTTTTTAATGACCATGTCTGCTAAGTGGTTCAGTATTTAAGAAAAAGTGTTAAATATTTATGATAATTATTCTAATAGTAATTAATAGTAGCAATACGCATAATCATCACTTTATTTATGCAATTTTATTTAATTAGAAAATCATTAAACTACAAGAAAAATAATAAGCATTATCATGCTAATCAGAATTACTAGTGGAATTTTATTTATGCACAATTATTTAATAAATACGAATTTTAAAAACAACATGCATCATTATCCATTATTTCTGCAATTTTATTTTTGCTAAATTGTTTGCTAAATACGTAAATGTAAACGTAAGCATCATTATTTATGCCATTTTATTTGTTACAAATAGTTAAATAATGATAAGAGTAATTAATAATAACAATAACCATTATCACTGTTATTTATGCAATGTTATTAAAATAGAAAATCATTGAACTACAAGAAAAATAATCACAGTCATTATCATCCTTATCGTCATTACTAATGGAATTTTATTTATGCAAAATAATTTAATAAATAAGCATCCATTATTATCATTATTAATGCAATTTTATTTTTTGATAAATGCATCAAGCATTATTATTTATGCCATTTTATTTAGGAAAAATTGTTAAATAATTATAATAATGAATGATTTATGCAATAGTGCATTCATAAATAAGGAGTATAAAAACAACGTCCATCATTATTTATGCAATTTTTATTCTTGTAAAATTGTGAATAATTTTAAATGTTTTTTCTAAATTCATTAGACTACAAGAAAAATTATATTATTATTATTATTATTATTATTATTATTATTATTATTATTTATAATATATCTTCACTGTTATTTATGCAATTTTATTTAAATTGAAAATCATTAGACTACAAGAAAAATAAAAGTCATCCTCATCATAATTATTAATGAAATTTTATTTATGAATTTTATTTTTGCAAAATTGTCTGATAAATGCATCAAGCATTATTATTTATGTCATTTTATTTAGGAAAAATAGTGAAATAATTATAATAATTAATAATTTATGCAGAAAATTTTATTTTTGCAAAATGATCTGCTAAATGCATCAATGTAATGTAAGCATCATTATTCATGTAATTTTATTTAGGAAAAATACATTTATTTAGGTTAAATAATAATAATAATAATTATTATTATTATTATTATTATAAGAAAATAATTATCATCATCATTATTGTCAATGAAATTTTATTGCAAAATTAAATATCATAAATCATAAAAACAACATCCATCAGTATCATTATCATCATGCAATTTAATTTTTGCTAAATTGTCAATGCAAATGTAAGCATCGTTATTTGTGCATGTTTTAATAATTATAATAATTATAACTGTTATGCTATTTATGAAATTTTATTTGTGCTAATTTATGTATTTATTTGTTTGTTTGTTTATTATATATTATTATCATGGTTGTGGTATTTTTATAATATTTAACTATTAAACTATTTTTATTAGATTTCTCAAAAGTAACATTTAAATGGAGTTGAACATTTGTGTTGTAAAACAAACCAGCAAAATCTATATTTTTGACCAATGATTATCTTTTCCACAGGAGTTTGGGAGTACATTGTTCAAAGGTCCGTTCTCTCACCCTGGACTCATGGGAACCGGAGTTACTAAAGGTCTGCTCCAATATCCAGATTGTTTTCGTCCTAATCTCTCTTGTCTGACCTTTCTGTGTGACATGAGCAAACACGCTCTGACAATGACTGCTGTCTGTTCTGTTGTAATGCAGCTGATGTGTGAACTAGGAAACAGTATCATCAACCACATCTATGAAGGCAACTGTGAAGAGCAGGGCCTCAAGAAACCAGGACCCAGCAGCTCCAGGTGAGTGACGATGAGGGACACAAACACAAGTGGCTCTTTTTCTGTAGATCTGAGTGTTGAGTGTTTAATCGCCGCCTTGATTTTCAAGGCAAGAAAAGGAGGCCTGGATCAAAGCGAAGTATGTGGAGAAGAAGTTCCTGAAGAAGATGATGACGGGTGAAGTTGTGGTCAACGGCGGGAGAAAATCTGAGCGCCGATGGAACCCCAGGAAATGCAGGAGACATAACAGCGCCACCACCGTCCCCAAAACACACCGCAAATACAGACAGGAGCCAGGCAGTGCGTCTCCTGCGACCCTTTCCTCAGGTAGTCAGTAAAAAAATATTTTTTTATTAAATATGCAAGAAAGTACAATGGTTGGACCATGTTTTTTGGGGTTTGCCATGCTGATAATACCATGGTGTTGTCTGAATTGCTGTAATAGATTTAAAAAAGTGACTCTTTTTTTGGTTCCCCTAACTTTCAGCAACTGCTGCTCTGGAAAGAAAGTTCAGACGGGAATCCCTCTTTTGCCCGGATGAGCTGGACACCCTCTTTTCATATTTTGACACTGGTTCAGGGCCTCGCAGTAAGTATTTTATTCTTCCACACTTGGGTTAATTGCTTGATTCGTACTTTGTTTTGCTATTTTCTGTTTTTTCTCAGTTGGCTTTTTTTGTATGCTGTTGTTTGCTTTGCTTTGATTTTGTTTTTGTTTCTGTTTTGCTTTTTAATTGTGCATTCATGCACAATTATTTATTAAATAAGAATTAAAAACAATATCCATTATTATTTATGCAATTTTATTTAGAATCAATTGCTAAATAATTATTATAATAATAATAATAATTCATAATAACAATAACAGTTATTTATGCAATTGTATATACTTGTATACTTGTGATACTTTTGTGATTGTTTTTGGCTTATTGCTTTGTGTTGCTATGCATTCGCATTTCTTTGTTTTTGTTTATTTTTGCATTCTGCTTTGCTTTGTTTTATTTACATTTGCTGATTTGTGTTTTGCTTTCTTGTTTTGCTTTACTTTGATTTGTATAATAATTGTTGAATTTTTTTTTTTTTTTTTTTGTTTACTTTTGTTTTTTGCTTTTATCTTTGTTTTGCTTTGCATTTAGCATTGATTTGTTTTTGTTCTTTGCTTTGCTTTGTTTTAGTTTACTTTAGTTTTTTGTTGTTTTTTGCTTTGCATTCTGCTTTGAGTTGTTTTTATTTACTTTTGTTCATTTGTTTTCTTGCTTGTCTTGTTTTGCTTTGTTTTCTTTTGTTGATTGTTTTGGTTTAGTTTTTTTTGTTTTGTTTGTTGCTTTGTTTTAATTTGTGTTGTTTTTGTTTGTATTTTGGTTTGCTTTTATCTTTTTTTGCTTTGCATTTAGCATTGATTTATATATATATATATATATATATATATATATATATATATTTTTTTTTTTTTTTTTTTTTTTATTTATTTATTTTTTTTTTTTTGTTTGTTTTTGTTTTACTTTGCATTTAGCATTCATTTGTTTTTGTTTTGCTATACGTTTTGTTTTGTTCACTTTTTGTTGTTGATTTTTGCATTGCATCTTGTTTTGCTTTGTTTTATTTACTTTTGTTGATTTGTGTTTTGGTTAAGTTTATTTTTTTTATTTTGCCTTGTGTTTTGTTTTTGTTTACTTTTGTTGTTTTATTTTTTTGCTTTGTTTTTGTTTATATTTCATTTTTTTATTTTGGTTTTGTTTTGCTTTGCACTTAGCATTGATTTGTTTTTGTTTTTATGCATTTTTTTGTTCTTTTTTTGTTTTGTTTTGCATTGGTTTGTTTACTTTTGTTTTGTGGTTTTGGTTTTAGCGTAGGTTTGCTTTGCATTTGACATTTGATTTGTTTTTGTTTACCTTTGTTTGAGTTTTTGTATGCATTTGTTTTTTATTTTATTACTTTTGTTATGTTTTTGCTTTGTTTTAATAAGCTCTGTTTTTGTTTAAATTTCATGTTTTTTGGGAGGGAGGTTGCTGTTGGCTTTGGTTTTTTTAGCATTGATTTGTTTTGTTTTTATGTATTTTTTGCTTTGTTTTGCTATACATTCTGCTTTGCTTAATTTGCTTAATTAACTTTAGGTTTTTGTTCTTGTTTTGATACATTTTGCTTTACATTTTGCTTTGCTTTGTTTCCTTTTGTTGATTTGAGTTTAGATTTAGTTGTTGTTGTTTTTTGTTGTTGTTTGTCCTTGCATTTTGTTTGTTTGTTTGTTTGTTTTTATTTATTTTTCTTTTAGCTTTGCTTTGCATTTGGCATTGATTTGTTTTTGGTTTGCTTGCTTTTTTTGCTATACATTTCTGCTTTGCTTTGTTTTTGTTTACTTTTGTTTTATTGTTGTTGTTTTTTTCTTTTTTGCTTTCCTTTGTTTTTGTTTTCTTTTGTTTATTTGTGTTTTGGTTTGGTTTTGTTTTTACTTTTGTTTTGCTTTGCTTTAGTTTGCATTGTTTTTTTATATCATGTTTTGTTTTGTTTTTTAATTTTGCTTTGCAAATTATTTGTTTTGCTTTATTTACTTACTGTTTATTTACTGTTGTTTACTTTTGCAGTTTTGCTTACTTTTGTTTTGCATTATTTTGTTTTTAGTTTAGTTTTGTTGTTTATTTACTTTTGCTGCTCTTTTTGCTTTGTTTTGCATTTTGCTTTGTGTCTTTGTTTCTTTTTGTTTGGTTTGTGCATTTCTTTTACATTTTCTATGTTATATTGCTTTGTTTTGTTGTGTCGTTTCATGTAGTTGTGTAACTGTGACACAGTTTCATCACGTTTGCCTTCAATGCACATTGGGTGTTATTGACGCTCTAGAGTGTAATGCGCCCGTGGTGGGCTTGTGTTGGTCCTGCAGGTCTGAGCAGTGACAGTGGCTTAGGTGGCAGTACTGACGGCAGCACTGACGTCTTGGTGTTTGAGTCTGTGGTGGACAGTGTCACAGAGGAGGGTGAGTGAACCACTGTGTGACTTGATGGTGTAAAACCAAGCGTTCATTCTCCATAGTGACTGTTGATGCAGATGGATCATGTGTTACATGTGTTTTTGCAATGTTCAGAGTGTGAGGTGTCAGAAGACTCCAGTAATGAGGCTGAACTGGAGCCGGAGGCGTCAGATCCAGAAGATTTGAGAGAACTGGATGCCGGAGCGTTACTCTATAAGGCCTGCCAGGCGCGAAATCTGCCCGTCATGGCTGAAGCTCTGGCACATGGAGCTGACGTCAACTCAGTGAATGAAGAGGATGAGGGGAAAAGCCCCCTAATTCAGGCTGTGATTGGAGTAAGTCATTACAAAATCATGCAGATGCATATTAAAGGGTTCTGTCATTAATCACTGACCCTGATATTTTTGATGAAATTTTTTATTTGTATTGTTTTTATTTACTTTTGTTAATTTGTTTTCTTTCTTGTTTTGCTTTGTTTTCTTTTGTTGATTGTTTTGGTTTAGTTTTTTAGTTTTTGTTTTGCTTTAAATTGTATTTTCCGTTTTGTTTTTTGCTTTGTTTTAATTTGCGTTGTTTTTGTTTGTATTTTGTTTTGCTTTTATCTTTCTTTTGCTTTGCATTTAGCATTGATTTTTTTTTATTATTTGTTTTTAAATATTTATGTTCATTTGTTTTCTTTTGTTTTGATTTGTTTGTTTTTGCTTAATTTGGGTTTTTGTTTTGAAATTTTGTTTGGGGTTTGGAACGACATGAAAGTGAGTAATTAATAACAGAATTTTCATTTCTGGGTGAACTATCCCTTTAACAGTAACCTAGAGATAAACTTCCAGCTAATGGCATGCAAAATAACCATATGCGCCTTCTCTCCTCTGATTTTCATTGTCCAGGGTTCCTTGATAGCCTGTGAGTTTCTGCTCCAAAATGGTGCAGACGTCAACCAAAGAGATCACCGGGGACGAGGCCCGCTTCATCATGCCACATATTTAGGTCATACTGGGTGAGTGCATGCTTAGTAACTCTGAGTAACTCTATTTAAACAGATTTACAGACTCCCTTTGCCGTGTTTTGGTGCATTGAATGTCAAAAAGATGAGTATTTGAGTTTAACAAACACCACAAGTCACCACAGAATGTCACCACAAAGTCATAATTATGAGCAGGAAAAACTTGATTTTCTTTAAGCCTAGAGTTTCTGAGTTCAGGGTGTGTCAGTAAGAAATACAGATTTTAAAAACTAAACAGATTTAAAAATATGTAGTCGAGTTTTATGCAGAAATAGTACTTTATCTCACTCAAACCAAAGTCATTTGAAATGCCTGATTTTGTAATTACAACCTCTCAACCCATAACATACAAACTTTTAATATGAAGTCTTAAATTTCAAATTATGTCCAGTTTATTACAATATTCAAACAATAAATGCTATTTTGGTGCAGTTTAATGTGAAGTGACAGATAGCTCTAAGAGAAACAGCAGCAGGGAGTGCATTTGACCTGATCATCTGCTATGCTTTAATACAGTTTCAGCAAAAAATAAACTGAATAGACATCCAAAGGTATGTTAAAAGAAAGTGTTCACATTACCGAAATCTGTATCCTGTCTCATGAAATCACAATCAGTGTTTCAGCTGTGGAAAGATGTCAGTATAACAGCTTGTATACAAAGTGACATAACGTCAGCTAGAAAAAAGACCTCTGGAGTGATAAATATATGCACCATATAACATATTCATTATAATTTTTGCTGTTTAATGTTTAATTTATTTTTTAATAAATCCGTCAAGTTTTTGTGACAGTCACCATTTAAATGTTTATATTTCAAAAACCAAATTGGAGTAGAAATATAATTATGTAATTGTAACTTAAGTGAGTGTAATTTAAGCATTTAAGCATACAAATCATTTAATTTTAACTGTTAATATTTTATTAATGTTGTACCAGCTGACTCTCATGTATATTTCAAAGCATTAGTCGAGAGATTTTTTTTTCCATGAAAAATTTGGCATGTACTAGACCTGATATACATCCAAAATAATCTATATTGAATTTGAATTGTATGGATTAGTGAAATTTGTGTCCAGCCTTAATAACAATGATGCATAGCCAAAAAGCAAAGTTGTTCAAAAAACATGGTAGCACAATGTTACTTCTGTATTAATTTGTAGGATCTCTGCGTATGCAGTTTCGCATCAAGCTGATTATTGAATATTCCATGTTTGAGTATTCAAATTCAAGCTTTTCTACAACTGTTTTTTATTTATCTTGGGTTTTCAGTCAAGTGTGTTTGTTCCTGAAACGAGGAGCGACGCAGAACGATGGTGATGCGGATGGCCAGGACCCACTGAGCATAGCGGTTCAAGCCGCTAACGCTGATATAGTTACTCTGTAAGTTTAAAAAAAATTATATTTCTTTAAGCTTTTTAAAATTTCTAATTAAAACAACAGAATAAGAACAAGTAGAATAAGAATAAGTTGCCAATCAATTGAAATCAGTATTAAAGGAACATTCCACTTTTTTGAAAATAGGCCCATTTTCCAACTCCTCTAGAGTTAAACAGATGAGTTTTACCATTTCTGAATCCATTCAGCTGATCTCCAGGTCTGGCGTTAGCACTTTTAGCATACCTTAGCATAAATTATTGAATCAGATTAGACCGTTAGCATCTCGTTCAAAAATGACCAAAGATTTTCGATATTTTTTCTATTTAAAACTTAACTCTTCTGTAGTTACATTGTGTACAAAGAAAAGAAAGTTGTGATTTTCCAGGCTGATACGGATAGGTACTATACTCTCATTCTGGCGTACTAATCAAGGAACTTTGCAGGCGCAATGATATTAGCTATTTTACCCCAGCTATTTTACTCTTACCTTAGTGGCTTAGTGCTGGTCACATTGGAAGTTACCTAGCTGGGGACTATATTCAGGCGCTGCGTAATATCATTGCGCCTGCTGCACCCATGGTACGGCAGCAAAGTTCTCCGATTATTACGCCAGAATAAGAGTATAGTTCCTATCCATATCAGCCTGGAAAATCGCAACTTTTCATTTTCTGTCTTTTCTTTTCATTGTCTTAGTACACGGTGTAACTACAGAAGAGTCAAGTTTTAAATAGGAAAAATATCGAAAATATGATTCTGATTTAATGATTTATGCTAAGCTATGCTAAAAGTGCTAACGGCAGACCCGGAGATCAGCTGAATGGATTCAAAAACGGTAAAACTCATCTGTTTAACTCTTGGGGAGTTGGGGAAAAAAGTGGAGTGTTCCTTTAACAAAATGTATTTGTACTACAGAGGTGGCACAGAAGAACACAAAAGTGGCTTGTATGTGTATTTTCATGTTTAATGTGGCTCAAAGGGCCATGAATGCAGTCAAATTCATATAATCATGTTGAGATTAATGTTTTAAATATAAAATTTTGAATACAGAAATATTAATTGTTTTAAATAACTGAAAAGATACTTTAAAAATGAAACTAAATCTGCCAGTAGGTGGCATCAGGACACTGATTTAATTACTGAATCATATCATTCATTTGATTAGTTCGAACAGCTGATTCATTAAGGAAAAAAGCAAGTCTTTATGAATGGGAAATTGAATCATTGATTTGTTTAAAAACGCGCATTCCTTCATAAACGAAATAACGCTGTGTTTGAATGGAGATGCGCAGCGGCTTATTGATTATTCAGGCCATTTTTGACAACAAAATAGATCAAAATCAGCCAATAGTGTTATCGTCAGACAATGTAAGTCACTTAATAATAACTTCTTGTTTATTTAACTGTTGTATTAAATCAATATGTCATTTACAAACTTCCTTAAAAATCATTAAAAGCTGTCACTCATCATGTTCATCGCAATGTTCATTGTGCAGGGTAGAGAGCAACAACGCACGCAGTAGTTTTCGAGTGAAAAGGTCGCACTGTAGAGCCCTGAATGCTAGTGTATATACGGAATTGTACAAGGCTCTCAAACCTCTCTTTGTTTCTTTTCTCTTTTTCTCTCTCGACAGGTTACGTCTAGCACGTATGAACGAGGAGATGCGCGAGTCGGAGGGTCCGTTCGGTCAGCCAGGTCAATATTCTAGCAGCAGTCCTACAGAGCAGCAGTATAAGAAATGCATACAAGAGTTTATCTGTCTCAACATAGCTGAGTGCTAAAGAGCCGAGCGTAGCGCTTTTTCCCAATCATTCCCAACAAAACCTGCCATGTGTTTCTGTGTTTATCTGTAAAGATAGGCCTGTCTTGCTGGGAAATCCTGCTAAACCAACTTCAGGTGGTTTTAAATGGTTTCTCTTTGGTCAGGCGATTGATCAGGTGAACTTCCAGCCAAGTATTACCTTTCTCAAACTGGTTAGGGCTGGTTAACAATGTCCTAGATTGTTACCTAGCTTGATTACTTCACATGCTGCAGATTTCAGATTAGTCACATGATTGACTGGCTAACAACCATAGTTTGGCCTAGCAAACAGTGGTGCTACTCATTTCAAGACAGTTTTTGTCTCATTGTTTATATAATGAAGGTTACCTGTGAGGTAACTATTGCACTCGCTGATCTTACAGAGAGCCCTTACTAGTATATCTAATCCATTTGATAAACTAACCTTCAGCGTTAGCTTCTGTACACACATTTGGCTGCACTTTCACTCTTCACTTACACTTTTCAACAGTATTATACAGTACTATTCTGGCAGTGTTCTTCTAGTTCTAGTGGCATTTTGTACAGGTGGTTTAAACAGGGATCAGGCGCTTAAAACTGTGTTTTGTGCTTGCAAACGCATGAGGGAGAGCAGGATCAAAAACTGTGATTTATTATATGTCATAAATGTATAAAGTGTCTACTAATCTACTAACTGAAAATGTTTTTTGTCAACTGAAATGCCACTGTTATGCACTTTTTATTAACTAAACTGTCGTTTTGGTTCATGTTTTTGTGTAGAAAATGGCTCAAACGGGACTTTTTTTTTTTTTTTTTGACAAGATGTTTTGTGGTCCAGAGCAATTGTGCAATGATACAACACTGTTTTTTGTATTGCGGTAACAGATTGTATTTTTGTAACTTAATATACTTTTAAAGGTGCAATAGGTGATTGTCTTCAGAAAATCTTTTGCTATGCTGGTTGAAAGTCCCTTCACATCTCGATAGCAATCATTAAGTTAAGCGGTCTAAATGTATTTGTATGTATTTATATATTCTGTGGAACCAAGAAATAATTGTCCAGTTAAAATGTTCGGTCCAAGCGTTTTTATTGACTTTCCTACTTGCCTGTCAACATGTACTTGCATACCTCTGCGCACCCTGTTCACGCAGACAGATACGTCATCGGCGCGTTCACGTACACTGTGTCAACAACCTGATTTTTTTTCTTGATATTGTAATACTTTTACTAACTGTACTATAAAGTTTTCTCACGGTTAATGACGTATGATGTTGTAAAGGCCACTAGAGCATTTACGGTAGTTTTGTGGCAGACTGACAACTGCGCATGTGCGTACCTGTACGTTCTGGAGAGGTGACTCGCTCTGACATCTGTCTCTCTTTATTTGATTTATTTCCTTTCTGTTTGTCACCTGAGTTGGATGCATGCTTGTGTACATTTTTCCTCGCTCGATCCTCATGTATGTGGACGAGTGTGTCGACGCCCATTAAACTCGAGAAAAATACGTCATCTTCTCGTCTCCCGTGTGTACTGATGAGTGCCGCTAGGGGGCGCTAACGTTCTGCGTAATGCAAGGCATTTTATGTTTGTGAATAAAACCTATGCTCAACGCATGTGAAACGGTGTTCCTGTGTCGGTGATCTGTACTACAGATAAATGAAACACCGTGCATTATTTGCACCACACAGTTTTCCTGTCTGAGCTGTTGAACATTTCTCGGTGTTAAAATGTATTGTAGTAATGCTGTTTCTGGTCTGTGTGTGTAACGCTGGATGCGTTCAGGGGGCGTGGCTTTAGACGGCGATTTGCAGGGAGGGTGGGGACACTCGCGTTCAGTGCTATCAAGGCTAAAGTTAGCATTTTCCGAAATCTCCTATTGCACCTTTAATTTTAAGTTTAGACACCAAAACAAAAGGAAAATTCAATGAATGGGTGTTAAAATCACCAATTTGAGCCGTTCGAAAGTTTGGATCAGTAAGATTTTCTCATGTAAAGTCGCTTATGCTCATCAAGGCGGCTGCATTTATTTGTTTAAAAATGCCGTAAAAATAGTAATAATGTGAAATATTATTGCAGTTGAATTTAACTGTGTTGTATTTGAATATATTTTACAATTGAATTTATTTCTGTGATGCAATGCTGAATTTTCAGCATCATTACTCCAGTCCTCAGTGTCACATGATGATTCTTATTATCAAATATAATTTGACAGGATTTTTTGATGAATAGAAAGTCACTTTTGATCATTTTAATGCAATTTAATATTTGAAAAACACATCTTACTTACCCAAAACCTAAACGGTAGTGCAGTCGTTTTATTTTTATTCAATATTTATATTCAATTCTGTTATCCTCAGTGCATTGATTGCTGTTGCTCTGGTCTGTTTGGTTTCTTGCTGCTTTTTGTCCTTCATGAGTCGTGTAAATGAACTCTCATAATACAGCCAAAACTTAGATAAAAGATGAACTCCAGTTTTAACTATTGGATGACATTGTATTAATTCCTGGGAGACGTAAATACAGTAGATTCTGATCTAATGTTGATGTAGACTGGGATGTCTAGACCACAGACATGTTGACTTTATGAGGACATGTTCCCCAAAGCAATCAAAAACTGCACTTGTTGAGAGAAAGTTCATTTATAAATGTGTTTTCTGTGGTTTGTGAACAGGCGAGTACTGTAAAGTTTTCCCTGATATCTTTTGAGTCAAAGGTCATCAGTTTGTCGCTGGCCAATGAAATCGTAGCACTTTCTGTTTAACATGAACATTTTGTTTTGTGAATATTAAATCAGTACGACTCCCAACGTGACATACAATGCAACCAAAGGAGAAAAAAACTATATAACAACTAGATGGTGGCTGTAGAACATAACCCTTTTATTGCTTGCTTTCATATTTCTGCTTTTCTTTTCATGTCGGTGTCATTTGTAAAACATGTCTGGATATTGTGTAACTGATCATTCTTTTGTAAATTAGAGCCTCTGCGACTTTTTTCTTTTTGCTCTTTGTTTTTCTGCCCTTTTATCTGTTCTCTCCTCCTAAACAGAAAAGAATCATGACAATAAATGAAACGTGACTGAAGTACTAACTGCTTGTGCTTGCCTTTACTTCTCCTGCCTCTTTCTTCTCTGTAGTGCTTTGCATTATTATATAACATCTGCATTAACTCAACTTACTGATTTTGCTGCTGTAAGCGTTTGAGTAGATTCAGTTTTTCTTTTGAGGTCTTGTTTTAACCCTCAACCACGGTTCTTGTGTTTACTGTACATTTAAAGCACTAATATTTATTTTAAAATTATACAATTTTAATTAACATGTTTCTTTGACTAATTCAAACACCAGAACCATATATTAAATATACAGTATGATACAAGAATACACTACTGTTTAAATGTTTAAGGGTTGGTAGAATGTTTTCAGAAGCCTTACGTAAGGCTGCATTTATTTTATTTTAAAAAATGCTGAAAAATCAGTAATATTATTACAATTTAAAATAGCAGTTTTCTGTTTGAATATATTTTAAATTGCAATTTATTCCTGTGATGCTAAGCTGAATTTTAAGCATCATTACGCATCATTCTAATATGCTGATTTGCTGCTCAAGAAACATTTCTGATTATTATTAATGTTGAAAACAGTTGTGGTGCCGAATATGTTTGTGAAAACCATCAATTTTGATTCATTTAATGCATCCTTGCTGGACAAAAGTATTAATTTCTTTTAAAAAATCTTACTGATTCCAAATATCAAATATATAGTGCCTTTTTAATATTTTTTTTAAAAGATGTAAAAACTGTATTCAAATCCAGCCTTAAAAGAAATATTAGGTAAAAAATAAAAATTTAGATGTTTTTTATGTCGTACCTATGGAAGCCCATTTCCACCACTGAAAAAAAAAAAAAAACTTTTTTTTCTCACAATTGCGAGATTGTATCTCACACCTCTGACTTTTTATTCTTAAAATTCTCACTTTTTTGGAATTGTGAGATACAAATATCTCACTTTTTTTCTCTAAAGTTATTTTTTTGTGAGATATAAACTGGCAATTGTGAGGAAAAAGTCAGAATTGCGAGTTTTATTCTTGCAATTCTGACTTTATAACTTGCAATTGTGAGTTTATATCTCATAATTCTGACTTTATAACACAATTGCAAGTTTATATCTCATAATTCTGGGTTTTTTTCTTGCAATTCTCACTTTTCTCAGAATTGTGAGATATAAACTCACAATAGTGTTATAAAAATGTCATAATTGTATTATAAAGTCAGAATTATGAGATAAACTTGCAAAATCGCAATGTGAGTTATAAAGTCAGAATTGCAAGATGAAACATTTTGACTTTTTCTTGCAATTGCAAGTTTGTATGTTGTAATTCTGAGTTTTTTCCTTGAAATTTTTACTTTTTCCTCACAATTCTGACTTTTTTTCGGAATTGAGATGTTAACTCGCAATTTCATTATAAAGTCAGAATTATGATATATACATTTGCAATTGTGACTTATAAAGTCAGAATTGCAAGATAAAAATTCGTAATTCAGATTTTTTTTCTCACAATTGCGAGGTTTGTATCTTGCAATTCTGATATTTTTCTTGCAATTCTGACCTTTTTTCAGAATTGAGATGTAAACTGGCAACTTCATTATAAGGTCAGAATTATGAGATATAATTTTGCAATTGTTTTTCTCGCAATTTATTTTTTTCTCTCTCAGAAATGTAAGAAATAAACTTGCATTTGCAAGTTCTAAAATTTAATTTTGATGGGAAAAAAGGCTGATATGTTCTCAGAATTTACAAGTTTAAATCTCAGAATTCTGAAATAATGTGCAATTCTGAGAAAAACAGCTTATATTTTGCAATTCTGACTTTATAACTGACTTTATGAATATAAATTGTGAGAAAAAAGTCAGAATTGTGAAATAAAAAGTCGCCTTTTTTCAGTGGCGGAAATGGGCTTCGATACATACCTTATATGTTGAATTGTAAAATAATTTGTAGCTTAGTTTAGAATGGAACCTTTTTTTTTTTTAATCACAAAAATGCAACTGGTTTATTGTTATCCTATAGACTTTCATTGTAAGTTAATAAAATTCAGTAGAACTTCAATTTAAAACGGAATGTAACAGAACTCAACTTTTATCTTTCTTTCAATGGTTGTCGTGCAGGCACTAGTCAGTACGCATGAGTACCCATCCTGGGAAGACGGGGACAGTCTCCTCATTGTAAATCAAGCATGAGAAATTCACAGTTTAGCAAAGTGTTCAAACCCACTCTTTGTCCCCTCCAAAGTTTCAGCTGTTGCCATGGTTACCAAGACAGTACAAAGACCCTGTACGGCACAAGAAGGCTCATTTCAGTGTGACTGTCCTTTCTGTCCCTTTAATTCTAACTCTAAATCTCTGAAGTGCATTAAATCTCACTGAAAACGGTTATTGTAATAGATTTGATTCAGGGGCATTCAGGGGCCTGCTTTTGCTTGAGATAACTATTTACAATCTTTTTCATATGCAAAAGCATTCATTCAAATTACAGCTGCATTTTAGTGGTTATACAGTCACATTAACTGTGTTTGATCCCATTTTAGGTGACACCACGTACCTGGACATTTTCCGGGAGTTTTCCCACATGGCATCCCACAATCCTGAGAAGCTGAAACGGAGGAGTGTTCACTTCCGTCACTCCTTCAGGTAGTTAGAGGACCATTAGGCATCTGCAAAATGAATGTTTAATTAAATACATAAAATGATCACATGTTTTTTCTTTTTTTGATCTAGAGTGTGACAGATCAACTCTTTTAAACCTCGGACACCAATCAAGCTGGAGCAGAAGACACTTTGACTAGCTGATATCATAAATGTGTTGGAGACGAGTGTGAAAAAAACAATAATTATGCTCGTGTTGAATGTTTGCAATGATTTGAATGCTATTTTTGTATCTTTATGGGGTCAGCTGGACTTATCCCCGCTGTTTAGTGTTTATTTTCTTCATTTGCATCCTCCTTCTTTTAGCCATTGACAGTAACAGGCACTTAATTAAGCACTACATGTCAAAACATCTGCAATTTATGGTTTCATCATGCCTGTTAAATCATATAATCAAAAAATCGTGCATGAATGCTTTCTCTTTTTCCATTCATCTCAATACAATTACAAGCATCACTATAATTATGCTTTACTATGAAACATATTCAGCGCTGATTATTTGTTCTGTTTCTAAAGCAGTTGAAATAATAAGGAAGTTGTGTTTGGAGAATCTGCAGTGGTTTTGTCTGTTGCTGTAATGATGAATGTATCGTCTATGTATCGACTATGCTGGTGTAGTCTATATATTTGATCTGTACAGCCACTATAAATCATTGCAAATTCAAATGCAGATATTGTATATTGTCTTTTGAGATGCAAATTGATAATATATCATAAAATTATGGTATTTTGTTAAAAATGCAAAAACATTGAGTGGACCTTTTGTTGTGGGAAATAAATATATCTTTAAAAAATATACTGGTTTTCTTGAGATTAAAAACTACAGTTCGACAAGTACAAACAGATTCACAAACAAGTGACTTGTGATTGGGTTCTTAAAGTGAATCAAAGACATATAAAGTTGTCCATTCTCCAAATCAATTGTGAACCAGTGATCATAAGTGCATAGGCTGAACAGTACAGTCTGATTCATAAACAAAAGACTCTAATGAGTTGGTTCTTTATAGTGACTCATTAACACAGGTTAAGCAGCGTAGTATGATTCCTGAACAAATGGCTCTGATGAGTCTGTTCTTAGACTGAAACAAAGATATATGTAATAAACACACAGGCCTCGCAGTACCATTAATTTTTCCTGAATGAATTACTCTTCTGTACAGTTTAAGCAGTGTAGTCTGATTCGCGAATGAATACTCTTGTGAGTCGGTTTTTAAACTGAATCAAAGACATAGGGTTGTCCATTCTTTGTACCAATTATGAACCAGTGAATATTAACCACCCAGGCCAAACAGTACAGTCTGATTCCTGAACGAATGACTCTATTGAGTTGGTTCTTTGTGAATCATAAACATGCATGACGACGAGTACAGTCTGATCCCCAAACAAATGACTCAAATGAGTCAGTTCTTTATAGCGACTCATTAACACACAGATTTTACAAGTACAACAATCAAACAATTAAGACAGTACAATTTAAAAAAAGAGAAAATAAAAGAAAGACAAAAAATATACAGATTTGTTGCCAGGATAAAAAAGAAAATACAATTACATCTCAAAGAGAAGCAAAGGATGAATATAAAGATACAGTTTCCAATGCTTTCAAATAAAAGAGAGGTTTAAAGCCAGTAAACTTTTGTTTGTGAATGTGAAATTTAGCCAGCAAACAGCAAACACAAATTAATGATGTAATATTTCGCTATATTCTCTTTTGAGTATTCAAATAATTCAAACAAAGCATCTTTAAAGCAAAAAGAAAAGTAACTTACGAAATAACCACCTGTAGAAACACTCTTCTCTCTACATGCACCAGACACTTTCCTATTAACATTTCATGTTACAAGGACTTAACAAATGTTTATTTGCCAATGCACCACAAATCATATTGCACTACTTGGTTCTCAACCTTAAATACCTCTCTTTTGCACAATACCATGCATAATTATTATGTAAAGTACTTATGTAGTCTGTCTTATGTTATGTGTGCGTATAGTTGATTATTTATAGTATATGTATAGTTAGATTGCCACTTTCAGTAGGTTAGCTATGTATAGGTTTAAAAATTGTTCCTACGTCTGGTGTTGTATGTATATATTTGTTTATGTACTGTGGTCCTGCGAGACACGACATTTCGTTCCACTGTATGTCCACACATGTAGCGGAATGACAATAAAGCTCGACTTGACTTGAAATAAGATTGAATAAACATTGTTCAAGCAGAACAGTCTGATTCCCGAACGAATGATTCGAATGAGTCGGTTCTTTAATGTGAATCATAAACACGCATGACGACGAGTACAGTCTGATTCCCGAACGAATGACTCAAATGAGTCGGTTCTTTATAGTGATTCATTGACACTCAGGCCAAGCAGAGCAGTCTGATTCCCAAACGAATGACTAGGTTAATGAGTTCCCGAAATAACTGTCTCAGTCACTATAAAGAACCGACTCATTCGAATCATTTGTTCGGGAAGCAAACTGTACTCGTCGTCATGTACGTTTATGATTCGTTCTTTCCAACGATCACATCCACATACATTATGCGTGTGAGTGCACCTCGCTCAGTTGTGTCGGTCTGATGTCAACCTTTTATTTTGAAAGGCAGCCGAACGCTTCTCAGAACTTTTATTTTCCATTTACATCATCACTTCCTGGTGTTGCGGCAGCCATATTGGCATGGGGGATAGATGACAATTTCACCTTAGCCGAAGAGCTACATTTTTGTTATTTTTGAAAGTTTACCAAGGACGTATTCACTCTGAAATAAACGGGATATCAATATATCACCCCGATTTGACCGTGGTCGATCCCGTGGAGGGCGTTGAAAGAGGTGAGACTGAACCGCTAAAAATCCCCTTTCAGTGTGTAAGGCTGTGTTTTAAAACATAGTAAACTACCTACCTATACAGCATCTGTTGTCATCATAATGCAAATATAAACGTTTAGAACGCGTCTGTGACGTCCAAAGATGCTGCCTATCACTACATGTTTGAAACACACTCCCTGTCTCCGTTTAAGCGCCTTGTTTACTCATATCGTTGTTGTATGTTGTATGTATATTGTATATTTAACGTTACACCCGTGTGTTCACTATTGTTGTCTTATTTTGGCTACAGCTGCTGACTGTAAAGGTGTTAACCGCACAGTAAACACATGCCACCATGTTGTTTTAAATAGCACAACTGTTCTTCTCGTTTGCTTAAATGTCTGCCGTTGTGTAATCAAATCTGTACAGTTAAGTGTATCGAGAACACTCTGTAAGATTGCTGTATATTCAATTCATAATCACACACAGATGTCATGCTGCTTTCTTGTTGACAATCATGACAATATGGTTGCAGTTAATGTTAACAAGCATGATCTGAGTATTGTTGATGTATCTCAGACTTGTAAATACTCAGTTTTTCCACATTAGTCTCATGTATGAACACTAGGAAGTGTTCAGATTGTACTGTGTAACTGAAAGTGCCATGTGATTCACAGATGAGCAACAACCTAAACAAGAGGGCCCCAACCACAGCAACACAGCGGTTAAAACAGGATTATCTGCGCATCAAGAAAGATCCAGTCCCGTATATCTGTGCTGAACCTCTGCCCTCCAACATTTTAGAATGGTACATTTGATTTCCTTCAAAACATTGGTTATATTATTTATTTTATATGTTATATAATGCACACACAATATCAGTCAAAAAAGTTTGGACTTTTTAATGTTTCTGAAAGAAGCCTCTTATGCTCACAAAGGCTGCATTTAATACAATAATAGTAATTTTAGGAATTAGGAATTTTATATTTTTTACAATTTAAAACAACTGTTTTTAGTTATAATACACTACCAGTCAATAGTTTTTGAACAGTAAGATTTCTAATGTTTTTTTTAAGTCGTCTCTTCTGCTCACCAAGCCTGCATTCATTTGATTTAAAGTATATCAAAAACAGTCAAATTTCGAAATATTTGTACTATTTAAAATAACTGTTTTCTATTTAAATATTTTTAAAAATATAATTTATTCCTGTGATTTCAAAGCTGAATTTTTAGAATCATTACTTCAGTCACATAATCCCTCAGAAATCATTCTGATATTTGGATTTGCTGCTCCAAAAACATTTTTTTTTTATTAGTATTGTGTTGAAAACGGCGGAAGTAGAAAGTTGAGAAGAACCACATTTATCTGAAATAAAAATCTTTTGTAACATTATACAAGACTTTATCATCACTTCTGATCAATTTAAAGCATACTTGCTAAATACAAGTATTAATTTCTATAATTTCTTTAAAAAAATGCCTACTGATATAGTGTATAATGTTACAAAAACATTTTATTTCAGATACATTCTGATCTTTGGATCTTTTTTATTCATAAAAAAAAAAATCCTGAAAAAATCTACTCAACTGTTTTAAATATTGATAATAATAATATAATTATAAATGTTTCTTGAACAGAAAATGATCATATTAGAATGATTTCTGAAGGATCACTGAAGACTGGAGTAATGATGCTGAGTTGATGCAGTTGAGTACCATATCAAAATATTTTTCTTTTTTTCAGCCTTGCTGAGTATGAGAGATGTATTTCATAAACATTAAAAACATAATTATTCCAAATGTTTGAATTAAGCTTCATCTTAATCATCATTTTTAAAAATCTTTTTATAATCAATTTTATAATTTATATTATGTTTAGCAGATATTATATTTGGCAGCATGTTCTCTCTGCTTCCTTTCAATGAAAGTGACTGCATCTCTCAAAAGGATACAAAAGGCTCCATGAAAGTGATCTATAAGACTCAAACAATGCATTTCTAGTCTTCTGATGCCTTTATGTGAGGATTTGGGCTGAAATTGAAGTGCGCTATTTGTATGGGTTACTTTTATAGTGCTTATTTGTCCTTTTAGAGCTCGACTAATTCGGTAAAACATCTGACAGGACTTTTATCACGTATTATAATCTACATTAAAGACTGTACAGTATCAGTACTATCACATCCGTGGCTTGCTTTCTCTTTCAGGCATTATCTAGTACGTGGCCCTGAGAAAACTCCATATGAAGGTGATTTCCCCCTTTAATTTCACATCAGTGCTTCCCTTTATAAATTCTGCCGTTTCTGCTTCATTTTGACTTGTCTTTTGCATTTCATAGGTGGTTACTATCATGGCAAACTCATTTTCCCCCGGGAATTCCCGTTCAAACCACCGAGCATATACATGATCACACCCAACGGCAGATTTAAATGTAATACAAGGTACACAATCTCAGACTTTCATTTTCTTTTTAAGACCATTATTCAAGCATTAAGGTATGCAAGCATAGTTATTCTGAGCATAGTTACAGCTAAAGGCATGACACAGCCATCAGTGCTATTATGAAATGCTTACTGTATAATACATCTTTCATTAAAGCTTTATTTTATTATGCACACTCATTAAGTGCCATGTCTGCCCATCTAAGTTTGGGCTCGGTGGGTGCTGCACACAAATTGTACTTTGTAGTTGTTACTGTGCTGTGAGTTTCTGCTTGGTTTGAATTTGAAACACTGAATTGACAAATCAGCACCTACATCTGTTTCTTTAAAGTCTCAAGTGTTCAAGTCAGAAGAACGATACAATTCCTTCCTTTCTCTTTCAGGTTGTGTCTTTCCATCACAGATTTTCACCCTGACACGTGGAACCCCGCGTGGTCCGTATCTACAATCTTAACCGGCCTCCTGAGCTTCATGGTTGAAAAAGGCCCGACTCTCGGCAGTATCGAAACCTCTGACTTTACGGTGAGCGCTCGAGACTTAAAGAGAAATACCCACCATTTTATAGATTTTATTTTTAGGAATAATTCACACAAGTGAAAAATAGTCAGAATTTATTTCATTTTTGAAAGGTGTGTAAATGTTTTTCTTACCATATAAAAACCCTCAGAGCTTTTTATACAAAGTACACTATGAATGCTCTAAGTACTCTTTGATGTAGTAAATCAAATACAAGATTTGAAGCTTAGAGGTGGGTGATGTACTGCTATGTGGTCACGAAAACCTAACTTTGCATGTGTTTTTAAGCATTGCGGTTTAAAAACAAGTGATTTTAAACCGTTGACATGCAATCAGCAGCAAGAGAACTCATTTTGTTGTCTGAGAGACTGTCAGAGTGGCATGCGCATGTGAAGACGATGCTTTTCAAGTATCGAACTGAGCTATTTTGGCCGCTTTATAGGCCTTGAAAGGTTAAATACACTCACTTGCATGTGCCAGAATGCCCGTCTTGGGAAGTATCCTCGTAAACATGGTAATGTAGGTCTAAAGTGAAAGCAAACAGCTGAGAAGGAAAACACATGTAACTGTGTATTGGATCCGGGCAGCTCCTAAAGTGACAGCAGTCTAATATTCCTGCTGTCTGTCATTAATGTTAATCGAACAACAAAAGAGAGAAAATCTTTCACTGCTCTTGACTAAATCACTTTTGTATATTTGTACTTTTTATATATATATATATTTAATTTACACAGTGAAGAATATACAGTTTTTATACATTTGATTATTTTATACAATGTGGCATTTCTTATTTATTTGTTCTACTGTAGTTTTTTGTCCTATTGCTTCTAATTAGTTTATTATTCTTGTTTAATCACTGACTGTTTGTCTACAGTGATGGTGAGTTTTTATATCATACCAACTTTAGATTTCAAAATGGTACAGTATACTTTTGAATTTATAGTACACTTCATTATACTAGAGAGAAATTGGCTATGTGGCCATTGTTTTGGCATCTGTTTACATATTATTTATTGTCTCTTTAAGCATTTTTTATTTGTGAGCCAGGACTTTAATCTATCAGAAATTAATTGACTGATAGATTTCATTTAAATGAATTCACAGAATTCCATTGCATACCAGATTTGTGACATTATTCAAAAAGACGTTTATTTTAATGGACCAATTCGGTGTTTGCAAACAGTGATGAAAAATTTAAATTTATATTTTAAACATTTTCCATTGGCTCAGAATCATATAGTTTATATACAGTTTATAGTCCACACTTCTGGGTTTTTTCCTCAGAATTGAGTGATAACGTCAGAACTAGATATATAGACTTGCATTTGCGGAGAAAAAATTATCAGAATTGTAATATAAAATGGGTAAATGTTCGAACTTTAAACAGTACTTCATGCTGTAACTATAGGACTGATATAATATGTTCCCTATGAACTGCATATGTGACCCTGGACCGCAAAACCAATCATAAGGGTCAGTTCTTTAAAATTGAAATTTATACATCATATGAAAGCTGACTAAACAAGCTTTTTTTAAATGTAGGACAATATTTGGCCTAGATACAACTATTTAGTCTAGAATCTGAGGGTGCAAAAAAATCTAAATATTGAGAAAATCACCTTGTCCAAATGTAGTTCTTAGCAATGCATATTACAAGTTTTTACAGTAGGAAATGTACAAAATATTTTCATGCAACATGATCTTTACTTAATATCCTAATGATTTTTGCCATAAAAGAAAAATCGACAAGTTTAACCCATACAGTGTATTTTTGGCTATTGCTACAAATATATGCATGCTATTTAGGACTGGTTTTGTGGTCCAGGGTCACATATCACTTTGCTTTCCAATTCTGATACACCCAGCTGGCGGTGACATAACCGTGACGTCTACTCCAAATTGGTCTATATATGAAAGATGAATGCACCCTTATGCGCAAACATGCACGAAGCACATAAATGGGATCAACCTTAATGCGGTGTTTGCTTTTAATGTGTTCCCTGCAGAAAAGGCAGTTGGCCTCCCAGAGTCTTGCGTTCAACATCAAGGACAAAGTCTTTTGTGAACTGTTTCCAGATGTTGTTGAAGTAAGTACCATGCCAGACTTCCTCACAGATGTATGCATAAGCAGTAAACGCATTCTTGTAACAAAAATATGAATGCTTGATCCCTTTCAAACAGGAAATCAAGCAGAAGCAGCGTATGCAGGAGGAGCTCCGATCCCGCTCACAGGCGCTGCCCCTCCCCGACGTTGTGCCGGACGGCGAAGCCCACCACGCACAAAACGGCCACCTGCCTCTGAATGGGCACCTGCCCGCCGGCGGAGCCCACCCGCCCGACCTCCAGCAGGTCAACCGCAACCATGGACTCCTGGGCGGAGCGCTCGCTAATTTGTTCGTCATTGTAGGTTTCGCCGCTTTCGCCTACACAGTCAAGTACGTTCTGCGGAGCATCGCGCAGGAATGAATCGGCCAACGAGAAACACCGACGGGAGGGACGGAAGGGCCGGTGCTGTTCTCACGACCAAAATAGGTAGCGAGAAATCAAAAGGGTTTTCTCACAACCAAATAAAATGAAGCAGTGTCCCGTTGAAAAATGAAATTGAGAGCCTGGTGATTTCCTCCGTAGTGGTGACAGCCGGCCACTTAGAGGTCAAGGTCACGTGAGGGCTTTATTAACATGGAAGGAAATTTTAAAAAAAGCAAATTTTCTACCTTACCCAATTCCCAGAAGAAGCCAACGTCGTGTGGCGTGAAATTAATCCGAGTGGGCTTTTTGTAGGGCCTGAATCAGCATTTGTTTTTCACTTTAAACTGTAAGATTTTAGAGTCTGTGCATATAGGACGCTGAGTTTTTACGTGCAAGATTACACAAGAGAAAAAGTCCAGTCATTCCTTAAAAACAACACGGCAACAGAATAAAATGCATTTCTGAAGTGTGTCGCACCATTTATTGCTGTGACGAAAATCCCTGACTGTTTAATGGCTCAACTGTAAACATGCTTTCCGATGGAAATTTGTTCTTAAATGCATTTGTGCTCGCTTGCGCTACGCCAACCGTAACAAACAGTTAGGCCAAGAAAGAAGTGGTGTAAAATGAATTATTTGTCTTTTGTTTGTCTGTGATACAGCGCTCCAAGTGTACATTAACTTTCTTTCGGAGGGGGTCACTTTTGGCCAAAAGGAAAGCGTATGAACTCATTGTTTTTATTTTCCGGGCCATGTAACACTATAAATTGTTTTCGTGCAATATGTAGGATTGTCAGCACTACTTGGCTTTTACAATACACAGCACTTCTTTTCTTTTCAAGGGTTGTGATTTATGCAATAATTCTTAATAAATTAAAATACAGATTTAATTTTTGTTATAAACATAGGCGAATATGCATTCGATTCTTACCTTTCCTGTTGTACTGTACGATCTTTAGTTGTGTTCATTAGTACCTGGAGTTGCACAAACAATTCACAACAAAGACTTGCAGTCTAAGTCTAGTTTGCTGAGGCCTACATGCACCGCAAAACATCTCTTTCTGGGTCAGAACGTTCGTGTCGCTGTTCATTCGGACTTGGAGGGAATGAATACTCTCTTTTGTACCAGTATGTTCTGGTCTCCCCCCAAATCAAGTGTTCTGATGTCCCGAATACTAGCAGTAATGCTTTTTTTCAGCACCTCCATGAACGCTGTTGATCGATATCCTTTCCTTTAGAGGGGTGTGTAATCAGAGATAGTCATGTTGTGTTTACATTTTGAATAAATAATATTCTGTTAAAGAAAGCCGTTTGTGTCTGATTCAACTCTTGCCACTTGTAAATATCCAGAGATGAAACGCATCTTAAAGGGATAGTTCACTCAAAATATCAATTCTTTCATTAGTCACTCACCCTCACGTCGTTCCAAACCTGTAAGACCTTTGTTTGTCTTCGGAACACAAATTAAGATATTTTTAATGAAGTCAGGGAGCCTTCTGACCTTTCATAGCCAGCAACGCAAATGACATGTTCAAAGCCCAGAAAGTAAGGTTGTTGTTGAAATAGTCCATTTGACAACAAAATAACAACTTTATTCAACAATTTCTTCTTTACCTGTCTATCGACATGCGTTTACAAGAGTACCAGGGCCAGTGTTGTCAACTCTGTGGTTTTCCCATGGAATTGGGCTACTTTAACAACGTTGCTGCTGGTTGTTTTTCATGACAAAAATGTGTAGTTCGCCCTGGAATGTGATACAAATTTTGTTTATAATGGTTTTACTGTTTAAACCAATAAAACGTTTTTTTTTTCCAGCAGGGTTTTTACCAAGGGGCCCACTCCGAAATGCACTTGGGGTAGTTTGAGTAGAAATTAGGTGGGTTTTGTTGTGAAAACCTGGCAACCCTGACTAGAACCTATTAGTATGATGCTGGTGTTCTGACGTAAAGAAGAAATTGTTGAATAAAGTCGTTGTTTTGTTTTCTTTGTGCACATTACAGCTGAACCACTGATATCACATGAATTATTTTAACAATGTCCTTACTACCGTTCTGGCCCTTAAACATGGTAGTTGCAATGCTGTCAATACAGGGCCAGAAAGCTCAAAAATTTCTGTTCTGAAGATGAACAAAGGTCTTACGAGTTTGGAACAAGGAGTAATTAACTATTTTAACAGTGTGCTTACTACATTTTTGGACCAGGCTTGAACATATCAGTTGCTTTACTGTCTGTGCCGGGTCAGAAAGCTCTCAAATTCCATCAAAAATACCTTAATTTGTGTTCTGAAGATAAACAAAGGTCTTACAGGTTTGGAACGACATGAGGGTGAGTAATTAATGATAGAGTTTTCATTCATAAACATTTTGAATTATTATGAAATAAAAGTCATTTGTAAGTGTGTTTTGTGGGCTAAAAGTGAAAAATTGTGTTTTGTGTATTCAGAGTTGTTTACAGTGTTAAAGAGTTGGATTCATACAGCGTCGTTGCGCTTACTTCCGGGTTGGTACAAGTTTCGGTTGTTTTTTTTTCGATCGTGGCTTTAATGACGTCATCGGTGGTGGAACTCCTTATATGAGCATTTCTCCTGGAAAAGTGTGCCCATGGCGCCCGCACTCACGTCGGCCAGACCGTGAGAAAGAGAGCACGCCCATCAAAGTGCTTGATTCGGCTACACTGCTGCAAGGGATTCAATTGGGAAGAATGACTCTAAAGAAGTGTGGTTTTGGTTGTAAGGCAAAGATAACTTTGCTCAGCTTCCAGAAGAACCCAGCATTACGTGAACAGTGGATGCAGTTCCTTTTTCCGGGGCAGCAATGGAGTTTTGCGAGTGTGTCTGTTGACGAACGTTTCATATACAAGACCCAGTTTAACGCTAGATTTGCACATTGTTTGATACTGAAAGATGGAGTGGTCCCAGCTATAAAAGATCCCGCTCATGATTCAGAACTGCAGATGATAAGTGAAAGGGCATCAAATGTGTGTTTGGCAATCCCAGGGCAGCCCACTGCGCACCTCCAGAAGCTCTGCTTTTTCCGGAGAAAATGGGAAAGCTGTATTTTGCTTTTATAAATATAAGAAAACTAAAGACTTTTTTTTTTTTTTTTGAGATATTAAGGATACAGTACTACTCTATAGGTACTCAGGATTAACATGAGATTTGGTGAAACTGTGTATGTTATGTACCCTTTAATAAAATGTTCACAATTTGGCTTAGCTTTAGCCCATTTCTTTACATGAATGTGATATTTTCCAAGTAAAACAATAAGTTGCGTAAGAAATGAAATTGTACTTTTAGAATCAATGGTATCTTGTTCAAAAAAAAATACAACATCATGCATTTCTATTCGTATTAATGCACCTAACATCCTAGAAATTAAGTTAGAGACATCTACCCACAATAATCTGGAGTATACACAAACCGTGATGTAAGTGCAAACCCTCTATATGTTATTCCTAACTACTTGAACACTCCCAAATTCCTTAAAATGTAGAAAAAAGAGTTAATAAATACTCCCTAAAACATTTAGACACATGCAAATACTAATTATCCTTATTCGGAGTTATTGATGATATCACTCTTGAATGGGAATTAAACGAAAAAGTACTTTAATGTATCTAAAAAAGAAACTAACACAAACTGTGCCGCAGCTTCATGACTAACAAGTCTGGATCGCTGATTTATACACCACGTGACACGCGTTCGGCCAATCAGCGCTCGCTCTTACACCCCGGAAATGGAGCCCGTTTAATGCCCTACATTCCTCTCCAGGTCTCAGTCATAATTCTGTGCGCTGTCCTTGCAGAATATTAATGTTTAACGATGGTGTTGATAGCGCGTTGGTCTGTGTCTAACATTATTAAACACCCGGATGCTCGTCGGCTCGATTAAAGCGACGTTTTCACGGAGGGACATTTCCATAAAAAAGAGAGAAAACAATGAGGCCTAATAGGAGAGATGAGGAACAAGTGTCAAGTTGAGGAATTTAACACACAACAGGTGAGCTGTAAACATGTTACACTGCACGATGACAGTTCGTGTGAGGTTTTATGAAGCGTGTTGCATGCCTACAACATGTCAGGGTGTATTTCCGCAGCCAGCGAAGTGTTTGACGCGACAGCCACGGTGTGTGTTGCCTGGTGAGGTTAGTACGTGTTAGTGCATGTTTGACTGACACATTTAAAGTTAAATAGTTTGTTTGTGACACATTTATGGCCGCCACACCTCTTTTTTATCGCACAGTAGCAACCATTGCCATGACAACCCTTCCTAATTAACGCAGCCATTTCTATGGCAACCACCCTGGATCACCTAGCTGGTGCGGTTGCTATGGCAACGGACGTTTGTTTTATTCTAGGCTTTGTCTGGATCTGTTAAGGTGTTCAAAAATGCAAATGACTTGAATACATTTTTTTTTGTGGTTAAACATGTTTTAATTAATTAGTATGAATTAAAAGTGATGTTGATATTTTTTGTGGGGCTAAACGTGAAACATTTTCTTCAACAAGCAGTTATGTTTTATAATATTAATATTTGAAAACCATAACCAACTTCCTAATCAATGTTTTAAGTCAAATGAAGAAAGAGTCTTATATGTGACCCTGGACCACAAAACCAGTCATAAGTGTAAATTTTTCGAAATTGAGTTTTATACATTTTATACATAAGCATTCCATTGATCTTGTTTATTTGAAAATCTGCAAATATATCAAAATATTGAGAAAACCACTTTTAAAGTTGTTCAAATGAAGGTCTTACCAATGCATATGACAAATCAAAAATTAAGTTTTGACATATTTACAGTAGGAAACTTACAAGATATCTTTATAGAGCATGATCTTTACTTAATATCTTAATGATTTTTGGCATAAAAGAAAAATCGATAATTTTGACCAATACAATGTATTTTTGGCTATTTCTACAAATATACTTGTGTTACTCATAGCACTTGTCCTCATTTGTAAGTTGCTTTGGATAAAAGCATCTGGTGAATAACTAAATGTAAATGTAAATGAACTTAAGACTGGTTTTGTGGTCCAAGGTCACATATTTGTTCTCAGAAATTCACAATATAATGTAGTAATAATTATAATAATAATAAACTATAAAAAAAGAAAATAAATGATTAAGTTGTGCATGAAAATTATTTTATAAAATTAAAATTGTAAAAAAAAAAAAAATAAATAAAAAAATTAAAATAATGACTTGAATGCATCTCTTCTGTGATAAATATTTTTTATTTATTATAAATACATTATAATTTATGAAATTATTTTATAAAATTTAAATTACTTAAAAAAACATTTACAGACATACAGAATCACAGACAATGTCTTGAATGCATGTGATAAAAAATATAATTTCTGAATTAAATGTAGTTTTTTTTCCTTAAACATTTACAGACATAAAGACAATGATTTGAATGCATCGCTTCTAGGGTTGCAAAAAAGTGGAACATTTCAAGTAAATTTCAGAAACCTATTGGAAACTTTCCAGGATTTTTTAGAATCTTCCAGGGATTTTTGGAAAGTTTCTGGAAATTTACTGGAATTTTTGCACCCCTTTGCAACCTAATCCCTTCTGTGATAAACATTTTTTTAATTTCTGAATTAATTATTGTTATTATTACATTTATATTATGATTTTTTTCAGGAAAAAAAAATATATATAAAAAACTTTTTTTTTTCTTTTTTTTTCTCTTCATTTGATTTAACTAAATGCTAAATGACAAAACTAATGATTGGATTGTCATGATTAGATTATGTTTTATTTTTAAAATTGTGAAGTTAAGGGGTTAAAATATGAATATAAAATATTTGAATAACTCCCATCAAAAGCAGTTGTAGCATATAACATGCATAAGCTTTTGTTTTGTCTTCTTGGCATATTGTCCAGTCGAAAAAATAAATAAATAAACCTAAGAAAGCTTATTTATATTTGTTCTCAAATATTATATTATGTAATAATAATAATAATAATAATAATAATAATAAATGTTTTTAAAAATAATGATTAAGTTGTGCATTGAAATTATTTTATACAATTAAATTTATGAAAATATAAATGAATAAATAAAATGTACAGACATACAGACAATGACTTTAGTGCATCCTTTCAGTAATTTTTTTTTTTTACTCTCTGAATTAAAAGTGAAAAATGAAAAATGAAAAATGAAAAAAAATCCAGTTGGTATAAATGTAGATGCAAAATATCTCATTAAAAAAAAAAGAGAAAATTCTTGAAAAAACAAATGACAAAAGTTGATTACACGTAATGCCATAATATTATAATTTGTTGAACCACAAAGTTTTGTTTGAAAATAGTAATATTTGCAAAAACTAGCATGTTTTGTTTTCTCTTCTTTTCATTTTGTTTAATCAAGAGAAGTAACCCTTAAAAAGCTTATTTATATTATTTTGTTCTCAAAAATTCTGAATATTTTGTAATATATTTTGAAATACTGCAATTATGCAGGCCAGGTACAAAATCTGTTATATAAATAGATAGATAAATATATAAATAAAAATGCAATAAATAAAACATGGAAAAAAGTTTTTTATTTTATCTTTTCTAGGCATGTCCTCGCAAATGCAGGCGTTTTCCTCTCCCTCCGTGTCCTCCAGTGGCCTGTCCCGCTCCAAGAAACTGAAGTTGGAAAACCATGCATGGAATGTGAGCAGCCAATCAGGTGAGAGCAGCTACTACCAGCGGAGCCCGAACCAGCCGAATGGCTCCTCCCCCTCCACATCTGGATTTAACTCTAATTACAACTCCTCCAACCTGGTCTTTCCTCCATCTGGAGGCTTGCGGGAACAGACAGCGGTACGTGCCGCAGACAGCACCGGCAGCGTCCCGGAGCCTTCATCATCCTCCTCCTCATCGTCCACATCCAGTCAGCGTGGAAAAGATGCAGGCTCCACCTCTCTGACATGTGAGGGCTATCAGAAACGGGGCAGTCTGAAGCGGAAGAGCGAGGAGGTGGACAGCAGCGACAGCGTGCAGATTTTGGAGGAGCTCTCTGCTCCTGTGCTCCCTAACCGTGTGGCCGGAGGTGGAGGCAACGCCACGGCTCAGTCCATCGCTCATTCCACATCCACCACCAAGAGCAGCAACTCCCACAGTGAGGGGGACTACCAACTGGTGCAGCACGAGATCCTCTGCTCTGTCTCCAACAGCTACGAGGTTTTGGAGTTCCTCGGCCGGGGAACATTCGGACAGGTCGCCAAATGCTGGAAGCGTGGAACTAATGAGATTGTGGCCATCAAGATACTCAAGAATCACCCGTCATATGCCCGCCAGGGTCAAATAGAGGTGAGCAGCTAACCAGTATCAATCATAATTGTGAGATACACAGTTGCAGTATCAACAAACATATACAGATTTATAAAAAAATATGTACATTTGCAATTACGGAAAATGTCACAGTTATGAGATACAGTGCTGCTTGAAAGTTTGTGAACCCTTTAGAATTTTCTATACTTATGCATAAATATGACCCAAAACATCACCAGATTTTCAAGTCCTGAACAGTGTTGGGGGCATTACAAGTAATGCAAGTTACGTAATAATATTACTTTTTTCAAGTAACTAGTAAAGTAACGCATTACTTTTTCATTTCCAAGAAAAAGTTACTTTTTGTTTCCTTTATGTATTTAATCCCATTTTATTAACCAATGACTTTGCTGCTGACCTTTGTTGGTCCAGTTCAACCGTACACTGCAAAAATACTTTTCTTACTTACATTTTTTTTCTTGATATTTTTCCAGCCAAAATATCAAGAGTTTCTAGACAAGTAAATAATTATTTTCTTGTTTTCAGAAAAAAAAACAAGTCAAAATTAAGTGAGTTTTTGCTTAGAAGAAGCAAAATAATCTGCCAATGGGGTAAGCAAAAAACTCTTATTTCAAACAGAAAACAAGATTATTTTGCTTACCCCATTGGCAAAAACACACTTAATTTTGACTTGTTTTCAGAAAAAACCAAGACAATAATTTTTACTTGTCTAGAAAATCCTTCTTGATTTAAGAATTTTTAGATATTTTGGCTGAAAATATGGACAAAAAAGCATTTTTTGCAGTGTACTAATAAGCAAAACTTACTTTATATTAACTAATATTTGTGCTTTTTTTTCCCTCATTGCTGAAGAGTGTTGAACTCTCTTTTCCTACAGTTCTACTGTACAGACGTGAACTTAATTTTCCTTTAGCCTTAGGCTTATTCACTTAATGAAATTAAGCCAAAGAAACAGGTGGAAACAGACTTTCATATATAATATAAATACCTTTTATAAATAATGACAGACTGATTCAGTGATAAATGTCTAATGTATCTATTTTTAAGTTTGCAATTAATCACTAATCATGTGCTTGATACAAATTTGTTTTAAATATAACAAATAAATCCTGTCCCGTTAAAGGTGAGCATCCTCAGCCGTCTGAGCACAGAGAATGCAGACGAGTTCAACTTTGTGCGCTCTTATGAGTGCTTCCAGCACAAGAACCACACGTGTCTGGTGTTTGAGATGCTGGAGCAGAACCTCTACGACTTCCTCAAGCACAGCAAGTTCAGCCCACTGCTCCTCAAGTGCATCCGGCCAGTCCTGCAGCAGGTTGCCACGGCGTTGATGAAGCTGAAGAGTTTGGGTCTCATCCATGCTGATCTGAAGCCTGAGAACATCATGCTGGTGGACCCCATCAGACAGCCCTACAGAGTAAAAGTCATCGACTTCGGTTCAGCAAGTCACGTCTCGAAGGCGGTGTGCTCAACCTACCTGCAGTCTAGATACTATCGGTAAGGGATATTTTGTACATTTACATTTGTGCATTTAGAATCTAAACTTAGTTAAGTCCAATTTTGCCAAGTGCTGAAAAAATACACATAAATTCTGAACAAATAATGGCAAGTGCTTTCACACCTGTAAATCGATTGCTTTGTTCCGAAACAGGTATTCAAATTATTACAATGTTGCATTTTATTCTTGGCGTGGTTCGCTTTCACACGGGAAATTTTCTAAAAGGACCAAATTTGTTAATACAAGTCACACGCGAGTAAACTGTCCTCTCATTGGTCAGAGTTCCTCAGTTTATTTTCCAGTATTCCACTCATAATTGTCATCCATCAGGACGGGACGACACAGCTTCGCGGGATTATTGTTGTTTTTTGTAGCTGTTATATTAATTTACCATTTTGAGCTGGAGTCCATGATTAGTTAGGGAAAACATTTTTTAAATGCACCTACTACGAAGAAGAGCAACATTATACAATTATTATAAAAAGGCGTGCTTTTTTTTGCTGAGACCAAATTATTGGCTAGCAATATTGACCAAATGTCCTAATAATTTATGAAATTGCTAGTATGTCTAAATTTCAGCTAATAACGTTTTTTCAGTGGCTGATGTCAATAATACTGATCTAGTCGTTGCATCGGTCGGATATATAATCACTGTTAGAAGAGTAATTACAATTGTGAGACATTCAGTAGGTTTTACAATAAATAGACACAACTGTGAGACATACAGTCACTATTACGAGAAATGGTCACAATTGTGAAACATTCAATCACTATTATGAGAAATAGTCTCAATTTAACATACAGTCACTATTACGAGAAATAGTCTCAATTTAGCATACAGTGGCTTTTACGAGGAATAGTTGCAGTTGTGAAACATTCAATCACTTTTATGTGAAGTCATTACATGGGTCGGCTATATAATCATTGTTAGAAAAGTAATTGCAACTGTGAGACATTCAGTAGCTATTACAATAAATAGACACCATTAAGAGACATAAAGTCACTATTACGAGAAATAGCCGCTATTGCGAAGCATTCAATCGCTATATTGAGAAAAAGTCACAATTGGGAAACATTCAATTGCTATTACAAGAAATAGTCACAATTATGAGACATACAATCACTGTTATGAGAAATAGTCGCAATTGTGAAACATTCAATCACTACAATGAGAAATAGTCACAATTGGAAAACATACAATTGCTATTACAAGAAATAGTCACAATTGTGAGACATACAATCACTATTATGAGAAATAGTCACAATTGTGAGACATACAATCATAGACGCAATTGTGAAACATTCAATCGCTATTATGAGAAATAGTCACAATTGGGAAACATGCTGTCACTATTACGAGAAAGAGACGTGAAGAAATAGATGTGCATTATTCGGTATAAAAAAAAATGCAAGAGCAAAATATTTTTGTTACACGTTAAACCGTACTTTTATTTTGACAGGTTGCCGTGAAGTTTCTGTGTGTGTACAGTATGATGCTAGACTAGTTTTCTCAAATGAAACAGTAAAATTATCATGAAGTGACTGTCACAGCAGCTCTGGAGATTAAGTTTATGTGTTAATGTCCTCATATAGTGTGACGAAAATTACTGCGAGCGTCACACGTGCTTCAGTATCTGTGTAGTAAACAAAACCACGTCTCTGCCATTCATATATACAGAGACAAACAGAACATGCAGGATTAATATTTAAGCCGGCTTTTTGCGTTTTAATATTCACAGATGCTAGTCCATATCACGATTCGAATTAAGTGACAGACCTACTTTTGATTCCTGCATCCAAAAATGGACAATTCCACGCTATAGAGTATGTGTAGTGTTATAGTGTATATAGTGTTTTAGTGGAGGAGAAATTACGTGCAACTACACTGCCGCTCAAAAGTTTGGGATCGGTCTGATTTTTAATGCTTTCTAAAAGGAGACTTTTCTGCTCATCAAGGCTGTTTTTATTTGATTAAAAATACAGAAAAAAATGTAATATTGTGAAATGTTAATGCAATTTAAAATAGTTGTTTTCTATTTTAATGTACTTTAAAATATAATTTATTCCTGTGATGTAAAGCTGAATTTTCAGCATCATTACTCCAGTATTCAGTGTCACATGATCCTTCAGAAATCATTCTAATATACTGATTTATTATCAGTTTTGGAAACAGTTGTGCTGCTTAATATTTGTTTTTGGAACCTGTGATACTTTTTTTAGGATTCTTTGATAAATAAAATGTTAAAAAGAACAGCATTTATTTAAAATAAAAAACATTTGTAACAATAAACACCTCTTTCAAAGTTTGGGGTCAGTTATTTTTTTCTTTCTTTCTCTCTTTAAAAGAAATTAATACTTTTATTCAGCAAGGATGTGTTAAATTGATAAAAAGTGATAGTGAAGACCTATATTGTATGAAAAGATTTCTATTTTGAATAAATGCTGTTCTTTTTCATTTTTTATTCATCAAAGAATCCTGAAAAAAGTATCACAGGTTCCAAAAAAAAATTAAGCAGCACAACTGTTTCCAACATTGATAATAAAAGCAATAAATCAGTATATTAGAATGATTTTTGAAGGGTTATTTGACACTAAAGACTGGAGTAATGGCTGATGGAAAATTCAGCTTTGCATCATAGAAATAAATTATATTTGAAAGCATATTGAAATAAAAAACTGTCATTTTGAATTGCAATAATATTTCATAATATTTATTGTCTCTGTATTTTTGATCAAATAAATTGAACTTTGATGAGCATTAAAAAGGCTTTAAAAAAAAAAAAAGATCTTACTGATCCCAAACTTTTGCACGGCAGTGTATGTAGAGACAGAATTGGCATGCCGTCATGTAAATAAGATATCTTAAGGCTACTTAGTTTGTTTAATAAAAGAATAAGGTATAGGCCTGTTCTATAAGAAAGGTAACATTAAATGACTTCTGTTGTGATCTGGTCTAATTTGACCTTCAAGGGGGACGGTGGGTGCCGTTGAGGGCGCGAGCCGCCTCCCTAAAATAATGACAGGGGAAACATATTTCCTTCATCCCTTAAGATTTTGTTTCCTGTACATCATATATATATCTCCCTATGAAATAAAGCTAACTTATTCACTCATTTGTTATAATTTGTCTGTTGTGGTGCAGAGCTCCTGAGATCATTCTGGGCCTTCCGTTCTGTGAGGCCATTGACATGTGGTCACTGGGTTGTGTCATTGCCGAACTCTTTCTGGGCTGGCCTTTGTATCCGGGAGCCTCAGAATACGATCAGGTCAGTAATAAGGTTTTGTTTGCTTAAACTTAATCAGTTCTGTGCTGAATCAATTTGTTTTGTTGAGAAGGCTATCAGTAGATTTAGAAAGTGACACAAGGGGTCGCTAACACTTCTGATGAAGTTATGCCAGGGCCAGTAATCTTAAAATGGACAATATTGGCTGATATATATGGACAAGTTACCTTTCTCTGCATACACTACTTGGCTACACACAGTGGATGTGTAATCTACATTTCATGTATATCCCTGCAGATTCGGTACATTTCCCAGACTCAAGGTTTGCCAGCGGAGTATCTCCTAAGCGCCGGCACTAAAACCAGCCGTTTCTTCCACAGAGGCCCAGACTCCAGTTACCCTCTTTGGAGACTCAAGGCATGTCCCGCTTAAAACACTGCTGTGTAGTTTATGTTCAAAGGCATCTGCGGTCAATTCGTGATTGAACTCTTTCCACACTGATGTGTTTTTATTTTTAGACTCCTGCAGAGCACGAGGCAGAGTTTGGGATAAAGTCCAAAGAGGCTCGCAAATACATTTTCAACTGTCTAGATGACATGATGCAGGTAGTGCTGTGTGTACAATAATGTGTGAAAAAACAAATCACTCATACAAATGAAAGAATAAATGTGAGCCTGGACCACAAAACCAATGGTAGCAGTAGTATATTTGTACATTGTTTGGGTCAAAATGCCAAAAATCATTAGGATATTAAGGAAAGATCATGTTCCATGAAGATATTTTGTATATTTCCTACCATAAATGTATCAACTTAATTTTTGATTAGTAATATGCATTGCTAATAACTTAATTTGGACAACTTTAAAGGTGATTTTCTCAACTTTTTTGCACCCTCAGATTCCAGTTTTTCAAATAGTTGTATCTCGGCCAAATATTGTCCTTTTCTAACAAACCGTGCATCAATGCATCTCACTTTCAAAAGATGCACTCTTATGGCTGGTTTTGTGGTCCAGGGTCAGAAATGTGTACAGACAGAATTAAAAAAGAATGAAGTAAAGTGAATAAATGAGCAAATATTTCTAACAGCCTGTTAGATTGAGTTTCTGAGTTTGGTAAATGAGCATGTACAACTTAATTATGATTGAAATCTCGACTAACTTAATGAATACACTGTAACATGTTAATTTAAAGAGATAGTTCACCCAAAAATTAAAATTACCCTGTGATTTCCTAGACTTTCTTCTTTCAGACGAATACAATCAGAGTTATATTAAATAAGCACTGGCTCTTCCAAGGTTTATAATGAGAGTGAATGGGTGTTAAGATGTTGTTCAAGTCCACTAAAGTGCATCCATCCATCATAAAAAGTGCTCCACACGGCTCTGGGGTTTAATAAAGGCGTTCTGAAAAGAAATAAAAATATCCATATTTAAAACTTCTGTTTACATTAAAAAGGAAAACCAGCCTCTTTTTGGCTTATATGAAAATCCTCTGACATTTTTCTTTACAAATCCTCATTTTATAGTTTTAATTAAAATTACGCAGTCTAATCCGATTGTATTCATCTGCAAGAAGAAAGTCACATACACGTAGGATGGCTTGAGGGTGAGTAAATCATGGGTAATATAAATTTTTGGATGAACACACTCAATGTTAAAAAAAAATTCTGATTAGTGACCTTAAAATAATGCAGAATCTTAAATATTTCCTTATGTCTTTGATTGAATTTTTTTTAAATATTAAAACTTATGTTCTTGCCAGGTTTAAGTTAGTTCTTTCTCACACTCCAGGTCAACATGACTAACCTAGAAGGCACAGACATCTTGGCAGAGAAGGCTGATCGGAGGGAGTTCATTGACCTGCTAAAGAAAATGCTAACTCTAGACGCAGACAAGCGGATCACGCCCACCAAGACCCTCAACCACCCGTTTGTGACGATGGCCCATTTGCTTCACTTCCCACACAGCTCACAGTAAGCCCTGCTCTGCTGATGAGTTGATGATCTACATATACTATAGATATAATAGCCACATCTCTCCTTGTACTCCTCTGAGGACATTAACACCAGTGCTGCTCTCTCTTGTTGTACAGTGTGAAGTCCTGCTTCCAAAACATGGAGATCTGCAAGCGCAGATGTACCGCCTTCGACAACAACAAGAACCTGTTCGCCAGCCACAACGCCCCCAGCGCAGCCGCTAACCTCACCGTTACCTTCAGCAGTCAATTAAATCAGCACAGTCAGGTGTGTACAACTGCACAGATGCATTATGAGAAAGTATGCATTTGCATTCAGTATATTGATTTTAGTGGTAAAAAAATAAGAATATAATTATATGACTGATAATCAACGACAATGTCAAACTACTAAAGTGTGTTTCTAAAAATGACTCGTATGCTGTTTTTTGTTTCTGTGAAAGATAAGAATGATTTTTGACCTAGCTCTTTTTCATACATAATCATTTCATAGTAACATGTCTGTTAAATCTCGACAAATTATGAAAGACTCCCACAAATATAATCTGTATGACTGAAGCACTATATTCCAAGTCTTCTGAATTTATTATTTATTGTTGTTAGTTTGTGATCCGCTGCAAATTAATTGATTAATTGAATCAGTGAGTCGAGAGTCTAAGAACCTGATCAGTCTGATTCATAAAAAAAAAAAAAAAAGATTGTTTCACAAATCAGCCTAGATCTAGATCTCATATTTAGCTCTCTTGACTTGGTTGAGGTAACTTGGAATATATCAGTATTTTAAATTAGATTTTATTTATATATTTTTAGTAGCTTAAGTAATTTTAGGTAAAATAGTGTAATTTTGTTATGTGCGTTTTAATTATTATTATATTTTTTTATTTAGCTTTAATATATTTTTATTCCTGTTTTAGTTTTAGTAATTTTAATACTTCAGCTTGTTTCAGTTTATTGTCAAGGTACATTTCTGTTTTCAATTTTTCAAGTTTAGGTTTTTGATTTAGTATTTACATTTTATTTTATTTCAGTTAATTTAAATTGGCAAAAAAAAAAAACTTTAGTTGAAACTAGAGCCCTATGAAATTCGTTTTATTTTTTCCAAATTACTTTTTTTTTTCATTTTAATTTTACTAGACTTTCTTTAATGGGTAAATAAAAAAATATATGAATCAAAAAACATGTCTAATTATTTGAAATCATAAAACTTACTTAATTTAACAGCAATTGAATAAGTTTAACAAAAATGTTATTTTTAAGGCCCTATGAAATACAATTTATTTGACCAAATTCTGTGTTCTCTGTTAATTTTCTAGATTCAATTTAAATGATTTAATTAGGTTTTAAATAGTCAAAAATATATGTAATTAACCGATTTTATAAGAAATTAGATTATTATTGTTGTTTTATTTTTTTCGTTTTTTTTTTATTCCAGAAATACTTTGTTGTGTATTTAGATTTTTCTGGTCGTTTAATTCTGGTGTATAATTCTTCTGGTAAATATTACTTAAGGTGAGATGCTGCAGATGAATAGGGTTAAAAAATTAACTTAATATGCAAAAGAGGCATTATGTAATAAAATATGCACTAATTTGCATACATTTCTAGTATAAAAATTAAATTTTTGTAAAAAAATTTTTGACATTATAGAGTCAAAAGTTTTTACAGAGGGATACATTCAGTGGATATAGTTTTAATACAAATGCTACTGATATTTTTTAAAAAACAGTTGACATCAGAAAAACATCATATTTTTTTGTATAGGGTCCTTTTTTAAAACAACAATAGGGCCCTGTAAAATCTACATCTTAATTTTTCTGGTAATTGGATGAAGGCATAAAACATTAATTTAATTTATCCTGATCAAATGAAAATTAAACCTTTTTTTTTGGCAAACAAAGTGCTGCACAATTGAGGTTTACTGTAAAAATTAAAAAGAAAACAAATAAAGATTTGTTCATATTTATTAGTAGTAGTAGTAGTAGTAGCTTTGTTACATTAAGTCTTAAGACTGCTAAATAGTAATATATTTCTGACACAGTTTAAGGTTAATCTAAACTTTTATTTTGATGAGTTGCCGTGAAGAACTTGCAGCTGCTGTGAATGTGATATGACAGTAGTTTTCTCAAATGAAACGGTAAAATGCTAATGAAGTCACCCTCAGAGCAGCTGGAGATGATATTGTGTGTTCATATCGTCATATAGAGAAATGGCAGAAGCTGAAAACACCACAATTGTTGTTCGCGCTTTATTTTGTGTAGTAAACAAACGTTGTGCCATCTGACATTCATTCATTCATTGCGGAGATCATTGCACCTTTACGCATGATGTCAAATGCTTCTGCGGATTTGTAGTATTACTATAGCATTTCACCTGAGCATTGCAAATCACGCATATAGGTAAATAAGAGGGGTGACATCTAGTGGAGAAGACCAATGATAAGATTCACATTAATCAGATCTTGTTTTAAATGTTTGATAAAATAAATACATGTAAAGATCGATTTGTGGCTTTTGAGAATCAGTGTCGAATCGACTCTGAAAACACGTGCGTAGTGTGTAGTAAACAAACATGCAAGATTCATATTTAAATAGTATTTTTTGCGGCTTAATATTCACAGACAGCGTTTTGATTTATTCATCCAAAATTACTAAAATTTAGTGACATTCCACGTTATACAGTAAATTTCATTTTTATGACTGTATTCCATGATTCTGCCTGCGTTTTCTGCATAATGGAAATCATAGGGCACTACAAGTCATATGAACTACTTATATGTGGTTTGGTTTTGTTGTTTTTGGAGCTTGACAGATGTGGTCAAATATAATTTGCCTATATAAAGAACTGTGGAACAGCATGAAGCTGAGCTGCTTTAAACAACATCAGAACGGTCATTAGACAAACTATTGCTTTCAAGCATAGTATGCATGCTATATTAATGTCTTTATTGCTATTTCTGTGCTTAGTGGATGTTGTTAAGAATCTCCCTCTCTTTCCATAACTGCCAGATGGCCTCCACGGGGGGCCAGTCCCTGTCTCTTAGCAGCAACGTCCCTTTACTGAACTACCAGCCTGGTCTGTACCAGCAGGCCACTATAAATATACCAGGCTTGGCTCAGCAGAGTGTGCCATTGCAGGCTCGCCCCACTCAGCTGTGTGCCCAGACAGAGCCCTTCCAGCAAACCCTCATTGTGTGCCCTCCTACCATCCAGGGTGAGCCCGTATCCGACCCCTCTTACCCAAACCCACTTCTCCCTACATCCTACCATCCATTCCTTTAAACTCATACTGCTTCCGAATGCATTTAAACCGAATAACTCATGTTTGATTCACCAGGCCTGCAAACCTCCAATAAACATGGTGGATATCCAGTGAGAATGGACAACTCTGTACCCATAGTGCCCCAGAACCAATCCACCCAACCCTTACACATTCAGCCCAGCATGCTCACACAGGTAGGCATCATGTTTGTGTTATCTAAATGTATTTTATATGTGATCATGGACCACAAAAGATCATAAGTCATAAGATTTATACATTATCTGAAAGCTTTTTATTAATTGAAAGTTCTTAGCAATGCATATTACTAATCAAAAATCAAGTTTTTATATATTTACGGTAGGAAATTTACTAAATATCTTTATGGAACATGATCTTTACCTAATATCCTAATGATTTTTGACATATTGTTTTTTTTTCTCTCCATCTTTTGGTTTTGTGGCCCAGGGTCACTTATGATCCTTGTTTCTCTGTTCTTGTGATTTTCTCCCTGTGAGCACATTGGGCTTGATGATTGCGTGTTTGTTTGATCCTTAATCACCTTTTTCCTCATTAATGTGCAGTGAGAATTACAGTGAAGACTAAAAACAAAAGAAGAAAAATCCTTTGAGTCTGCGTCTCACTAGGCGATTTTTAGCTTGGGTGTATCATGATCTGTAAACAAACTCTTTCCAGGAAAATATCATTATCAGCTGGCATTTACATTTAAATATGATTAAATCAGGATAAATTTACATGCACACTGCATTTAACAAACGTCAATTTTTCTGTTAGCTGATCTGTTAAAGTTTTCTGCTCACACTAACTACCATTGAAAAATGGTAGTTTTTTTTATGTTTTTAAAGAGCTAGTTCACCTAAAAATGAAAATTCTGTCATTCTGTTCAATCCAAACCCATAAGACCTTTGTTCATCTTCAGAACACAAATTAAGATATTTTTGATGAAATCAAGATCTTTCTGACCCTGCATAGACAGCAATGCAACTGACATGTTCAAGGCCCAGAAAGGTAGTAAGGACATTGATAAAATAATCCATGTGACAACAGAGGTTCAACCTTAATTTTATGAAGCTACAAGAATATGTTTTGTTAGCAAAGAAAACAAACAAAAAAAAAACTTAATTTAACAATTTCTTCTCTTCCGTGTTTTCGAAGCATGTCCACTAGAATACAACAAGCATAAGAAATCTCTCACCAAAGCTGCATTTTATCAATAATACAGTAAAAACATGAATATTAATGTTTAAAATAACTTATTTCTGTGATGGCAAAGCTGAACTTTCAGTGTCACATGTTCGTTCAGAAAGGAGGATCTTGCTCCTCAAGAAATATTTCTAATTATTATCAATGTTGAAAGCAATTGTGCATATCAATAGTTTTGTGAAAACGATTGTAATTTTTTTTCGGGATTCTCTAAATGGGAAATCCTTAAGAACATTTATTTTAAAAAAGTTTTGTGACATTAGTTCAAGTTTAAGTTCAAGTTCAGTTTATTTCTAAAGCACATTTAACGGCCACAGGCCAACAGCCAATTAAAATCAATAAAAGGACAATAAGTAAAATTACAAGTTAAAAGCCAAGGCAAATAAGTAAGTTTTCAGACTGGATTTAAACTCAGATAAAGTGGGAGCCATTCTAATTTGAATCGGAAGATTATTCCACAGAGTGGGGCCAGACACTTCACATTACGAATGTCTTAACTGTCTTTTGATCAGTTTAATGCATCCTTGCCTAATGAAAGTAAAAAAAAAAAAATCTTACTGACCCCAATACGGTAATATATTGTTATATTGTAATATATTGATTTTTGTCTTATTTGTGACCCTGGACTACAAAACCAGTCATAAGGGTAAATTTTTTTTTTAATTTTCGTTGTTGTATGGCTTGTTAGGATTGGTCAATATTTGGCTGAGATACAACTATTTGAAAATCTGAAATCTGAGGGCTCAAAAAGATCCAAATATTGAGAAAATCGACTTTAAAGTTATAAATAAAGTTGCATATTGCTAATCAAAAATTAAGTTTTTATATATTTATGGTAGAAAATGTACAAAATATAAAACATGATCTTTACTTAATATCCTAATGATTTTTGCCATAAAAGAAAAAAAAGTCTATAAAAAAAAAACTATAATTTGACCCATACAATGTATGTTTGGCTATTGCTACAAATATACCCGTGCTACTTAAGGCTGGTTTTGTGATCCAGGGTCATGTTTAATTATACATGGCGATGAATCAGAAAAAGGCAAGCATTTATTCTGTAACCAACCATTTTTAATCTGTGACTTTTGAAACCTTTGAAAGAAAAGGGTAAGATTTCAGTAGATAAAGGTTGTTACAGTCAGGTTTCGAGATGGCTGTCTTTACTGTCAAATGGTATTTGCCATCATTTTTCTTCATTTTGTCACTATTACAATGATGATGATGGTGGTGGGAAGTGTTGACGAGTTACTTTCTCCGTCAGCTCATCCAGCGTGTTGTAACCATTCCACCCTTTCCTGCATCCTCAGTTCCTCCACACATCCCTCTATCCCTTCCCCAACCAGAGCAGCAGCACGCCGCTGACGGTGGCCTCCCTGCGCCTTCCAGTGGCGGGAATGACGCCGCTGGCCTTGGGCTCTCGGCGTCTGGAGCAGAGTGCCACCATGCTGGTAAACCTGCGCCCTGCAGTGTGACACCTACTTCCTCTTCTTCTAATCCCCTTTTTCTTTTACCTTCTTTGCATGTTGCATTTCAAGGCCAACCTTCTGAATTGAAGGAAATAAAAAAGTAGTGTGCCAAACCGCAATTGCAAGAAAACAGTTTTTTAATTGAGTTAAAATAACTGCTTTCTATTTGAATATATTTTAAAATGTGATTTATTCCTGTGATCAAATCAAAATGTTCAGCATCATTACTTCAGTCTTCAGTGTCACCTGATTCTTCAGAAATCATCATAATATGCTGTTCAAGAAACATTTTTATCATTATTATAATTATTATTATCAATATTTAAAACAGTTGAGTACATTTTTACTACAAGGATTATTTGATGAATAGAAAGATCCAAAGATCAGCACTTATCTGAAATAAAAAGCATTTGTAAGATTATACACTATATAAAATGTAATTGTAAAATGTAAATTTTAAAGAAATTAATACTTTTATTCACCAAGGATGTGTTAAATGTGACCCTGGACCACAAAACCAGTGTTAAGTAGCTGGGGTATATTTATAGCAATACAAAAATACATTGTATGGGTCAAAATTATCAAAAAAAAATTTTATGCCAAAATCATTAGGATATTAAGTAAAAATCATGTTCCATTAAGATATTTTGTAAATTTCCTACCGTAAATGTATCAAAACTTAATTTTTTATTAGTAATATGCATTGCTAAGAACTTTAAAGGCGATTTTCTCAATATTTTACTTTTTTTTTCACCCTCAGATTCCAGAATTCAAATAGTTGTATCTCGGCCAAATATTGTGCGATCCTAACAAACCATACATCAGTGAAAAGCTTATTTATTCAACTTTCAGATGATAAATACATCTCAATTTTGCAAAAATTGACACTAATGACTGGTTTTGTGGTCCAGGGTCACAAATTAATAAAAAGTGATAGCATAGATTTACGTTGTTAGAAAAGAGTTATATTTTGAATAAATGCTGTTCTTTTTAACTTGTTATTCATCAAAAAATGTATGTAAATGTAAATTCTGTGCACATTGCTGTTAATCCATGATGTTCTGAAGACAGCTAAAATTTGAAGCTATCAAGTGAATCAATGTGATTTGCTGTTTGCCCTCATTTCTTTAGGAGTTTTGTGGTGGAAAGTTGCTGTTTTAGTTTTGTTTTCTTCCTTCTTCACCTATCAATCATGATTTAACAAGGCGGTTTTTCTCTTGGACTCGTGCTGCATCTCTTCTGGGCCCCAGGGCTCTATCCAGTGAAGCATGGCTGCTTGACTCTATGCAATCCAAATGATTTCTCTTTCCACAGACCCACTCCTGTGGCAACAAATGTCTCCCCATTGACTCATTCTCCTTTTTTTCCTTCCACTGCTAACCAGTCATTTCCTCTCTATGCAGATAAATGGACTGGCAACTCGTCTTTTGTGTTGCTTTTGGTAATCACTCGAGTTAAATTCCCTGCACAATTGTTATTGTTTTCTTGTGTATTTGCATCTATTCTTCTCTTCATAAAAGACCGATCTGCTCAAACTCTTATCATGATTTTCTGACTCCCATTTCCCCTTTAAGCATGAAAGATTCTCGATTAGTCGAGCAGCATAATTGAGATGAAAATTGAAATTGACTTTCTCACTGTGATGTTTTGTTTTAATGAAGTTCTGCATGATTCTAAGAGCTTGTAGGACAGGATCTGCATTTCATGTATGACAGGAAAAGATCGAACGCAGACAGACTGAACGTCGCCACGCTGAATGTGCTCATTATGCATCTGTCAGTCTAAGTGCATCAATGTTTTAAGACCAGTTTTCATTAGGATTGACCACAAATAGAGCAAAAAATGAGCAATATGAAAAGCGATTGTTGACAAAATGGGTGTGTTTGTAATGCATATTTATACTATACCTGCCCAGCACCAATTTCACCTGTGTAGTCATAATTTAGTTCAGTTGCTCTGAGTATGAACAGGCTCCAAATGAATGAGTAAAAAGCAATTAGATTTGAGTTTGTGGCAAAATGGTTTTGTTCATTTGTCATTGTGTATGTGTTTTAGCAGGGCTGGCCAGCAGGGACCCAGCAGATCCTCATTCCCTCTTCATGGCAGCAGATGTCAGGCATGACCATGCACAATCCCAGCCAGACTGTGCTGTCTGATTCACCCATGGGCTCTCTGCTCACAGACAACACTAGCCAACAGAACAGTAGCTGGAGGTCAGAACTGCACCCACAGTTTACAGTTTTACATCTTAGGTTCTGTTGCAAACCTGGATTTGTTCAACTGTCAAGTCTGATTTGTGTGGAAGCCTTTCTATGGTGCTGTGCTTGAGTATGGATGCATTGCTAGTACTAGTGTTATAATAAGTAATGTGAGTTAATTATTGTAGATATCGTGTTTTTATAATTATAATTAGAAGTAGTAGTAGTAGTAGTAGTAGTAATTACAATCTGGGGTTTGCTTTAAAGGTAAATCTCACAAAATCTGTCACATCTAAATCGTAATATGTGACCCTGGACCACAAAACCAGTCTTAAGTCGCTGGGGTATATTTGTAGCAATAGCCAAAAATGCATTGTATGGGTCACAATTATCAAAAAAATGTTTTTTGCCAAAAATCATTAGGATATTAAGTAAAAATCATGTTTCATTAAGATATTTTGTAAATTTCATACCATAAATGTATCAAAACTTAATTTTTAAGTAATATGCATTGCTAAGAACTTCATTTGGACAACTTTAAAGGCAATTTTCTCAATATTTTTTTTTTTTTAGTTGTATCTTGGCCAAATATTGTCCGATCCTAACAAACCATACATCAATGGAAAGCTTATTAATTCAACTTTCAGATGATAAATAAATCTGAATTTTGAAAGAATTACACTTATGACTGGTTTTGTGGTCCAGGGTCACATATTATTATTAATTAAAAATGATAATAATAATATAATTATAAAAGTGTGTGTGTTTATAATTACAATAGTAGTAGTAGTAATAATAATAATAATAATAATAATAGTAGTAGTAGTAATAGAAAATATATTATTGATATTCTCATTATTAGTATTGTTATATAACAATTATTAATTACTAATATAATACTAATAAGTTAATATAATAATTATGTAATTTTTGTAAGTTTTGTTCAAAATAGAAGAAAAAATATATAATTTTAAAAGAAAAATAAATACACTATATTAAGTCTATTTTTATATATTATTATTATTATTATTATATAACTATTATTAATTGCTAGTACTAGTGTTATAATGTAGATGTTGTTGTTTAATAATTATAATTATTATTTGTAGTAGTATTAGTATTACTAGTAATTATTAAATTGTGGGATTTTGTTTTAAAGCTGAATCTCACAAAACCTTTCAAAAATATCACCTCAAAACCAAAATATTACTATTAATTAAAATAAATAATATTATAATTTATTTAGATATATTATATATTAAATATTTATGTACATGTATGTATATAATAATAATAATAATAATAATAATAATAATAATAATAATAATAATAATAATAGTAGTAGTAGTAGTAGTAGTAGTAGTAGTAGTAAGTTTGGGAAATATGGTATGACTATTATTATCATTATTAGTCTTTTTATATAACAATTATTAATTACTAATTTAGTTAATCTAATTATTATTATGTAATTATTGTAGTTACTGTGTTGTTTCTATTATTAATATCATGAATTATTATTATTACAAGTCCACTCAAATAAAAAAATAAGCTATATTAATTCAATTGTTTTGTATATTAACATGTATTAAATGCTAGCATGAGTATTATACTAATTAATATGATTTAATTATTATATTAGTATTAGTATTAATTAGTATTAATTATTAAAATCTGGGGTTTGCTTTAAAGGTGAATCTGTCAAAAATAACCCCCCCAAATCGACATATTACTGTTATATAATAATAATAATAATAATAATTTATGTAAATATATTAAAAATATATATTATATCAAAATAGAAGGAAAAATATTAAATAAAAAAATAAAGAAACTGTATTAATTATATTTTTCAATATAATATAATATTAAAATTACTAATTGCTAATAATAGTGTTATAATAATTAATATGATGGGGGGGGGGGATAATACTATTGTTTTTAATTAAAAACAAATTCATTATATTAAGTTTTTGGAAACAATACGCTGAGCTTAAGTTTTTTTCTTTAGCTTTTAAGGTGAAATATGAGCTGGACATGTTCTTGACACGTTTTGCTTGATTCACATGTGCTTTGTTGCATAATTACAGTGCTAAAAGCTTCCGGTGGCACCGATGTCGAGAAAGCATTTCGCAAATGTACTAACTGTGAAAACGACTTAAAAGTAATGTACTGGAATACTGCACCCAGCTGTTCCCAAATGTATTTCTTGTTATATATTGCTGATTGTAATGTGGAACAACATGCTGCTGCTCTGAAAACTGAATTCTGCCAACTGCAAATAGCTAATAACCGATTATGATTCTCAAAACAGCATGTATTTTAATATACTCTGCCAGGGGTCGACATGGAGGTCAGTGCGATGGGACGCAGCAGGGCTCTGCACAGGGGCGCAACGTGAACGCACAGTCCTCCCACGCAGGGACAGTCAACAGTCGAACACAGCAGAGTGGAGTGAAGAGGTCAAAGGGTCGACATGCTGAGAGCAGAGCCAGGTAATGCTGCTAATGAATCTCAGAATGAGCAACCAAGAAAATGAGTGTCTGGATAGTGCTAAATAGATTGAATAATGCTGCAATTAAATGAGTTAATTTCAAGTCATACTGTCCAGAATACGGCGCTGTGTACTCAATTCAAATCTGTTTTATGTCACAGGCCCACATCCTCCCAGCAGCCGGCTTCTTCAGTAGCGCACAGCTGTGGAGACGCGTCCCAGCCCATCATCATCTCGGACACTCCCAGCCCCGCCGTCAGCATCATCACCATCCACAGCGACACTGAGGATGAGGACGACAGGAAGGTTCCTCCTGAAAGGTGTAACATCACTTTCACATCCTAACCAAAGCTCTTCATGTAGGTGTAGTTTGTGTATCCACTGCTGTTCAGAAGTATGAGATTTTTTGTGTTTTTTGAAAGAAGTCTCCTCTGCTGATCAAGGCTGCATGGATTTGATCAAAAATAGAGAAAATACTAATATTGTGAAATATTACTACAAATTAAAATAACGTTTTCTGTTTTAATATACTTTAAAATAGCATTTATTCCTGTGATTTTCAGCATCATTGCTCCGGTCTTCAGTGTCACATGATTCTTCAGAAATAATTCTAATATGATAGTTTATTATAAATGTTGATATAAAGTTGCTATATGTTTTTTAGAACCTGTGATACTTTTGTCAGGATTCTTAGATTAATAAATAAAAAAATAAAGAAAAAAAAGAACAGCTTTTATTTAAAATAAAAATATTTTCTATTAATATACACTACTGTTCAAAAGTTTTTCTTTTTTTTTAAAGAAATTAATACTTTTAATCAGAAAGGATGTGTTGAATTGATTAAAACAAAGTGATAGTAAAGACTAATATTATTGGGAAATTTCTATTTTTTTACATTTTTTTTTTTCTCACACATTTCTGCAAACACATTTTTATGAACACTTTGTAATTGTCCTAAACAGACTGTACGTTTTCAGTAATTTCATACAAGTTATAAATCATGCAAATAATTTTCTCAAAACAATGTGCACAAACCTCTCAAATGTTTTCACAATAGTTAATGCAACCAACCAATACTTTAAAATATCTATAAAATATCTAATAATACAAATCACAAACATTTATGTACCATTTGTCCAAACATGACAAACTAAATTCTGTCATTTGTCATTCTATCAAATGAACATGGTATATTTTCGATTGGCCCTAAACTGAAAACTATTCGGTTAATTATACACACAACACAGGAAATGCAGTTTTATATATAATATAATATAATATAATATAATATAATATAATATAATATAATATAATATAAATACCACTTTTCTGTAAAAGGCTGATCTGTAGTTATCAGAAAACTTTGTTTGCAGTTATTGCTGCTTAAAGTGGCATAAACAGATTAAGGGGCAATTAATTTTTTTCTCATAGGTGATAGCAGGTGCTAGATAAAAAAAAAAATTTGTTTATATATATATATATAATATATGTATGCTACAGTTCTAAAACTAAACTCCTTGTTGATGAATTGCATTAAACATGTATTTTCATTAGCATATCTGTGCATCTACAGCTGAATGTGTTTTATAATCAATAGAGAACACACCTATAGATTTGATGTTAAAATTTACTTTTAATGAATGCATTACTAGAGAAAATTGCAGTGCTTTATTTTGCAGTAAAATCGAACTATTTGGTTAAGATCATTTTGTGTTTGGATGACTGTGCTACATCGCATTGGAGAAAAGTGCCAAATCGATTGAGAAAAACTGAGAAATTTGTACTTTTTATCCAAGTAATCCTTAAAGAAAACATTTCACAGGTTCCATAAAAATTAAGCAGCACTGTTTCCAACATTGATAATAAATCAGCATATTAGAATGATTTCTGAAGGATCATGTGACACTGAAGACTGGAGTAATGACGCTGAAAATTCAGCTTTGCATCACATAAATAAATGATACTTTGAAGTATATTAAAATTGAAAACTGTAATTTTACATTGCAAAAATATTTCACAATTTTACTGTTTTTTTTTGTATTTTGATCAAATAAATACAGCCTTGATGAGCATAAGGACCTTATTCAAAAAACATTATACTATGTATACTATATACAGGGTTCCCACGGGTCATGGAATTTCTGGAATATCATGGAATTTTAAAAGGTCTATTCCAGTCATTGAAAGTCAGGGAATTTAATATTTTTTTGGTCCAAGTCATGGAATATCAGGGATTTTTGTTTGTTGATTTAAATTTTAGTTTCTGTTTATCAAACGGAACTTTTCTGTACCATTTTTATTTATTTGCCTATTTTTATGGTTGGGCTATTTTTCAGTGCCATTTTATTCCCTTCCCGCACGTCAACTGGCAATCACTGAAGTCAAATGCAGTCACCGGCTTAAATAACTAAGGCAAACATGCCAGAAAAAAAAATTAATTTCAAGAGCTTTGGCTACAAAATGACCACTTCAAAGACTGGGTATGAAAAGTAGATCATAGAAAAGCAAAACCTAAAAGTGCAAAAACCTGAATGATGAACTTGATTACAAATCCTTACAAACCCCAAACCCTTACAAAAATCCTTCAGATTGTTATAAACATAAATTAATTTCTATAGAAATATTACAGAAAAAGCCTGTTTCCGGCACTAAATAAAAAATGGTTATTGCGACTTATCTCACAATTCTGACTTATTTTCTCACAATAGCGTGATACAAACTCGCAATTCTGACTTTTGTTTCTCTGAATTGTGAGATATGAACTAGCAGTTGTGAAAAAAAAGTCAGAATTGTGAGAAGTCGCAATTGCTAATATAAAGTCAGAATTGCATGATATAAACTGGCAATTGAGAGTTAAGGCAGAATTGTGTGATATGAACTCGCAATTATGTGAACATATCAGTATTTTTTTCTCCTCAGAAATGAATTTATATGTTACAATTCTGAGAAAAAAAAGTCAAAATTGCAAGATACAAACTTGCAATTGCAAGAAAAAAAGTCAGAATTTTATCTTTATCTTTTTTTATTTAGTGGCAAAAATGGGCTTCCATAGTTTTGTACTAAAAACGTCTGTAAACAAGTAAATAAAGCTTGCAAGTGGATGGATCCGTTCATTATAGGTCATGGAAATTCAGCTTTTTAGTCATTAAAAGTCAGGGAAAAGTCAGGGAATTTGACATTTGGCTTAGAGTGGGAACCCTGTATATATATAGTATAAAGTATATAGTTTATTTATTTTATGCTGCATTATTTAGTGTTTTTCTTGTAGAAATATCTTAATATTGTATTTGTTTGTTCATTTATTTTTTTTACTGTATTATTAATTATTTATATGTATTACAAAATTTGCAAAAAAAAAAACTATGGTATTAGTTTGGTAAAAAAATTTAATTCATTTTTGACATCATAAATTATTTACACAGTCGTTCAAAATGTCTTAATGGCCCAGTGCTGATCAAGATAATATTAATGTGCATAACATACAGTACTGTTTGGGGTAAACAATTTTTAAGATAAATAACAATAACATAAAAATAATTAAAATGATTCATTTTATTCAGTAAGGATGCATTAAATTTATTAAAAGTGACAATAAAGATTTATAATCTTACAGAAAATTTCAGTTTCAAATGAATGTTGTTCTTTCAAACTTTTCATTCGTCAAAGAATCCTGAAAAAAAAAAAGTATGGTTTCCACAAAAAAAAAATAATAATAATAATTAAAGCAACATAACTGTTTCCAACATTGATGATAAACAGAAATGTTTCTTGAGCAGCAAATCAGCACATTAGAATGATTTCTGAAGGATCATGTTACGCTAACGACTGGAGTAATGATGCTGAAATTTCAGCTTTGTATCACAGGAATAAATGACATTTTAAAATAAATGTAATTAAAAAAACAGACAATATTTCACAACGCTTTTCCTGTATTTTTGATCTGACTGAATACAGCATTGGTGAGCATAAGAGACTTGGTTTAAAATCATGAATATAGATCTCTCTTCTCTTGTATGGCAGCTGTAGTGTGAACCAGCGGACAAACGTCATCAGCTGTGTGACTGTTCATGACTCCCAGGACTCTGACTCCTCCACCAGCACTCCTCTCAGCCCCAAATGCCTTCCCAAATTCATTGAGAACAACACACACTCCAAGTCTTTCGCCGTGGTGACGCCGTCAGTGAAAACACAGCTCTGGGAAGGAGGTCAGTGAGACTCATTTTAACATCTCATCATCTAAATACTGAGCGTTGATTCATTAAAGGGGCCACATTCTACACTGTGGCTTTTTCCCTTTATGTCCATTCAAAATGCACATGACTTCTTACACCAAAAGCAATCACAATTCATTTTAAATGGTCCATTTGAGAATGAACAAGCTTTTTTGTTACTGTACCTTTTCTAGAGCAAAGTACCAATAGTTCTGGAAAATCAAAGAAAGGAACAGCCTCACAGTCCAGCGACCGGCACCAGAGAGCGGCATCGAACAGATCTCAGCCTCTTAACCTGAGCCAGGTACATATGTACAAATTGATTGTGTGGATATTAAAACCACATGACATCAGAATTAATGTTTTATAGCTTTTAGTCAATGTCTGTTAGCTGTGAGATCATCTACAGTCAAAGATTTGGGGTCTGTATGTGTTTTTTTTTTTTTTATTCAGAAGGGATGCATTACATTAATAAAAAGTAAGAGTAAATACATTATTAATAATACAAAAGATTTTTTTTTTACTTTTGTTACTTAAAAATAGCATGATTTCAATAAAAATATTAAGCAGCACAATTTCTTTAAACATTGATAATAAAAAGAAAAAATCTTTATTATTATTTATTATTGTTGGTGGAAAACCATTTCTGCTTTTTAATATTTTTGTGGAAACAGTGACTTGGATTTGGATTTTGTTTTACATAAAAAGTTTAAAAGAATCATTAGAAATTATTATTAGAAATAGAAACATTTTGTAATAAGTGTCTTTACTGCCACTTTTGATCAATTTAATGAATCTATGCTGAATTAGTTTTTGTCTTTTTATAATTCTTACATTCATCTTTAATAAGTTTAATTCATCCTCCATAATAGTATTTGTGTGTATTTATTTATATATATATATATATATATATACATGCATATATAAACAACTTTTATTTTGGATGTGATTAATCACAATTAATTTAAGGATCATGTGACACTGAAGACTGGAACAATTGGTGCTGAAAATTCAGCTTTACTTCACAGGAATAAATTACATTTACAAATATATTTTTCTTAAAAAAAGAAAACTGTTGAATTTGAATAATATTTAATAATATTACTGTTTTACTGTATTTTTGATCAAAGAAACAGCGTTGGTGAGCATAAGAGAGTTGTTAAAAAATCGTAATTATTGGATCTTTTGACTACCGCTTGAAAGTTTGTAAACCCTTTACAATTTTCTATATTTCTGCATAAATATGAGAATTAGAATTTGCTGGTATAATTCAGAATTCATTGTTCCATCAATGATGGCAGGTTGTCCTGACCAAGATGCAGCAAAACAGGCCCAAGCCATGATACTACCACCACCATGTTTAACAGATAGGATAAGATTTTTAAGCTGGAACACAGTGTGTTCTTTTCTCTGAAAAGAATAGCTTCTCATTTAAACCAGTAAGTTCAATTTTGGTTTCATCCATCCATCCATTAAACCATTCTCTAATAGTCCTCTGGCTTGTCCACGTGATCTTTAGCAAGCAATTTTGGAGAACAGTGGCTTTCTTCTTGAAACTCTGAAATGTGCACCATTGGTTTCTCAGTGAAAGATCTTTAGTTGCTTAGAAGTAACCCTGGGAACTTTTGCAACTTCACAGATTATTACACATTCTGCTTTGAGTGATCTTTGTTGGTCGACCACAATCTGTCTCGCTGTAATTTTTTTTTGTGTGTGTGTGTGGTGTCTCTTTAGAGATGGTTTTGTAAACTTTTCTAGCCTCATGAACAACATCAAGTCTTTTTCCGAGGTCCTCAGTAATCCCCTTTATTCATTACATGATTCACTTCCACAAACATGGTCAGACTGTTCTTTGAATAAAACAGGTCACATGCTCATTCATTGATAGACTGAAAACACATCTGCACGGATGGACTCTAATTTCAACTTTAAATTAACTGCTAATCCAAGAGATTCACATTCTTTTGCAACTCACAGATATGTAACACTGGATCATTTTTCTCAATAAATAAATGACAAAGAAAATATTTTTCTCTCACTTGTTAAATTGGGTTCTCTTTGTCTACTTTCAGGACTTAAATGAAAATCTGATGATGTTTTGGGTCATATTTATGCAGAAATATAGAAAATTGTAAAGGGTTCACAAACTTTCAAGCGACACTATATACACACAGACATGTATACAGTTCAGGTCAAAAGTTTACATACACCTTGCAGAATCTGCAAAATGTTAATTATGTTACCAGTATTTAAAAAATGCATTTTATTTTTTATTTAGTACTGATGTCTTTTATGTGAAAGTCAGTACTAAACAAAAAAATATGATGTATGATTTGTAGGATCCCTCTTTTTTTTGGTGAAGAAATTAACATACACGTATTATGTAAACAAAAACATTTATTTTGATTTAACTGATTTGACAACACTAATTTTTATTAAGATCATACTTTTTTTTTCCAGCTGAGTCATCATGTAATTCTTGCTTTTAATTCACTTAATGCTTTTAATTCACTCTGATTCATTCAACAGGCGCAGCAATCAATGATGTCATCCCACGACCGCACAGGGGGCGGATCCCTGAGACGCCAGCCCACCTACCCTCCTACAGGCCCCTCCCACACCTACAGGCTTCATGAAGCGTCTCTCTTCGGCTCCGCCTCCAGTCTGTATGCATACCCTGCATCTGCAGCCCTGGCCTCGGTGTCGCAGGCGGTGGACCAGCTGCACAATTCGGCCGCTTCCTCCTGTTCCTCTTCCTCCGGCCGGCACACACGCACCGCCGGGCCATATTCGGCCTCTCTGAGCCTTCTGCAGAAGAACAGTGCCATGGGCGTCATGTGTCAGGCTTCAGCTCCGTATCAGCAACAGCAGCTGTCCACAGCGTCCTACCAGCGGTCTGCGGCGTTTCCCCTCAGCCAGAGGAAACTCAACCAGTACCCGTACCTGTAAGGAGCAGCCGTCTGAACATGTGCTTTGAGGACGGTGTCATGGATGTTCACGTGGAAATGCCATTTTAGCCTCTTTTATCTTATTTTAGTGTTTTAGTTGCTTTGAAGCGTTTCAGTGGAGCACTTTTTGCATTTTAAATAATTTCAAACCATGTCATAAACACGCAACATGTTTTTGAACAGTTTTTTAAAAATCAGCTGCAGAGAAGCCTCTGGATGTCCAGAAAAAGACATCACCTTAAAACACATCAAAGTTTGTGTTTGACTAGGAAAAGAAACATGGCTGTTTGGAATAGCATACTATCATACTACTCTTAAAATTCCTGCAGAATGCAGAGGAAATATATTAGATTTTTCCAAAGCGACTTACAAATGAGGAATACAACAAAATGAGTCATACTAAGATGATTATAATAGAGCACAGTGTGTGGAATTGTGTATCCCGCAATGCAACACACTCGTCTTGAATAGTTAACAATAGGCAACAAATTTGAGCACATCTCTCTTAATTTATGTGAATTGACTGCCAAAAAGATATTTTTATACACAAGATTTTAGTTGAATATGTGGAACCACATTTATTATTATTATTTAAAAAAAAGATTCTAGTTTTTATATATATATATATATATATATATATATATATATTCAATTCTACTGAATAAAAAAAAAGGTAATTGTGACTTTTTTTTGCGTGATATAAACACAATTGCGATTTATAAATTCAGAATTGCAATTCTGAGATATAAACTTGCAATTTTGAATTTATAAATCGCAATTGTGTTTATATCACACAATTATTAGGAAAAAATATGTTTTGTGAAAAAATCATGATTGCAAGATATGAACTCGCATTTGTGAGAAAATAAGTCAGAATTGCAAGTTTTTATCGTTTTTATATATTTCGCAGTTCTGATATTATAACTCGCAATTGAGTTTATATCATGCAATTTAGAGAAGTTTTTTTTTTTAAAAAAAAGTCGTAATTGCAATATAAACTCACATTAGTGTGAAAATTTCTTGCAATAGTAAGTTTATACCATGCAATTATGAAAAAAGTCAGAAATATATGTTAATATTTCGCATTTCTAACATAACTTGAAATTGTGAGTTTATATCACGCAATTGGGAGAAAAGAAATTACATTTTGTGAAAAAAGTTATAATTGCAAGATATAAACTCAATTTGTGAGGAAAAAAGTCAGAATTTAATTTATCTTTTCATCTTTTTTATTTCTCTTGCAAAGAGTCATAATTGATATAAACTCGCAATAGTGAGTTTATATCACGCAATTATAAGAAAAATGTCAGAATTGTAAGTGTATATCTCGCAATTGTGTTTATATTACGAAAATATGAGGAAAAAAGTCAGAATTGTACGTTTATATTTCGCAGTTCTTACATAATTCGCAACTGAGTTTATATCACGCAATTCAGAGAAAGGAAAATTTTGTTAAAAAAAAAGTCGTAATTGCAAAATAAACTCATTTGTGAGTAAAAAGGGCAGAATTGTTTTTATCTTGCAAATCTGACTTTATAACTCACAGTGAGAAAAGTTGTGAGAAAAGTTACAATAACCTTTATTTATTGTTATTTTTTTCAGTTCTGGAAATGGGCTTCCATAGCTTCCATACTACATAAAAAGAGCAAAACAATTTATTTTTCTCTTTCAGAACTCAACATGAATATGGTGTGGCATACTACTGTTTAAATTAAGCAGTAGTATGCAAGCAGTATGCTAGTATTCCATTCTGAACAAAGCCCATGTTGAACTGTCTCCTCTGAATAATGTTAATGATGTTTAAAACAGGCCACTTTTTTTCAAATAACGGAGGAATTTATTTAAATCTGTCAATTATGTTTTTTAAATGTTTAAGCTCACTTAAGGATGTGCGTCAGCAGGCGACGATATCTCCTAGAACGGCTAAAATTACATTTATAACCGTTTCATTGACGCCTGCCGTATTATAAAAATGTGTTGAAATGATACATAAGTGATGCCACTCTGACAGCGCTACAGCATTCTGTTGGCAGACCCAAATTTTATATTTGGCATGGTTACGTTTGCAACATATTTTTAAGTGGCGGCCTCACGACACAGGATGTCATCGCTGACTACAAGCCAAAATACCAGGAGAAAATGGGCTTAATAAGATATAAAACAAATTTATATATCAAGTTATCAAGTGCTGAAATGTATTCCTAGTTAAAATCGGACTGTTTATAATTATCATTGTTTACTCTTGTTTCTTTTTTTCATATGTAATGTTTAATAAGTGACATTTTATTGCCATATTAATTTGACAGAGAGCTCTGTAGTCGCACACTAAATAATCAAGGTTTCGCTTTCAGTATAACTTTTATTGTGCTTTATTTATTTACTGACAAATACGTGTGGAGTTTAAATAATGTATCTATCTGTTTAACCTAATAATAATGCGCTTTCATTTAAATCATTTCAACTTTGTATATTTTTTTTTTTACATTGATTTGAAAATATCCTATTCTGCTAGCACTTATGTTTATTTGTACTTTGTGTTTTATCCATAACTTAAGAGTGAATTTGTCAGTGTGAATTGTCAGGACGGTTACGTGTCATTTGTTCTGTAATGTCGTCAGCACAATATGATGTGTCCAAAAGATGATGCTTGGATGGAGTGAGTGTGTTTGTTTGTGTGTGTGTATGTGTGTTGGATCTTGCCCTGTTTGCACAGTGAACTCAGAGCAGGACCTCACAGATTGTTAGACTGTTTAGATAGCGCTTAAACAGATGGTTAACATGTTAGCTGTTCATCTCAGTTGATCTTAGAGCACTACGTGTTTCGTACTGAGCTTGTCTAGTGAATGTTGCCGGAGTTCTTGGCTTTGGTGCAATGATGTCTGTTTATACTGTTTTATCACCATGTGAAGTGGAGTGCAGAGTAGATGAAGTCACAATAAACTTTCATCCAGAACACAGTGTGTGAGTCTGATAAATCCGAGGCTGCAGTAGCCAGTAGGCCGAGTGATGAATGAAGCTGCTTACTACACTCGTAGCGGTGGCTTTATTTTTATAATCTCTCTAAGGGGAATGTATTTTGGTGATAATCCATTGTCGCTGCCATTTTTAGAGCCAGTTTGGCTTTTTCCCCACTGGTACTGTAAGAAATGATGCCTGTACAGACAGGTTGGGACTTGAGCAGTCCTTTGTGAATTGAATATATATTTATATACGACCCTGGACCACAAAAACAGTCGTAACATAAGGGTCAATTGAAATTTATATTTAAATAATAATAATGAAATGAAAATTAAGCTTTCCATTGATGTATGGCTTGTTGTGATAGGATAATATTTGGCAGAGATACAACAGTTTGAACATCTAGAATCTGAAGATGCAAAAAAATGAAAATACTGAGAAAATAGCCTTTAAAGTTGTCCAAATGAAGTTCTTAGCAATCCAAAAACTGTGAAAGTTCTGATATATTTACGGTAGGAAATGTACAAAATATCTTCATGGAACATGATCTTTACTTAATATCATAATGATTTTTGGTATAAAAGAAAAATCGATCATTTTGATCCATACAATGTATTTTTCGCTATTACAAATATACCCGGGTTTTGTGGTCCAGGGTCCCATATTCTTTCTTTCGGCAGTTATTCAAAATGTATAACATAAATGTAATATATTATAAATATATATGGTTAATTTAATGAAAACATGTATTAATAATTAATCATATATATATATATATATATATATATATATATATATATATATATGTATATGTGACCCTGGAGCACAAAACCAGTCATAAGTCGCTGGGGAATATTTGTAGCAATAGCCAAAAATACATTGTATGGGTCAAAATTATTGATTTCTCTTTTATGCCAAAAATCATTACTTTGTATTGCAGGAAGCTGACATAACAAAAACAGAACAATGTCTAAAAAGCTGCTATGTAACAAGGTATACAGTAAACAAGCTAAAAAAAAAACACAGAACTACGTTTTTATAAGCTGTCGACCCCCCAAAAACGAGCGTTTAAGGACACAAATAATTGTAGATGTCAGGAAATTTCTGGGCCATTCAGTAGGATCATTTCTTTCACAAACGGAACTTAAGGAAAAGGAGCACTGACAGAGACCAATAAAATGTAGTTTGTCAGTATGTCTCCTTCTTTCAGGTTTACATAGAGTGGTGAAATAATCCTTTGACATGGTTAAAAATAATGTTTACTGTCGCCGATTAAGTTTCCCGCCTGTGGGCGTAGTTCTCAGAGTAATATGACACGTTGCGCTCTACTTTTGTGTCTCTAAACGCTCGACAGCTTATAAAAACGTAGTTCTGTGTTTTTTAGTTTGTTTACTGTACACCTGGTCACATAGCAGCTTTTAGACATTGCTCTGTTTTTTTTTTTTTTTTTTTTTTTTTTTTATAAATCAGAAATGACAAGGCGGCAGCTTCCGGCAATACAAAGCAGGGTTGCCAAGTTTACAACAAAACCCAAATTTGTTTTGAGGGGGATCCCCCGGTAAAAAAAAAAAAAAAAAAAAATCGCATTCCAAGGGGTAAAATACATGTTTTGTGGTGGGGTTCTTTTGGTAAAATTACTATTCCATGGGCTAAATATTACGTTACTGAGGTCGCTTTAACCCGTGGACATGAAAAACAACCAGCACCAATAGTATGAAAGTAGCCCAATTCTGCAGGAAAACCGTGGACTTGGCAACACTGATACAAAGGCAATGGAGTGAATTGGATTGTTTTCCCTCCGGTGGGCGTGGTTTTCAGATTATGACGCTTGTCACGTGTCTATTGGTAGGGTAGGTTTAGGGTTAGGTGTGGGTGAGGGGTTAGGATTAGCCAATCAACTCGCGATTTCAACGAGAGGGGGTAATAATTTGGCTGGGGTCGAAAATGGGCACAACACCTGAAATCCAACCGTTTCACTGTTTGTATCACTCCACCTGCGGTATTTCATGTGTCATGGTGGACGCCAAATCCACTATTATTTTATAAATTATACTGTTTTTGTATCACGGATTATAGTTTTAAAAGTTTTTAGGCGATAATTATCGCCTAAAAACATGTACATATATGTACTTGTTTAGACTTCAAATATGCCGTTTTTAAATAAAGATCTATATCTATATCTGGACATCTATTTTAAAATTCGCATCAACATTTTCAGAGAGATGAGCTCCAGTGACAGCGGCCGTTCATGAATCCGAATCCAAAAGCCTGCCATATATTCTGGAATTTGCCACTGGCTCTAATGTCTCTATAATGGTGAGGTATAATTTGTTTTGGGTCAATCTAACAGGCAGTCTTTAGTCTTAATCTATTATTTGTTTCAGAGCAAATCGTTTTGGCACGTTACATTTTATGTTAATGTAATGCTGCATATTGCGCCGCCTTTGTACTTTTGACTGACTTGCCTAGCAACTTTTATAATGACTGTTTTATAAATAGTAGGCTATTTTATATAAATAATAGTAGTATTTAGTATTGAGAAACATGCGTGTTCATGACGGTGATTTTAGTTACATAATTTCGCCGTTAGATGGCGACAAGAGACTGTAGTAAAGACTTTTATATTGAAAAAGACTCCGAACAGCATTGTAAACAAGTTATTTTTACTTTCAACAGTTTAGGAAGCCAGCAAATGCACTGTGCAGCGCTGTCATTGGAAATCACCCTTAACAGATGAAAGGATAGTACCACAAAGATTCCTCAGCGGACATTCAAACTAATGTTTGATTGTGAATGAAGAATAAATGCTGTATCAGATGAAGGTAATTACTAGTGTTGTAGTACTTGAGACCGGTCTTATTTATTTATTTTTTTTATGACGGAGTCACATGCAGTAAGGTCACAAAATGAAGCTAAAACACTTGTATGCAGTTCAGATTCTCAGTGACTGTTCAAAATATTTCACATAAAGTGTAATTATTCTATTGTTTTGTTGAAGGAGTTCTCGGGATATTTATATACACTAGGGGTCAAAAGTTTAGAAGTTCAGGAATACAGTAAAAATGTATTATTGTGACACATAATTACAATTTAAATAAATGGTTTCTCTTTTAATACATTTTAAAATGTAATTTATTGCTGTTATCAAAGCTGAAGTTTCAGCATCATAACTCCAGTCACACAATCCTTCAGAAATCATTCTAATATGCTGATTTAGAGCTCAATTATTATTAAATACTTAATTTTATTACTGAATAATTTTGAATTATTTTAAATTGTAATAATATTGTACAGTATTAATGTCTTACTGTATTTTTATCAAATAAATGCTGTTTTGGTGAGCAAAAGAAACATTCAAAAATACTAAAAAATCTTAATTATTCTAAACATTTGACACCCAGTGTATATCTTGGGTATTTACAATTTTCTACATTTTAAATGTTGAATATTTAGCTTTTTTTTCTTACAGCAAAATAGTAATATGTTAGTCTTATGATAAAACAGACAATAAGTGTTGAATAGAGATGGTTAAGTTATTTTTAGCTTGTACATGTATATGTTTGCCAATTTAAAAGGAAAATTCCTATAAAATAATAAATAATAAAATTCACCACTGCAATGACTTTTTATTATTTTTCAAGACATTTCACTGTAAATGTGGATCTTTCAAAATAATTTGAGGAGTGCTGGTCGGTCTTGGTGTCGGCTCGGTCTCGCCCTGCTTTGGTCTTGGTCTCAAACCCTTAAAGTCTTGGTCTTGTCTCGGCCTTGACTTGGCCTCGGTTTAGGTGGTCTTGACTACAACACTAGTAATCACACTTGCTCAGTCCATCAGTCTCTCATAATACTACATAATTCTACATAATACAGTCTCTTTTGATACAGTTATACAATAAAGTTTCAATGAAGCAACTCAACGTTCATTCGTTAATAGTTCTAAAGTGACATTTTCGAATTAGTAACAGAGGCTTGCACTCAGCTGTTAAACTGTCAAACTGATTTGAATAAGTGGCAGAAGGAAGTAGTTTGCACAAAAGAGGGTTTTTGAAGACTGTTGTTGTTGTTTCTTATGTATTTACACTTGTGCCATCAAACTGTTGTATAAACGCAATATCACACTTGTAGCTGTGCTATATGGCTGTATATCGGCACGCCGTCATTACCTATAGCACTCAGCCTGCAAATCGGTAACACAGCTACTTGTGTGATGTTGCTCATATATATGGGACCATGTGCATGTAATGTAATACCAGGATCTTTAACTTTAAGTAAATATGTGCTTGTGGATAAACACAGTCATTTCTAATAACACGCAGTATTATAATCTCAGAACATGATTAAACTCTAGACTCAGGTGCTGCAGTGTGTGGATGTTTCAGCAGTGTGACATTGTGAAAGGACTCACAGTGAGCTCCTGGCGTTGACACACATCTGCCAGGTGAAGGCTTGTGACAGACGCTCTCCCTACAGCGCTGTGACCTCTGCAAGGGCCGCCCAATGATAGTGGCACCCAGGAGGCCTCACGCTTGTAAAATGGAGTGATAATCTATGACGTGCTAAAACAAAGCTGCATCCGATCAAGGTCAAGACACAGCTTAAGGAGTTAGAGTTGCTTGTTGGTTTCACAAGTGTTTCTGTTGCTGAGAGTACAAACTGCAAAACAGCTTAATACTAAGCCATGACCCAAAATGCTCCGTATCACATAGAATACATTGCACCTGTTATGTACAGTGCTGCTCCCTCTAGTGGAAAAATGTCTATAGTGTTTATGAAACACAAGTGAACACAGGTGTGATCGGAACTCATTGCGAAATTTGTTTGGGAAAATTGTTTGTCCTCAAATGAAATTCCAGAACTCATGGACTCCTAAATGACAGGATTTCGCCCTGGAAAATTTGCCGACCAACAGTACAACAACAATCACCAATTTGAACTTATTGCGAAATGTCTTTGGAAAAATTGTTTGTTGTTTGCCAGTTTCGTGTATTCCTAAATGACTGGATTTCGCCCGGGAAAATTCGCCGAACAACAGTAAATATGACTTCAGTTTTACACTGAAAAAATATAATCTTAGAAGACTTCTTAGAAGGAAATTCTACGTTTTATACTTTAAGATCAGGGTTGCCAGGTTTTCACAAAACCTGGCCAATTGCTACTCAAAATTGCGATTTTGCAGGGGTCCCCTGGTAAAATTTGTATTCCAGGGGATAAATATCACCTTATTGGGGTTAAACTCGTGGACGTGAAAAACAACCCATGACAACAGTGTTAAAATTGCCCAATTGCGTGGGAAAACCGCAGACTTGGCAACACTGGTTAAGATTAATTGACAAAATCTGTGGTATGTTGATTACCATAAAAATGCATTTCCATTTGTTCCTCCATTGCTTTCTTTGATTTTTTTTCAATAGTTTAGCGTTTTATGAAGCACAGCCACACAGAAGTCACTTTCAAACCAAGCAGCTTTCTGTTTTTTAACATGACAAATTTGTGTGACCAATTTGAACTTATTGCAAAATGTCTTTGGGAAAACCTTTTGTCCTCACATGAAATTCCAGATTTCGTGGATTCCTAAATGACTGGAGTTCGCCCGGGAAATATAACGGTAAATATATGACACTGAAAAAAATAAAACAAATTCTTAGAAAACAATGCTAGATTTTATACATTAAGATCAGGGATGCCAGGTTTTCACAACAAAACCCACACAACTGCTACTAAAAACTAGCCCAATCGCATTTTGGTGGGGGCCCCATGGTAAAAATTCACATTCCAGGGGTTAAATATCATGTTATTGGGGTTGCTTAACCCTTTAACTGCCATTAACAACCTTCTTGAACAGCTAATGGCAGTTAAAGGGTTAAACCCTTGGACATGAAAAACAACCCATGGCAACAGTGTCAAAGTAGCCCAATTTTGCATGGGAAAACCGCAGACTTGGCAACACTGTTAAAGATTAATCGACAAAAACTGTGGCATGTTGATTACCATAAAAATTCATTTTCATCTGTTCCTTCTTTTTTTCTCAATATGTGTTTATGAAGCACAGCTCACACAAGTTGCTTTCAAACCAAGCAGCTTTCTGTTGCTAAACACAATAATTTTGCATGACCACTTTGAACTCAATGCAAAATTGGTTGTGAAAAATCATTTGTCCTCGCATGAAATGACTGGAATTCACCTGGGAAAACTCTCAGAACAATGGCTAAATATGACCACAGCTTTACACTGAAAAAATAAAACCACTTCTTAAAAGAAAACCTAATCAAGGGAACCAAAATTTTACTACAAATAAAGCCCAAAAATCATAGGTTACAATAGTTAAACCATTATGACAAATTAACCATGGTTTTGCTATACTAACCATAGTGGTTTTTGCAGTAAAACTGTGGTTATACATATGGTAATCAATACGATCAAAAAAAACTTAGCAAATGAAGTGAAAACATTCACGTTTCCACATTGTGCTTAATGTTAGACCTTTTATGTTAGAATAAGAAGATGAAATAAGTTTTAAAAACGATACTTTTTGCCAGAAGACCTATCGTTGCATATCGTCATGTGACCACAATGATATCGAGACAGTTTTGCTATCATGATACCACGATATTGATAACACATAGAGTTACATCCCTAGTTACTACACTTTTACAGTAATAAAAACATGGTTAATTTTCTCAAGGGAAATTCTAGGTTTAATACATTAAGTCTAATTGTCGACATCTGTGGGATGTTGATTACAATGAAAATTAATTTCCATTTGTTCCTTTTTGTTGTTTACACAAGAGCACAAGGGAAAAGTGGAAATTAATTTTTGTGGTAATCAACACTGTCACAAATTTTGTTGACTGATTTAATGTATTGAATTGAAGAGGCAGCCTAATTTTATTCTTTCAGTCTTACAATGGAAGTAAATGTAAAGTTATTACTTCAAGAACAACTCTAAGAAAAAGGAGTTTTTTTTTTTTAATTGACAATGACATGCTACTTGAGAGCAACTTGTGCTGAACCCTGAATATTCCTTTAAAGGGACAGTACCTAAAAAATTACATTAGGCATAACAATGCCATAACAAGGCATGGTTCACTCAAAAACAAAAATTCTGTCATTAATTACTAACCCTCATGTTGTTACAAACATAAGACCTTTGTTCATATTCAGAACACAAATTAAGATATTATTGATTAAATCTGAGCGCTTTCTAACTCTGAATAGACAGCAACGCAACTGAAACGTTCAAGGCCCAGAAAGTTAGTATAGACATCGTTAAAATTGTCCATGTTAAACTGTAATTTTATGAAGATACAAGAATACTTTTTGTGCGCAAAGAAAACAAAAAGAACGACTTTATTAAACAACTTCATCTCTTCCACGTCAGACTAAATTGAGTTCCGAAGATGAACAGGTTTGGAATGACATTTGGGTGAGTAAATAATGACAGAATTTTCATTTTTGGCTGAACTATCCCTTTAAGAAGTCAAGGAAATGTTGTGCATGAGTTGCATGGAGTAGTTTTAGTGGTTTTTAGAGCATAATAGGGTAAATCACCACCTTCTTTCTGACCAAAATAGCAGTGAAACATCTTTGTGTTCAACAGATTGAATAAAAGAAAGAGATATAAGTTTAAAACAACATGAGTGAGAGATTTTTTGTGTGTGTGAACTACCTGCGATCTATATTTAAATGAACTGGAAATTGTGTGCACTCATAATAATATAAATTCAACTAGAAAACAGAAGAATATAATATGGAGCATTGTTTCTTTTTGCATTCTACGGCTAATCAGTCATCCTTTTCAAATCAAGCTGCGTTTGTGTATTATGTGGTTAAAAATGCTTGTAATTCAGTGATGTGCCATCACTGAAAGGTTAGGTTAGGTTCCAAACCGGCAACAAAAAAAAGTGCTATACTTAAAATGAACAAAAGCCTGTGTGATGATGCATTTCACAAACAGCAGATGAATAGTAGTGTTTATTCAAACGAGCACCATTCTGAATAAAACAAATTTATCATGTCCATGTGTCGAGGAGGCATAAAACTCTACCCTCATGCAAAGGTCACTGTAAAATGTACAGGTTTCTTTATTGCAGAGAAGATCAAATTCTTTTAAATGTTTACGTCTTTTTATTCTCTGTATACTCTTATTATGTCTTATTGCACCCTCCCCTTTGATATATTTTAGTATGTAACAATTCGCGTCTCCTTTCCCTGGTTATTGTGTCGTGATCGTTTGGTTATGGTTGGCTTTCTTGCTGCGTCCGTAAACATCATTTACAACAATAGGTCCGCATGAGTCACCATATACATCACACGTCGGTGTCACTTCATGTACCATTCTCCCTTAGAAAATCAAAACGTTTTTAAAAACCGTATCGATAAAAAAACAACACCAGCGAGGAAATCGAACTTAAAAATGCAATAGTGTGCTAGATCATGAGAGAGTCTCGCCAATAGAAACCCCAGGAATGAACGCCGCTAATGTCCTGCGCATTGTTCCTGTGCATTCCCGTCCGTCAAAAAAGTCATTGCGCGAGGAAAATCGCCATTGTCCCGGCGTCGTAACACTGTCTTTTACAGGAAAAGGCGCTTGGAGCCTGAAACGCGTGCGGTCCGACCTCATACGGTCGTGACCCGCATCACCACCTCGCGGTTGGTGGCGGTCCCGAGCCGCGTGTCGCTGGGCCGCAGCTGGCTGAGGATGTGGAGAATGGTGTAGCCGCAGTGGTGGTTGAGGATAGTCCTTAACCTGCGCACTCGCTGGCCCCCCCTGCTGCCGCTGGCCAGGCCGTGCGGGTTGCTGCGCGAGCCGCGGCTCCCCGCCTTACTGCTGGAGCTCACCGGGTCTCCCAAGTCCTTCGACTTCTCATAGTTCAATACTTTCCACTGTTGGTTTACAGCCTGCCATCGCTTGAAGATTCTATACACGGATGAGCCCTCGTGGATTATAAGGCCTGCGAGAAATTAGAGATTAGTGCATGTTACTGATTCATCCATAAACATGGAAATTCTTTTTCAGTGCACTAGGTATCATGAGCTCACAACACTTCTATCCTGACAACTCTCTCTCTCTGAGGATTTTAGCATGGTAATGGATATGACAGTGTTATTGTATTTGGTCTTAGCGGAATCTGTTACGCTGCTGAATTGCTGTTGTTGTAGATTATTAGGTACAGGAACTTGCTACTGGCAGTGCATACACAGATACGGTGAAGATGTATGCAGGTGGACCTGGGGAGGTGGAGGGTTTCAGAGGAACTCTAACCAGCCGTTTAAATGTAAAGCAGCAAGCTCATTTCCTGCGTATGCAACATGAACCAAACTGCTTGTGCCAAGTTGTTTAACGCTGTGAATATCTTGAGTTGAGGACCCATCAGTCTGCGCCTTCTAGAGTTTCATGACAGAACTTGGCATTTCTGAGTGAGCATTTATTTATCTTGGTTAATATTATGTTATTTTGTAATATTATATGAACATTTATATTATATTATATATATATACACACACACACTACCAGTCAAAAGTTTGGACACACATGCTTATCAAGGCTGTTTTCACTTGATCAAAATACAGAAAATTTTTTATTATTGTGAAATATTATTACGATGTAAATCAATATTTTTCTATATTAATATACATTAAAATGTAATTTATATCTGTAATTAAAGTAGAATTTCCAGAATCATTACTCCAGTCTTCAGTGTCACATGATCCTTCAAAAATCATTCTAATATGCTGATTTATCATCAGCGCTGGAAACAGCTGCACTGCTTAATATTTTCTTTGAAACCTGTTATACTTTTTTCAGGATTTTTTGATCAATAAAAGGTTAAAAAAGAACAGCATTTATTTAAAATAGAAAGGTTTTCTAACAATATACACTACTGTTTAAAATTTGGGGTCAGTAAATTTTTATTCTTTCTTTTTTTTTGAAAGAAATTAATACTTTTATTCACCAAGGATGTGTTAAATAAATAAAAATGTATTATATTGTTATAAAATATTTATATTTTCAATAAATGTTGTTCTTTTTAACTTGTTATTCATCAAAGAACCGTTAAAAAGATCACAGGTTGCAAAAAAATATATGGCAGCACAACTGTTTCCAACACTGATAATTCTTATAATAAATCAGCATATTAGAATGATTTCTGAAGGATCACGTGACACTTAAGACTGGAGTAACAGCTGATGAAAATATTTTGTTCATGTATATAAACTTTGGTTTTATTAGTATTAAAAATAAATATTACATTTTGCATAATAGTAATATAGAAGTTAATATCAGTATAATATTATATATACTTTATATATAAAAATATATTTTTAATATAAAAACAATAAAAAAATCAATTTTATTACATAAATTAACAGTTCTTGTCTTGTATTATGCACAAACATAAAGAAAAATATTTATAGTATATTTGAAAATGTAAAAAAAATGTATGACCATTCATATTTTTTCATTTATATAAACTGTGCTTGCATTAATATAAAAAATAAATAAATATTAAACACCAGTAACAACAATTTTGGTGTTCTGAATAGACAAAGATATTTATATCATATGTATAAATTAGAACTTGTTTACTACATTTTGTGAAAACGAATCAAAGAAATCCATTAACCAAGATCAAAACACGTTTAAAAAGAATCATTTATTAATTCAATATACCTAATATATGAATAACTGTCAACAAACCTTTTGTAAAGTTTACATAATTTCCCTAAAACAAATGTACACATATATCCATTCATATCCACCTTATTTTTTAAGAGTGTGCGCGGCCATTTGTAAACTTTATGGGTATTTTTAGCTGTACAAAATGGTTCGTTTTGGTTCGATTGATATTGCAAATAGGTGTCTTGCCATATTATTTTAATGTATTATCTTAATTATGAACACACTGGTTTGCAGGGCAAACAGTTTTACTGTTTACTGCACGTTGTTATTCTTCTCGTTATTTCCCTATAGCGGATAATGAACCAGATGTCTTACTTCTACATTGAATAAAAAGGTGGATAGGAAATCAAAGCAAGTTTTTTGCTTCTCACCTATGCACACAATGTCCATGAAGCCGTACATGCCGTAGCAGATCTGGAAGAGCAGGTCCTGGCGCTGCCACTTGGCAGACGGGCTGAGAGAAGACCACACCAGCCACGAGATACTGGCGATGAGGAAGAGTGAGCCCAGGATAATGGCTGCGATCTGCACCTTCTCAATCACCGTCAGAGAAATTGCCTGCCACTGATACACACAGCATTGAAAAACACCATGAGATGGCATCTCCTTGCTTTGCTTGTAGGAGCCTATAAATAGACATGCTAGCCAGTGCTTCGCCCTGACCCAGATACTTCACAGTTTGAGGCTGATGCCTTACCTGCAGCGGGTTCTTGGTGCTGATGGCCAGGACTTGGTACTTGAAGTAGCAGAGCTCACAGCTCCAGGAGCCCCTCTCGCTGATCCAGCGGATCAGACAGGGCTGGTGGGTGCAGCGCACAGAGCCGTCGCAGCGGCATGGGCTCAACAGCTCCCCCTAAGGGCGAGGGAGAATGAAATCTAATGACAAACACATCAAGAATCAAAATTTCATGCAATTTACTCTCTTAAAAGGAACCCCGGGTATTAAGACTTGTATACTACAAGAATAAAGTCGAAATGCTATGAGAATAAAGTCGGAATACTACGAGAATAAAGTCAGAATACTACGAGAATAAGTCGCAATACTACGTGAATAAAGTCGAAATACTATGAGAATAAAGTCGAAATGCTACGAGAATAAGTCAAAATGCTATGAGAATAAAGCCGAAATGCTATGAGAATAGTCAAAATACTCATGAATAAAGTCGAAATTACTATACATATTTACTATACAGAACTACGAGAATAAGTCGAAATACTAAGAGAATAAAGTCTAAATACTATTAGAATAAAGTCAAAATACTAAGTGAATAAAGTCGAAATACTACAAGAATAAAGTTGAAATACTACAAGAATAAGTCGAAATACTAAGAGACTAAAGTTTAAATGCTATGCGAATAAAGTCAAAATACTACTAGAATAAAGTTGAAATGCTACGAGAATAAGTCGAAATGCTATGAGAATAAGTGGAAATACTATGAGAATAAGTGGAAATACTATGAGAATAAAATCGAAATACTATGATAATAAAGTCAAAATACTACTAAAATAAAGTTGAAATACTACGAGAATAAAGTTGAAATACTACAAGAATAAATTTGAAATACTACGAGAATAAAGTTGAAATATTACAAGAAAAAAATCTGAAATACTACAAGAATAAAGTTGAAATACTACGAGAAAAAAGTAGAAATACTACGAGAATAAAGTTGAAATACTACGAGAAAAAAGTCTAAATACTACGAGAATAAAGTCGAAAGACTACAAGAATAAAGTTGAATACTACGAGAATAAAGTCTAAATATTTTGAGAATAAAGTCGAAATGTTGAGAATAAAGTCAAAATACTATGAGAATAAAGTTGAAATATTACGAGAATAAAGTCAAAATATTTTGAGAATAAAGTCGAAATGTTTTGAGAATAAAGTCAAAATACTATGAGAATAAAGTTGAAATACTACGAGAATAAAGTCAAAATATTTTGAGAATAAAGTCGAAATGTTTCGAGAATAAAGTCAAAATACTACGAGAATAAAGTCAAAATACTACGAGAATAAAGTTGAAATACTACGAGAATAAAGTTGAAATATTACGAGAATATAGTCGAAATATTTAAACTTTATTCTCGTAATATCTACACTCGCTTTTATTCTCTCAGTATTTTGACTTTATTCTCATAGCATTTTAACATTTTTCTCATAATATTTCAACTTTTTTCTCAAAATACTATGATAATAAAATCTCGTAATCTTGGATTTTTCACATTTTTTTAACATGGGACTAAAACGCTGTCGTAATAAAGCTTAGAAGAGCCAGGACATTTTTAAATATAACTTTGATTGTATTCATCCGAAAGAAGAGAGTCATATACACCTAGGGTGGCTTAAGGCTGAGTAAATCATGTAGTAATTAAAAAGTTTTAGGTGAACTATCCCTTTAAAGCAATTATTAAAGTTATTAACTATTCTGTTTCTATTTAATTTCTTTCAGTGCTACCTAAAACAGATGTCGGTCCTAGAGTCTCATATAATAACGTGAGCATCCAGCGGGATCACAGCACATCCGCTGAAAGCCTCGATGGGCATCACAATCTTGTGACATCTGTTGTCATCTAAAGCTGCGGGTAAGAGAGCACACACCTCAATATCCATTGATGACCGGACGCAGTGTTGTGGTCGAGTTGATTTACGTAAATGAGATATTACTCATGAACCCATCGGCCGTTACAAACGCTAAATCGATCAGGGACACAGAGAGCTTCATGCGGCTGCTGACGTGAGCTTTAGACTCCAGACTTATGAGCGTGTGTAGAGGGACTGGAGGATCTGAAGAGTATGCAGTTAAAAGACGGGTGAATTATTCTGGCCTCTGCTGCTCCAGACACTCAATCAATACACACCGCTCTGCAGGTACAACACTGGCTCTCTGGGTGAATTGTCAGGAAAACGTTTTTGAGAAATTTCATTGGAACTCTTGCATTCTGTCACTGTGGCGCATTCTGCAGTTGCTAGGCTGCTGTCAACAATAGAGAAGCTTTAATGGCTCCCTTTGGTTTTTTGCCAAAATAAAAGCTCAATAGTTTAACGTTTGAAAATTAATTAAAGGGATAGTGTACCCAAAAATGAACATTCTGTCATTATTGACTCCAAATGTTCCGAATCTGTATGAATTTGTTTCTTCAGCTGAACTTAAAAGAAGATATTTTTGAAGAATGTAACAAAAATGTTACATTAGTATTATAATTGTATATTATTTTATATATTTTATTTAATACTATTACTACTTATTATTACTATTATTATATTTTTATAAATACCATTAGACTTTCATAAAATTCCTTTTTTATTTTACAGTAAAATATTACAACAGTATTATTTATAATGTATATTGTTTAATATTTTATTTAATGCTATTAATTATTTATATTATTATTAGTATTATTGTATTTTTTATAAATACTATTTCATTAAATTCTATTTTTTATTTTACAGTAAAATACAGTATTACTTATTTTTATACTTTTAAGACAGCCATAAATACTAGTATTACAGTTGTACTGTTGTTTTGAAATTATTATTATAATTATTAATATTATTATAAATACTAAATACATTTTCATAAAACATTTTTTTAAATATTATAAATATATAAAATATTGCAATAATAATTCATATTATTTACATTGTTTACTATTTTATTTGATACTACTACTACTACTAATTATTATTATAATTATTATTAATTATATTAATAATTAAATTAAATAATTTTGGGTTTTTTATTTTACAGTAAAGTATTACAATAGTATTACTTATTTACATTGTTTAATATTTTATTTAATAATACTAATTTTTATAAATACTGTTTCACAAAATTGTTTATTATTATTATTATTATTAATTATTAATAAAAAATATATATAAATATATGTAAAATATATATTTTTATTTTACAGTAAAGTATTACAATAGTATTACTTATCATTTACATTGTTTAATATTTTATTTAATACTTCTATTTCTTGTAAACACTATTTCATAAAATTGTGCTTTTTATTATTATTTATTATTATTCATTAAATATATAAATATATAAAAATACGATTTCATAAAATTCTATTTTTTTATTTTACAGTAAAGTATTACAGTAGTATTACTTATTTACGTTGTTTAATATTTTAATACAACTACTATTTTTTATAAATACTATTTCATAAAATTTTTATTTTTTTATTTTACAGTAAAATATTACAATAGTATTACTTATCATTTACATTGTTTCATATTTTATTGAATACTACTTTTAATATTTTCTATTATTGATATTATTGATTAATACTACTAGACTTTCATAAAATTCTATTTTTATTTTACAGTAAAATATTACAACAGTATTACTTATAATTTATATTGTTTAATATATTATTTAATAATATCACTAATTATAATTAGTAGTAGTAGTGGTAGTAGCATTATATTTTTTATAAATACTATTTTATAAATATTTATTGTTTTATTCTACAGTAAAATATTACAATAGTATTACTTGTATTGTTTAATATTTTATTTAATGCTATTAATTATTTCTATTATTAGTAGTATTATTGTATTTTTTATAAGTACTGTTTAATTAAATTCTATTTTTATTTTACAGTAAAATATTACAACAGTATTACTTATCATTTACACTGTTTAATATTTTATTTAATACTTCTACTAATTATTATTATTATTGTTATATAGTCATACTGATACATTATCACAAAATCTTGGTCAAAATGATAAATTATAATTAAAATACCAATCACAATTATTATCAGAAACATTGCAATTAGATTTCTTTTCCGCAAATCTTCTTCAAATGTTTTATTTTATTTAGTTTATTTAACAATAACAATAATAATGACAATAATAACAATTGTTGTTGTTCTTCTTATTATTAGTAGAACTTTTAAAACTTTTTAAGCATATTAAAATAATTATTGTAAAACTCTTGTAATAAAGTATGTATTATTACATATCATTTATGATTTATTTATTGTATGTAATTATTAAATATAATTTTAATGTCATAATTTCAAAACTGGAGCTTTAAAAAAGAAAATAAATAAATCACAATTACAAAAAAAAATACATTACATTTTATTTTGTTTAATACGTTCATTTAATAAAAATAATATCGACAATATTATTACAAGTAGTAGTACTAGTAAGTGAAAATATTAAACAAAATAACTAAATATTACTCCTGTAATTGTGCAGCCTTACAAACAAGCAATTCAATTTCAGGCCTAACTAATGTGTTACTATCTAGAAATGTTTAATAGTCAAGGTTAGAGGTTTATTCCAATCCTTAACCCTGCAGCCTCCAGCACAACAACTGACAGTGAGTGTGCTGGATATATTTAGCGAGAACCCATGAATCAACTAACATTACAGATGTAATGGCAGCATTTCCAGAGCTGCCAAGAGAACATTCAATAGATAGAAAGTGAATAACAAGTGAAGTATGAAGAACAGGATGTCCAACTGAGGGGCAGAGATACAGGACTGGAAGATTGATGTAATTTTTAGAGAAGGACTGCAAACAAAGGAAACACTCGAGTTCTCAGGTACTGCGGCATAAAAGAAAAGAGGAAAGCAATCTGCGGTCATTAATTGCATCGATTCGTTAACTGTGCTACCAGCGTGTCTAAATGCAATTTTGAGATGTGACTGGAATGAGAAGCGCTTTAAGCTTAATGATCACTATTGATTCGGAGGAGAAACACAGATTTATAATGTGTTCATCTCAATTTGTCTGATAAACACTGGAAAAAAAAAAAGATGTCAAACTTTCACTAGGCACTACTAAGTAGTCATTTCACAATGAAAATCTGGGATGTTTTTAAATGTATTCAAATGTAATTATCACGTATTATAAATCAAATGAAAATGTAAATTAAAGCAATAACAATATTTAAAAAAAAAAAAGTAAAAAATAATAAATAGAATATTAATTTACATAAATTATTAACTATTATAAATCAATTAAAATGTGCATAGTTTTAATTATTTTTAAGTAAAGTATATATTAAACTGTAATATTATGATGTTAATAAACATTAAATATCCATGAATTTAAATAACAATAAGAGGAACTGTTTTTACCTTAATATTCACTATTGATTCAGAAAAAAAAAAAATTTATGATGAACATAAAATATTAAAATGTAATAAATTAATAATCAATGTAAATCATAAATCAATTAAAATGTATATGATTTAAATTACATTTAATATAAACGCTTTACCTTAATATTCACAAAACGAAGGAGAAACACAGATTTATTATGAACATATAATAAATAAATAAATAAACTATTATTATTATTATTATAAATACTGTTTCATAAAATATATATTTTTTATTTTACAGGAAAATATTGTAATAATAGTTACTATTATTTTTGTTTACTATTTTATTTGATACACTACTACTACTACTAAATATTACTATTATTATTATTATTATTATTAATTATTTTATTTAATACTACTATTAATTATTATTATTATTATTATAAATGCTATTTCATAAAATTCTATGTTTTACTTTACAGTAAAATATTACAACAGTATTACTTTATATTGTTTAATAATTTATTTAATACTATCACTAATTATAATAATTATTATTATTAGTAGTAGCATTTTTTTATAAATACTATGTCATAAAATTGTTTTTTTTATTTTACAGTAAAATATTACAATAGTATTACTTATCTACATATTTGAATATTTTATTTAATACTGCTATTCATTTTTTTTAGAAATACAATTTCATGAAATAGTTTTTTATTTTACAGTAAAATATTACACTAGTATTACTTTTATATTACTTATTTTGCTTAATATTTTATTTAATACTGCTACAAATGATTATTTTTATTATTATATTTTATAAATACTATTTCATACAATTCTATTTTTACATTTTACATAATACTACTATGAATTAGTTCTATTATTATTAATTAATTGATTAAGGAGATTAATTAATTGATTAAGGAGAAAGGAGAAACAGATTTATAATAAACACATTCTAATTGCATTTTTTTCTAGGATATCTTTAATTATTATAAATCAATTAAAATGTGTATAATTTCAGTTAATTAATAATGAATGAATTAAATTCAAATATAATTCAATAATAAAGAATATAATAGAAATAAACATTAAATATTAATTAATTTAAATAATAATAAGAGGAACTGTTTTTACGTTAACATACACTACTCATTCTGAGAAGAAACAATGATTTATAATCAATATATAATAAAAGAAAAAACTGAAAAAATAAAACATATATTGGATGTCTTGAATTATTATAAATCACTTAAAATGTATATAATTTAAATTAATTCAAAATTACTCATTTAACTTAATTAAAATGTAATGAAACACATTCTAATTGAAAAATAAACAAATAAATAAATAAATAAAATGTGGGTTGTCTTTAATTATTATTAATTAATTAAAATGTATATATATAAATTTAAATTAACTAAAAAATAAAATGTAATAAAATAATAAATAAACATTAAATATTAATTTATTAAAATAACATTAAGAGGAACGGTTTTTAATTCTCAATTTGTTTGATGAGACAGAAACAGATTAAAAATAAATAAATGTACAATACAAATCTGGGCTTTTAAATAATTAAAACACAATTATTAATAATTATCAATCAATTAAAATGAATCCAATTTAATGAAACAATAAAATATATTAAAAATAAATTATATTAAATATCATTTCATTTTAATAATTAATACATGTTATTCTGGAAACAAAAAGAAAGCTTTAGAATTTTGGACATTGTAAAACTAAGTTACTGAATAAGAAACATTTCACTAGTCACTACCTAAATAATTTAAGTTTTAACATTGTTCTTTGTAACCCCTTTAGACAAAAGGATTTTCTTGCAGGCACAAGATGGTCTTTGGAAGATCTCAAATCGTGCGAGAAGATCTACGATTTAGACCAGATTAGCTCGAGTGTTGCTGTCATTTAAAGTCTCTACAAAACAGTTTTGCAGAAAATTAAAGAACATAAAAACCTTTGAACCCCACTGTACTTGTCCTGTACGTTTCCCGTCAAGTTCTCCAGTACAGTTGACATCACGAGTCTGTCCAATCTGATCAATGTGAGCGTTACGATAAGTGGACCTGGATGAGTCATACTGTGCTTTAAAGTACAGCCTGTCCTCCTCTTGTTGTTTCAGAGTATCTCGCTGTTATCCGAGATCCAAGGCCAGATTCTGTTCAGCCTAAAATCAAACATCAGTAACAGAAGCTCTCTCCATCTTTACATCTGCAATTAGCGCTCAAGTCATTCTCTGCACACAATCATCATTGACAAAAGCGTGTGAAAAGAGACGCCGGCATCATGGCAGATCACTGCTTTGGCGCTAAAGCGAAATATTAAAAAAAAAAACTCTCAGCTTAATCTGATTAAAGCTCGTATCCAGAACAAGCACATCAAAACAAATCAGTTTTACATGTTCCATAAGCCTCGACAGATCAGAAAGCTGACTAATGAGGACTGATATCCTATCTCCCCCTTCAGCACACCCAGTCATATTCAACGAGGACTATCATTCCTGGAGCTATATATGTTTGCGTCTTCGTTTATCCATATACTGTAGCTTTGACGTGACTCATCGGGTTGTAAGTCAATCAGCTGAACCGTAAATGATGACTCGTTATTACAGTCAGGGTGCGGTTTGTGAAAAAAGCAGAGGGGAGGATGCTTTTAAAAACTTCTTTCTCTCTCGATGACCCATCCAGTAAGACTAGCCTAATTAGTGTAATCTGTTAACAACGCACATTATAAAACCGTCTTTTAAGGCAAGTACCACTTAATGAGTGTCATGTCATGAAATGCTTTTAATACGACGGAAACTGCGTCTAACGTGATCGCAATTTAATAACCAACATTGTAAGTTGGGTTTAAATCATTACTTGCATTGTACGTAATGATTTCATTTCCAATGTTATTCAAACAACGAATAAATTATATAGAGAACGCGAGCAAAGACCATCAACGAGGCTTTTTGAAACTCTGAATCAGTTACCACTGCGTCGCAAAATGATACACTGTTTCGAAAGTGTGAAAATTCAAAGCGTGTATCGCAAATCATTTGATTTCAAAGCGCGTATCGCAAATCATTTGATTCAGAACAGGAATTCGAAGCGTGTATCGCAAATCATTTGATTTCAAAGCATGTATCGTGAATCACTTGATTCAGAACAGGAATTTGAAGCGTGTATCGCAAATCACTTGATTCAGAACAGAAATTCGAAGCGCGTATCGCGAATCATTTGATTCAGAACAGAAATTCGAAGCGCGTATCGCGAATCATTTGATTCAGAACAGGAATTTGAAGCGTGTATCGCAATTCATTTGATTTCAAAGCATGTATCGTGAATCACTTGATTCAGAACAGGAATTTGAAGCGTGTGTCGCAAATCACTTGATTCAGAACAGAAATTCAAAGCGCGTATCGCAAATCATTTGATTCAGAACAGAAATTCAAAGCGCGTATCGCAAATCATTTGATTCAGAACAGGAATTTGAAGCGTGTATCGCAAATCACTTGATTCAGAACAGAAATTCAAAGCGCGTATCGCAAATCATTTGATTCAGAACAGAAATTCAAAGCGCGTATCGCAAATCACTTGATTCAGAACAGGAATTTGAAGCGTGTATCGCAAATCACTTGATTCAGAACAGAAATTCGAAGCGCGTATCGCGAATCATTTGATTCAGAACAGGAATTCGAAGCGTGTATCGCAATTCATTTGATTTCAAAGCATGTATCGTGAATCACTTGATTCAGAACAGGAATTTGAAGCGTGTGTCGCAAATCACTTGATTCAGAACAGAAATTCAAAGCGCGTATCGCAAATCATTTGATTCAGAACAGAAATTCAAAGCGCGTATCGCAAATCATTTGATTCAGAACAGGAATTCGAAGCGTGTATCGCAAATCATTTGATTTCAAAGCATGTATCGTGAATCACTTGATTCAGAACAGGAATTCAAAGCATGTATCGTGAATCACTTGATTCAGAACAGGAATTCAAAGCATGTATCGTGAATCACTTGATTCAGAACAGGAATTCAAAGCATGTATCGTGAATCACTTGATTCAGAACAGGAATTCAAAGCATGTATCGTGAATCACTTGATTCAGAACAGGAATTTGAAGCGTGTATCGCAAATCACTTGATTCAGAACAGAAATTCAAAGCGCGTATCGCGAATCATTTGATTCAGAACAGGAATTTGAAGCGTGTATCACAAATCACTTGATTCAGAACAGGAATTCAAAGCGCTTTCGCAAATCATTTGATTCAGAACAGGAATTCAAAGCGCTTTCACAAATCATTTGATTCAGAACAGGATTTCAAAGCACGTATCGCGAATCATTTGATTCAGAACAGGAATTTGAAGCGTATATCGCAAATCACTTGATTCAGAACAGAAATTCAAAGCGCGTATCGCAAATCATTTGATTCAGAACAGGAATTTGAAGCCCGTATTCAAAGCCCATATTCAAAGCCTCTGCAGTTATTTGTTATAATGCATAATGTATATTAGTTCTATTGTTTATAATGTTATGTATTTTAACAGTTTTGTTCAATAAAACCATATTATGGATGCCCATTTTTGCCAATTAATAAACAATAAATAAAGGTAATTACTTTTTTTTTAATCTCACAATTCTGACTTTTTTTCACAATTGCAAGTTTACATCTCACAAATCTGATTTTTTTCCTCAGCAATTATGATATAAACTCGCAATTCTAAGAAATAAAGTCAAAATTGCAAGATATGGTCAAAAATTCTGACTTTTTTCTCACATTTGTAAGTTTGTATCTTGCAATTCCGACTGTTTTCCTCAGTTAAAATACACAAAAAAATACTATAATTATAAAATAAAATATAAAAACACTTAAAATTATTTTATTTCAGCAAGTTGATGTACTAAAATAACTAAAACTAAAACAATTGTATGGACATATATAAATTAAACTAATAAATATTACAAATACACAACAGAATTACTAAAACATTAACTAAAATGTAATTCAAACTAAAACCATACATTTTACATTTTTGTTACTTAAATAAATTAAAATAAAATAGAAAAACCCTTAAACTTATATTATTTCAGTGAGTAATTAAAATTAATTCTAAAATAATTATAATGACGTATTCAAACATAAAAAATAATAAAAAATGACAACAATATGCAACAAAGTTACTAAAACTCATTTAAAACAGAGAATATAAAAACTAATTCAAAATATTTATAAAAACTATTTATAAAAAAAAATAGTGTCTTGATTGTAAAATAAGACTGCTAAATCAAAGACAGGGAAAAAAATATATAATATTCAAAATATTTATAAAAATATATAATTGTTTACTGAATGATTTTAAGACTCCAAACCGAATCAGGCAGTGGTAAAATATCTATAATAATATCTATAATATTTTTCTTTTATTTACTTTGTGTGTGTGTGTGTGTGTGTGTTAGAATACACAGCTGCTTATGAATGGCCACCAATGGAGATTTTTTTTTATTAATTATTAATTTTTTTATTATTATTATTATTGTGTTTTTATTCTAAATTATGTTTTTAAAAATGTCAATACATTGAAATTCAATGGTTTCCAGTCAAATGTTCCTCAAAAATTCTTCGTTTATGGTTTGCATAAAATCATACAGGTTTAAAATGACACGAGCATAAGTAAAATATAATTTTTAGGTGAATTATCTCTTTAATTCTGCTAAACGCTGCAGTTATGACGTTCGCCAGAGGAGGCTAATGACTCTTTGATCTAACGAGGTTAATTCTTGAAATTCTGATTCAATTGTACGTTAATAAAATTAGGGTCAGCTAAACGATATTACCACTATGAAGGACAGATTTTAAAATGCCTGAAAGCAACCTCCTTATGTCTGTTTTTCTTCTGTCTGTCCGGCACTTTTTAGCAGCTCATTACACCATTTACCTGAGAGGCAGGTTTACACTGAAATGCATCTCGCTTTGAAAATAGACACCGAAGCTGACATAATCAGATGGACTGCCAGATGGATTGTGTTGGTACATCGCTAACATCTTTCCATATTAGCTGATGTCTACGGCTAACTTGCAGCAGACGAGCTTTACAGGTTTCGCACATCTGTTGTTTCTCAGCTTGGCTGCTGACCAAACATCCATCCTGTGTTCGGCCTATACCATACAAATACAAACACGCGCTGAATTAGCCATGCCAATCTGATTATACTAATATAGACGTTCACCTGACCGGATGACGAATCAAGCAGGGAGAGAAAACGTCGCTCCTAATAATTTGACAATTAAAAAGTGAACTGTTTTGCCTATTATTGTTATTTTATGCTCTCCCTGAGTCTTGTTTTTTCCGAACAGTTCAG